>JANRFK010002932.1:3705895-3715926 GCA_030068395.1 Apalone spinifera | reverse complement strand
TTTTCCGTTAAAAGCATTTTCGGAAAATCATGCCAGTCTAGACATAGCCCTTGAGTTCATTAACCTGAAAGACACCACAAGGACACTATAATTTATGTTCCTTCCTCCCCAAAAGCCTGGGTAAAGCTGGCATTTGTACAAGAGATAGGAGGTAATACATGAGTCTAAATAAATCTGATTAATTAATTTGCGTATACAGGTGAGGAAAAGCTCCTGGGTATGTATTCTGTATGATTTTAACACACTTATAGATTTAGATAAGGTTGTGTGCGCGCATAAAGTACTACAAATGAAATGAAAAATACAGAGGTCCACCATCTCTACTTTCACACATCCTTCCGATCCAGCAAAAAGGTTTAAAATGAGTAATCTATTAATTAGCTATAAGTGTAGTACTGCATGTGTGTTTGATTCTGTAATCCCTCCAAACCACTGTTATCTTCTCTTCCTGTTTACTGCTCCAAGTTTGGTTAGACACATGCCTTTATGCTCGCTTGATCTCTACTCTTTCATTGCTAACAATTGTTCATTTACAACTCTGTTCACCCAGCTCTACACAGAGCTCTAAACTAAGAAACCCAGACGTACCCACAAAAAGCAATAGCTACACTTCCCACCAGTCAGCGATGGTCTTCAGTTACTCATCACTATGTGCAGTGTCTTTAACTGCTTCTATAATTGCTTTGAAGAATGATCCATCTTCTCTCTGAATGTTTGTTATTCCATCTATTTTTTTAATCTGGTAAAATAATTATCACCAGGCTAAAATGAGAAAATGTAAATATATTAAATTAGCTTGCTAATGGAGGAATATTCCAAAACGTGGTAATAATTTGTTTTGATAACTTTGCTTTGATTTGTTTTTATGGCATATTTGGCACTCACAAATCCTTGACCATTTCAAAATAAGTTTACAAAATCACCTAACTTACCGAGCCTTGTCTGTGTGGGAAAGTTTTACCAGTTACACCAGTACCACTTCCTTTGCTGACAGTCTTATTTCTGAGTGTCTTTTTATGTAATCTAAAATGAAAACCTGTGCTCATACTGTAACAAGTTGCTACTCACAAAGTTATATGGCCACAACCATATCACTACAACTGGTAAAACTCACCTGTGTATACAAATTTTGAGGATGCTAAATCACTTAGCAACTGTTAAAAAATGTTACACCTGTCAACTTTACAAGTTAAATTAAAAACAGGAGCAAGCAAATAAAGAACCAGGAATTTATTCTGATTGCAGGGCAGGAGGATAACAGTTACAGAAATGAGAGTACAGAATAAATTATGTTAAGGATAGGATATGGAACATCAAAAAAGCAAAGAAATTGTGATAAATGGGAACATCTCTCTACAAAAAGGCAAAACCACTAACTTGGGGATATAGGTATAAGCATTATTTTGCCTATACATTGACATGTAGACAATCTGTGGCCACCTTAACTTTGTGCTGACACAGCTACAAGTAGCCCAGAGTTGAGAATCTCTGCTCTGAAACGTGAAATATAATGTTATTCTGGCAGTATGCCATTCTGATCCATAAACTTAGTTTTCTTTAGTAATAAGTGCTGTCTCACTTACTTCATGTAGGTAGAAAGCATTTGATGTCGTTCATTAACAGATTTGTTTAATTACAAGTATGTTTTCATTTTTAGCAACTCCAATTTTTGTACTAGCAGCAAATTAGAAAATGGGAGATCAATGCTTCAAATTTCAATTACTGCAGAAATAAAGATCCATAATAGATTTTAAAAAATGCCAATGCTACTTGGCAATCAATTAAAAGAATGCACCAACTATCCATCAGTGCTTTATGATGGCTTTAAGTGTTCCCTCTACACATTTAGATATAAAAACTTCATCTGTTTTTGAGTACAGGAGTTAGGCCTGTATGGACTAACAATGCATTGTAAATTAGAAGAAAACACAGAAAATTTCCAATCACACTGTAGCGAATTGGAAGTTTTATTTTCTTAATGGTGCTGTTTTCAGTAGTGGGTTGGAGGGCCAGGTCACTTTCCTCAATTTGATGTTTTCCCCCTTTTCCTATTAATGGGTGCTTAGCCCCATTCATATAGCTGAAATAAGAAACCTGCACTAAAAACTAAACTATTAACAGTTAGGGATGTGAATGTTTAATCCGTTAACCGGGGGGGGGGGGGGGGGGGGGGGGGGGGGGGGCTGGAGCAGCTCCCCACCTGCCATAGGGAGGGGGCTGCTCCTGCCCCAAGGGGGGCCCGCTGCAGATAGGGGTTGCACCACAGGCAGGAACCACTCCAGCATCCCGGCCAAAACAGCCTCTGTCTCCTGCGGGCTAGGGTAACCGGCCTGCAGGAGATGCCTGGGCTATGCTTGCAGTGCAAGCAGCACACAGACGACCCCTCCCCCTTCACGGGGAATGCAGTGCACATAGTCCCCACAGCCAGATGCTTTGAGCAACAGGCAGGGGTGTAGCAGGCAGGGAGCCTGCCTGAGCATCCTGCTGGCCGGGAGCCACCTAAGGTAAGTACCAGAACCTGAACCTGGCATCCCACCCTAATCCTCTGCTCCCCTTCCTGCATCCCTGGCACAGGTCATTACCCAAACCTTCTGCACCCCAGCTACAGGTCACAATCCAAACTCTCTGCACCCGCATCTCCTCTCCCAGGTCACAAGCCATAACCCTGCACCCTTTCCTGTATCCCTGTCCTAGGTCACAACCCTAACCCTCTGCTCTCCAGCTTCTGCACTCATAACCCATCCCAGGTCCTGCAGGCCAACCCACTCCCCCAGAGCAGCTCTAACTCTCCTATCCCACATGAGTGGAGGCCAGGGTGGAGGGGAGACACACCCAACCCTGCCCCATCCCCCATGGTGCCACTAGAGGGGCCGGGCACACTGTCTGGCTTAGGAAACCAGATAGCCCCACCCATCAGGAGCCTCTGGCCGGGCAGGAGGGGGCTGGGCAGCACAGCCCCCCAGAAGGAACCGCCACCGCCTCTCCCTCCCCATCAAGAGCCATCAGGGAAGCCGGGATACTCAGTCCCACTCCTCCATTCAGGAGGTGCCGGGGGAGTCGGACAGCCACTCCTCCAAGAACCACCAACCTGTGGAAGTGAGCAGTGCAGCCCCAGCCCCCTCGGATGAGCTATCTGTCCCCCCGGGCAGCAACAACTCTGCCCCATCCCCCAGAAGGAGCCACGGTTAGAGAAGTGCCATCCTCGCTGCCATGAGCAGCCCCGTAAGACCCCCAACCCTCCAAGCCCCCTGGTCTAAGCCTCCCTGCCCTGATTCCTGCACACCATACTGCACTGAGCCCCATACACACACACTTCCCACCCTCTGCCCTGACTCCTGCACCTCAACCCCTTGCCCTCAGCCCCCAACATCTCCCATTACGTGCTCCAAGTCTCCCATCCCCCAGCCTGAGTCCCCACAAAGAACTTAGCAATGCCAGGTAAATCCTCTCAACTACTATATATCTGAGAGAGTTTCTGTTTGTTCAAGTACTCCTGCTAAACAATGAGAGTTAGTACCACCAAATTCAGTATACAGCCTCCTCTTACCATAGCTTAAAGCAACATAAGGGTTTTGTTGTGCTAGGAAAATGGGATATACCTGAAATGAGAATGCTTCTCATAAAACTACACAGAAAAGACAGTCACCAGATAGGTGAAAGGGGCAGGCAGGGGGCATCCCTCCTGTCCGAGACTGCCCCATTCCCGAGCCTCGCACCGCCGCCAGGTGTTCTTTAGGGAGTTTGGGGGGAGGTTTGAAGCTCCCCTCCCCCAGATTCATATGGAGACATTGTTGGCTGTTCCCCTTTGCCAGGGAGCAAGGGGAAGTGCAGACAGCTGTGCGCTTTGCTCTCACTCCAACAGGGACAGCAAGGGAAAGAGCAAGCAGCCCTGGTACCAATCTCAGAGAAAAGGAGGCTGTGTCCCCCACACACTCCCTGCCCCACACACAGACTCTGCTGACCAGAGCACCCTGACCGCCCTCAACCCTGACTCCTGCACCCCCCACGGTCCCTGTGCCCTCCTTAAGGACCCAAGCAACACCAGGTAAATTTGCTAGTTTAAACAAATTTTAATTCTTATATAGAAAAATCTTGTATTAAAACTAGTTCTGCGAAGCCTCTCTACTCTGCATTTCACAGACTTATGAAGAAAGTAACCTCATTAACAGCTGTCATTAAAATTGGTCAGATACCCAGAATAATCCATTTAATCATAATATACATCAAGTATAAATGGGACAATTTTCAGATTTCTTTCCTTGTGTTACTCCCTCTCAGTACAGAGAGCTAAAAACAGAAACACTTAGAGAGAAATCATTCTAAGTAGTATATGGAGCAATAGTATTTAAAGGCTTACATTTAAACTACTTGGAAAGGTTTCTCTAAGGAATTTAGAGATGAATTTGATGTTATAGTATGATAAAAACAGAAAAATATACTTGCCATCTTACTAGCTTAAAAAGTGAGGTTAACAGATAGTATGGATTTCCTAATCACATGCACTTTACACTAAGTACTATGCACTTAACATCTGCAGTAAACATATCTACAGATAAGAATATTTGCTTCCTCCTTCCCTCAACAGAAGGTAGATTTGTAAACATATTGAGAGAAGATAATCTGGATAAAATGCTTGTGTGTTCTGAGTGACATATTTATGGAATGTGTTTTTTGGGATGTTAAAAGGTTAACCCCTTTTTTACTCCCACCCCTTTTAAAAACCCCAAAACAAAAGACATCAATGTAAAGTTTACAAAAATGAAACTAACACATTAAGTCAAAGTCTTATTACATTTAAAAGGTAGCTCAAACTTAATTTTACATATTAATACTATTTAGCATTTTCTGTCTTCAAAGTACAGATTAACACATTTTCAATATTCTTATGTGTGAAACAATATTCTTATGTAGGAAAGTGCAGCAGACCAAAATACTCAGTATATAGAGTTTATGAAGCACATGTTCAGAAAGGGTTCAGTTTACAGTGGAGAAGTGTGTGCAAAATGCTCAAAATATAATAGGCACTATTCAGGTAAGAGGAAGCTGACATCACAATCAGAGAGGTAATAGTTACAAACAGACTATATACAAGGCACACACAACTATGTACATTCCAATATGTTCATTTTATTTATTTTTTTTAAATGTCATCCATTAGCACAAAACAAACGATTTGGACCTATGTAAAACACAACTCGTCCAGTTCCATTAGGGAATTATAATTTCAACTATGTCAGATTCCAAATCATTATAGCAGTACCAACGACCAAAAATCCCTATGAGAATAAAGAGACTTTGAATTGTACCTGAAGTCAACAGATTTAGGTCCTGACTAACCAAGGCAAGAAACAGATTTCACAGTTGAGGACATATCACCAGGAAAAATCTGTCTATGTCCCTTGTAAATAAATCAGGGGATTGCTAGCCCACTGAAGGGCCAAGATTTCAATAATACCATGCATGATTCTGACCACAGCCTCTATATAGAATCTTTAACATGAGGCCTAGCTAACAATAAATGAAACATGGTTAACAGAGCTAAGCTGTGAGCACTGGCAGACCCCCATTCACAGATCTTGGCATGAACAGGGTCTGAAACTAATTGGTAACAGGTCCAGGTGCAGAACAATAATTATCTTGAGTTGTAGACCCATGATTCACAGAGGGGCCTTGAAGTCCACTTCCCAGTTCTGGAAGAGATAACAGTTGGTATACCTCTCCCCGAATACCAACCTAGGCTCAGGGAGAGGTCTGACATATCAGCATGAGTGATGTCCACCCCTCACAGATGCCAATTGCAGTCCTGAGAAGGGGGGAGGTGGCATTGATAATGGTATGCTGTTGCCAATGCTGTGTACTGCTTATTGTTCTTTGTCTCAAGACCATATAGGAATGTACCTGCAGACAAACTTATCGAAAGGTGCCACCTATCATTCCTAAAGACTTGGAATCGGGATTTAACCTACATTCTACAAGAACCTCCTGAGGGATAATACCTGTGTATTAACAAACATGTAAACCTAAGCCATGGGCAGAACACTCATGTAATCTTTTAGACTATTGGCTTATTGTGCTCATTATGTTTTGCCGCTAGAACCTATCCAGGGAATTCCCACCCTGTTGCTTCTCTCCGCCCATCAGCGCCCTATATAATCTATTGTAATCAGCTGTTTGTCAGTCTCACTGTGCATAATAAAAACCTCGTGCTTGAATCTACATGGTGTCAAACTTCTGTCCCTTCGTCCACATTCCTCAAACCTCAATTGTTACAGTAGAATTACCAATGTATAGAAGCTATTTCTCCGTCACCATGATTTAGCTGGTTTAAAATAGGGATGTTAAATTGCATTTAATCAACTAATCGACTAGTAGATGGAATTTCCATTGATTAGTCAATAAGGGGGGAAACTACATTTTGGCTAATGGGTGAGGCTTCAAATTTGATGCCCCATTTCCTAGTTCTGCCCAACTAATGGAAAAGAAAGGGGCACATTTACTCTTTTCCCCCATCCCTCACTTCCCAATGTTAAGTAGTGGCCCAGTTTTTCAAGCCCTGTCTCTGCTTGACTGAAGCACACGTAGTAAAGATGCTTGTTTCAGGATGAACTCTTCAAATACAAACACATTCTCAACTCTATTCATCTTCAAAGCAAGGAATACATCCTAGGTATACATTTTGGACAGCTCATATAGGGTGGGCAGAAGAATCTAGTAGAGTTTATAGACAAAAGAACTGAAAGAAAATATCCCACCTGTGAAAATTCCCAAAGGCATTGCATTAGTAGTGCCTGCTCATTTAAACAGTTAGAATGAATAACCCATGTCAATGTCCCCGTATCATGTTTCCTCAGAGAAAATCTATGTTCTCAATATTCTTGTTAGCGTTTGTACTCGCTAACTACAGTTAGTATAGAATTCCATGTATAATTTAAAAGCTTAATGGGAAATGTCAGGTGTTTAAAAAGTTTGCATAGACCTGGAAATAAATTCTGCTAGGATAGGAACCTCATTTTCAACATTTCTTTTCCAGTTTATAGTGGGTCTTCCTGGAAAAGCAGATTGTTCAATATAGATTCACAAGAAATAAAATAACCTTTTGGAGGCCTTTGACTTGGCAATAACTGTCCTTTGTAACTCAACTTCTGAACACTACATAAAAAAGAATATTATTTACTTTCTTCTCTAGAAGGAAGAAAAGTGGGATACAGACTACTACCCTTTTTCTTCCCAAACATGGGCACCAAATTCGTTGAGATGCCTGACAAAACACAACCAAATGAATGATGCCAAACAGATGGACTGTCTGGAACCTTGAAAAAAAACAAACAAACCCAACACATTTGCTTGATTCCGTGGCAGACATTGAAAAAAAACAAAAGAACACTTCCAAGACAATAGGCAAACTGTGATTAATCCCACTTTGCCTTCTGAAGCAAGCATGCACATCACAAAACTTCTGTATGTAGGCAAAGCTCATTTACAATAAACAAATGTAAATGTTCTTCCAGCTACACATAGATTTGCTGTTCTAAATGTCACTCCCTTCTGAAGTGTGTGGTCACACAAACTACAACCATCACCTGTCATACAGTAAACCAGACCAGCAGGCTGACAAATCTGCACATGAAAAAGCACAGAATTGGACAGGCAAACTTAAAGCATAATGTCCGTAGTGCAGTTTATAGCACATTTATAAGTCTGATTATTATTTTCAGTTTGTTCTTTACGCACATTCTTCCTCATTTGTTTTGAGCAATAGAGGAATTATTTATTGTTTATGTTCAACCATCATGAGAGGCATTTTAACAGATGGTTTAAGTTAACATGATAATCTTATTTAACAATTTCTCTGCATTAGAATCTATTTACGTAAAATATATTTGTCTGAGCACTAACATCACTGACTGATAACACACATCTGATGTGTTTATTGATTAATCAGAGTCAGAAGACGGGGGGGAAAAATCAAATGGGATTTTATAGAACTCACCAAAAGTGGATAATTTGTTTTTAGAATTTTATTTTTAAGTTTACCATAGAAAGTTTAAAAGTTTTACGTTTACCATAGAATGGTAAATTTTTAAACTATATTTGGCAATGCCTTTTTGGTATCCTATCTCTTCTTTGAAATTGAAATAAGTAAATAATCTCAAATCCCAAAGCTGCTTCACCATGAAAAATTAGAACATAAATTCCTAATAGAAAAGAAGGGAACAAGAAAACAGAGGTAATATTACTTAAGTTTTATTCATAGAAATAATCTCTCTCCCCCTCCCCACACTCTCCCTCCATCTTTAAACACTGAAATAACTGATTAATCGGTAAGAAGCTTTCAAACATAGTATTCGGAAGCCTTTGTTATTTTCCACTCCATCAGTTCATCTTCTTTGGTACATTCTATGCCATATCTCTGTTTAAAGATGTAAACAATTTCACTTTGAATTACAATGAAGACACTATTCTGATACTTGAAGTGAATTTACAGAGGTGGCTAAACTACCAGACTGCAACTAAGAACACAAACTAGATAGAATGTGTTCTGCTCTTCCACAGAGGCACAAAGCACTGTAACCACAATTAAGTCCGTAGGGCAGCCCTCAACTTCCACTGCTGGAAGAGAGAGCAGAACTTGACCCACTGCTTTCAAGCAGCATTTTAGTTTCACCCTCATGAGATCTGAGTAGGAAGTCAGAGTCCCATGTGGGACTTCATTCCTAAATTTCCTGTTTTTCAAGTAGATGCAAACCAGCAGTGGTTCAGTCTGCCCCGTTCCTTCATTACTTCTAGTCTGCCCTTTACACTTATTAGGCAAGATTACCCCCAATAAAAGGGGAAACAGAGTAAGGGACAAATGAGAGTAATAAAAAATGAACAAAATGATGGAAAATATTGTAAGGAACAGTATTAGTCAAAGGAATGGAAAGGATGACCTAAAAGATCTTTCCATCTATTATTTCTTGAATTCTAATAATGGATCCTTTCTGCTGAGAGGCTTTTGCCAACTCAAAAAGTAAAGGATATCTCACTCTACCAAATTATAAGGTAATCCTCATTCTACATCTATTCTACTGCTGCCTCTCAAAAATCTGGAGCTGCCTTCCCTGTTATAAATTATAGCTATCAAAACAAGGTAAATCTTGAAAGAGGTGTGACCCAAAATTTCAGACCCAGTTAAATAACTCCCACATCATTTTAACCTTCCTCTACCAACAATTTGGATTTCGTTGTCTCGCAATGTCAGTGCTACACATTTAGATACTAGAGGATTAAATAACTAAGACCTATCGATGTTTCCAAAACTAGAAGTGAGGGGCCCAACATTGCCATTCTAGAGTAACTTTATTTACTAAAGATTATACATAGTGTACCAAAACAACCACACACATTGCAGTTACAAATACTTATGCTTTAGTGTTCTGGGCCATCATTTTAGGACATTGCATTATTTATAGGACAAAGCAAGTAAACACTAGTGAGATGGCTGCAGCAAGAGGCTCTAGCAAGATTCATCAGGACAGAGTGAACACACTAGTAGTCAAAGGAGGTTCATTCCAAAGTCTGGGAAAGGGGCTGAGCTAGACAATTACTGAATTGAGAGGAATAAGTGGGGGGGAATGAATTATGAACTCTCACTAACCAAACACCTGGTGGTGATTTGGGGGGCAGAGTGTCTGAATAAACGGGCATCATGCAAGACAGAGGAACTTAGCAGGAGACAGCAAACCACCCAAGGGCTGGCAAATCATCCAGAATCAGACAGCCGCTAATGAATCCCCCCAACCCAGGGTCAGTGCAGTAGCTACAAACTTGGTCAATAAAGTGTAGCAACCAGAATGGGCTGGTGATTGACTGGACAGTGAGAGGACTGTAGTCAGAGCACTGGATCTGGTTGCCAAAGTGTGCAGGTCAGCTGTAGGGTCTGGCCAGAGATTAGGTCACGAGGGTCTGGCCAAAGGGGGCTGGCTGGCTGGGGCAGCAGCAGGGAGGTCTGGCAGCCAGAGGGCACTGGGCGGGGCAGTGGCAGGGGGAGG
>JANRFK010002932.1:3654358-3669698 GCA_030068395.1 Apalone spinifera | reverse complement strand
CCCACGAAAGCTCATCACCTATAAACCATCGTGTTAGTCTTTAAAGTGCTACATCGTTCTGTCTTTTATTTCTTCTGCAGGCAGTGTCTCTGGCGGTGTGGCGTTGGTAATGGGATACCAATGCTGTGCTGTAGACAGCATCTATCTGCCAAGAGTCATAGAATGTGGGAGCCGGTGGTGGAGTGTTCTCCCTTCCATTCTGCACCAAACCTAAATGTTCCCAGGAAAATCTCCAGTCACCACAGTCCTTCGTACAGACTTACCTGGCAAGAATCTGGGCGTTTAGGAAGTCTCTATACCCTCTAGCACAGGGGTAAGCAAAATGCCTCTCATGGCCTGGATCCGGCCCACTAAGCTGCTAGATCCAGCTTGCAGACCCCCTGTTGGGACCCTCAGCAGCTGCTGTTTTAGGTGTAGGGCTGCTTCGTGTGTGTCTGCTCTAGAGAGAGCAGGAGGCTTTGTGTAATCTCCCTGTCCCCAGCCCAATCCTCAGCTCCTATTGGCTGGAAACAACCAGACAATAGGAGCTGAGAGATTGGCCTGGGGGCAGCACAAGCCTCTTCTCCCCTCCCTTCCTTCCCTCCCCCTGCGCGCCCCCCTCCCCTCCAAGCTGAGCCACATGAAGGGAGCAGCCTGCAGTTTTAAGCAGTCTGGGACTGCAGAAGCAGGGAGCCCAGCCTGCCATGGAGGTGCTGCAGGGTTGCTGGCTGAGAAATGCTTAGGTAAGTGCCTCCCAGCCAGAGCCTGCCTTGGGGACTCCTACCCCTCCCACACCCCAGCTCCCTCCCCCAGGTCACCATCCAAACCCTCTGCATCCCCTTGCCCCAGGTCACAACTCCCTCCCAGACCCTGTACCCCCTCCATGACCCTACACTCCATTCCCTGGTCCCAGCGGTCTCCCTCTCAGACCTCATACTGTCTCCTGTACCCCAGTCCCTTACCTCGTGCTCCCTTCTGCACCCAACCTCCATTCCAGACGCCACACCTCCTCCACAGAAAAGTGGCCCTTGACCACTTTCTAAAATCTTGGAGTGGCCTCCCACCAGAAATTATTGTCCACCCTGACCCTAGCAGATCAATGCATAAAAGCATTGATTTGAGGGGTTGGAATGGGAGTAGAAAGTTAAAAGCAAAATGCCATAGGAAAGATAAAATAAAGACATTGTCTATCTATTGGACCAAGATCCTTTCAGTCCAGGGTAGCAACGTTAGCCAGCTACTCGTCTGTCCGTTTGGGCACTGCCTGGCTAATGAGCCTTGGGATACAAACTGTAAGTATTCAGGGCCATCTTCTTGACTTCACAGTTGTCATCTTGAGTTCAGAGTTGTGAACCTTTCCAGGAGACACTTGGCACCTGGATACTTGGCACCTGAATATTTTCCCCTGGCTATTGTGACTCACCTGTGGTCCTTGCTCTACGCTTGAGGTAGAGTTGTTTGTGGGAAAGGAAGGGTTTCTAAAGTTTGCTGTAGTGTGTTTCTGCTCTTGCTGCTTTCCTTGAGGTTGGTGAAGGATGCGTCTGGTCCCACGACCTTCACTGCAGAGCAGAAGGACAGTGCAGTGGTAGGGAAGGTGAATTTGGACACTCTGAGGAGGGAAATCTTCAGGGTTCAATCTATTTGGAAATGGATTTAACAGCCAGAACTGCCGGGGTGAACACCCTTCCCAGAGTGCGTGGTTTATGGGAGGGCTCTTAGGAAAGGGGCTCTCCCAGCCAGAGCTCGCGGACTTGTGAATGAAGCCACCGTAGCTATAAGGCAGTAAGTGTTGTAGGTTCCTCCCTGCCATTCCCCAAGGCTGTGGCCTGGATCCTAAGCCAGACACTGGAGGAGCCTGCAGTCCAGTGACTGATGGCTTGGCTGACCATTGCTGTAGTGCCACTGGGGAGGATGATGAAGAGTGTGCATAAACCTGTGTTTTCAGTTGGCGTCCTTGGACTGCTTTAGGGCGAGATCTTTGCAAATGCTCAGCCCTTCTGCAAATGTGGCCATTAGCAGTATCTGAGATCAATCACTCTGCCTCTTTGCTGGGTTCCTTTGACATGCTGGCCCTGTTAAAGCCAGAGGAATGTACAGCTATGGGGCCACATCTGTCTTTGGGCTTAAGTTTCCCGTAGCTTCTGCCTGGCACCAGAATGGGAAATGCCAAGAGAGATCCTTTTTCCTGCACTACAGCAGTTTGCAAACGGTTTCCTTCTGCTGGCCACTCCCTATGAGAGTGCATCACAGATCACCTCATCTCTCCTTCTCAACTCCGTGTTCCATTCCAGGAGGGCCCTGTAGACCAGTGAAGACCTGTGGGTTATACCTGAAGAACCACCAACCCGGAACAAACACTGCAACTGTGCATTAGAGAGCAGCCTCATTAATTCCACTTAGCATAACGGGAGTAGGAGGGTTGATTTATGGCCAGTCTCTTTAGGGTTCCGTTGGAGGGAGTTGCTTTACATTTGCATTGCATTTATTTAGCCCCCAAACCTTGCTGAAAATAAATGACAAAAGCCTTGAAGTGGGACTATCTCTAAAGCACAGATAGGGAATACCCTCCCTACATCTCGATGTGTGACCTATGAAATTCCTTGCTCTTCAGAGGGGGACAGTGTTAGTTTAAATTTGGTCCAAAAGTTTATATTTTGTACATCAAACCTTTTCTGCAATCTCAATAGAAATATTTCTTCAAATTTACAAAAATCCCTGAGGACAGTTTTTACATTAACTCTGCATCTTATAAGGCTTGAAACTCCCATTATTATAGCATTCAGAACACAGCCCGAAAATTGCGATATGCCAACTGAGTGAAATGCAAAGAGGTAACAAAAGTAAATACAGAAAAACTGTTTTTCTTCTCCCTTCTGAATAGCTTAAGCTATCAATAGCATAGGCAGAGTCCTGTAACAGGGCAGTGTCCCTTCAAACATAAATGTTAAAGACCCAGTCTCTTCCTTAACTCAGCAGAAGGCCTAAGGAATGGCCAGTATAAGGTTATTTGAGACCCAGAATTGGTCAGGATTCCACTGTTGGCTTTACTGGAGTATGTTCCAGACCTGGTAAAGCAATAGGAAGGAGCAGCCAATGTGTGTTGCAGAAATGAGGAGAGGGACTAGCCTGGGTCCTAGGTGTGATTTGCCCATTCTTTTGGGAACAGGCACAACGGGACTGTTTCTCATCTCAGCCAGTCTTACGTTGTTGTCCACTCCTCTCAGCAGATGAATTTGCAAGCTCGCTTGTTTCTGGGGCAGAGCAATTATCCTCTTGAAAGCTGCCCAGTGGTGGGGTGCTGTGAGGAGGC
Source organism: Apalone spinifera (assembly GCA_030068395.1). Taxonomy (NCBI): domain Eukaryota; kingdom Metazoa; phylum Chordata; order Testudines; family Trionychidae; genus Apalone; species Apalone spinifera. The sequence goes on along the minus strand of JANRFK010002932.1, from coordinate 3,666,409 downwards.
AGGAAGGCAAAACCAATCACCGTAGCAATCTAAATTGGAACTGTGTTCCACTGGGCTCTTCTGTAGCCAGGCAAGTGTGATGGGGAGAGAGGGCAGACGCATAGTATATGCAGGTGGATTTGACACACAATGTGGATGCACCTCTTTGGTTGCATGCAGAGAACCACTCTGGTTATTCATGCGTCCGATGCGCGTTCTTAAGCAGCGCACCATATTCCCCCTCCAATGGCGGTAAACGTGCAGAAACTCTTAAGGGCTGGCTGGATGGTAAACTCAAAGTCCATCCAAATGAGCAGCAACTGTAAATTTTCGTGTTGGGTCAACAGCCTACTGAGTCTTTTCAAGTTAGGATGCTGTGTAGCATCAAGCTCAATTAGTCAGTCTAAGTAGCATATTAATGGCTAAGTCATCTGTGCAGGCTGGAGGGGGAGTCAGCCTGCTATACAGTGCCTTTGTGCTCCTCTCATTGGTGCTTGTGTTTTTCCGCGAAGGTGGACCGGTACACACTGAAGAACGGCCGTCACATCGTACTGCTAGCAGAAGGCCGACTCGTCAACTTGGGCTGTGCCATGGGTCACCCCAGCTTTGTGATGAGCAATTCCTTCACCAATCAGGTGTTGGCGCAGATTGAGCTGTGGACCAATAATGAGAAGTATCCAGTGGGAGTTCACGTCCTGCCAAAGAAGGTGGGTTTAGGGTGCAATGTTTTCATCTTTTTCCCATGTGGTTGCACAGGTGAGCTTGGCCCAGTCCTTCAGCTAGTCACTGGCTGGTAAGTAACTTTCAAGAGCAAAAGCCCACCTCTGGCAAGTTTTCATTCACAACCTAACAAGATGGCAGGACAGTGTCCTAAAAGCAGAAGGCGCATGCGACCTCTCCCAGGCCTGCCTAGAGCAAGAGTGGAAGACCTACTATGGAACAGTTTTGGGTAATTTTCAGTGAAATTGCCAAATCTGTAGGATTTCACCACTTTCCTTGCACTGTTCGGGAGAGTTCTCTTCCCTAAAGCCTACCCCCTTTTCCTCTCTGTAATATTTCCCAGTTGGTCCTAATTACAGCCAGAGTGACTTAACATTTTTCAAACTTTTTGGCACCAAAAATGCATATTTGGAACTGAAAGTTTTTCACAAATGTCTCAGTTGTATGAAGTTTAGTTGCAGTGTTTCCTCATTTGGGGGGCTTTGCTTTTTATAGACTCTTTTTCACAGTGGTGGATTTGGGGTTTTATTTTAAATATATTGAAAATTGACTGTGTTTTCATTGCTGGGTTGGATTCACTCATGATAGCTGTCGCATGGGTGGCGTGTGTCTTGGATTTGGATAGCTTTTGGAAACTTCCAAGCTTTTTTTATATATTTTTGAAGTTTTGCTAAGAAAGAGAAAAATTTTCAGCTCTGCACTGACCTAATGTTGCCATGTGACCTTGGGACCTCTGCCTCCATTTCCCCAGTGGATTAATGGGAGGCTTTCTTCCTTCTCAAAAACAAGTTGCCTTGTGAAGTAGGGATGTGAAAAACAATCATGTAACCAATTAACATTTTATCGGTTTCATGGTTAAATGTTTAACTGTGAAACTAGGGATGCAGATGGCTGCTGCCTCACTCCCACATTTTACCCAAGGATCCTGCTTCTGGTCCCACATACCCAACGTCCCAGGGTCCATTTGCCAGCCCCACGCATCCCAGGTCCCAGCTGCAAGTTCCATGCACCCGGGATTCTAGCTGCTGGGTGCCAATGCGCCTGGGCCTGTCGCAAGGAACCCGTAGGGAGTTTGATTATTCAGGGAAACAGATAAGCTTGATTCTTTTCAGTTAACCAGTTACACTTTACATCCCTATTGGGAGGTCAGTGTTTCAGTTGGCTGGAGCAGTGATAACATGGATCCATCAGGAGGCAGAGATCTCATTTACATATGGCATCTTACCTGTGTACAAGCTAGTTCATCTCTCAGGTACTTGCCTCTGTGTGTGCTTGGCTTTAAAGGTGCTAACGGAGTACCACTGACAGCCTGTAAGGTAGGGCTGCTCTTGTCATCGGCATGTTGCTCACAAGAGTTGAATTGGGACTTATGACAGGAACGAAGTGGGTCGTACTGATTTAAATCCAGGACCTGTATTTTGGGCCTGGGATGTGAGACCTCTTGGAAGTAGGTCCGTATAGAATTGTTCATGCTGCCCGTGTCCGGATGCACATAGCATGTTCTTCCCAGTCCCTCTGTCGAGGGGTGCAAGCTCAGAGCAGTCTGTGATTGCACTTGGCACCTATTCAGGAGCATAATGGAGAGGAAAACAGGCAAGTTTCCAAACCCACCCATTCCCCATGCACACCTGAGCAGAGTCCGCCACAATCTGGTCCTAATTGCCTCCATGTCCACCGCCCCTCTGCAAAATCTCTGTGCTGACCTTGGATTGGCAACAAATCCTCCTGGGTTTTCTCTTTAAACTTAAATGATCAGTGGATTCTTTGTTCTTGGGGGGAGGAATCTGGATTGTATCACAGCTGTCGTACGTTTACAAAAGAAACTGTCATCTGGTCTCAGTTTTTCAGAAACAAGCCTGCGAATTAGATGAGGTGGCCGTTGTTTGAGAGAGATTGTGCTGTTAAGTCCCTGTGCCTTTGAAATGCAGCCAGATTCATAAGTGATAATGCAAAAAGGGTTTCCCTGTAATCAGTAGAATAAACAGATACGGAATGGTTTATGAAGTGTTTGCTGAAGGACTTCTAAGCTCACTGCCACCTGTTAAAATAATGAGCCAGAAAGGTGTTTTTGGAGGCGATTTGCCAGGGGTCAGTCACACCAAAGTGTGGGGGAATGAGTGTCTGCCACTTCCCTTGGGCAGAAAACCTTTTATCGTCAACCCTCTTGAATGAATGAAGCCATTCAGTGGTTATGCTACTCTAATTCCACCCCACAATGCACTGCTTCAAACCACCTGCCAGGCAATGCCTAGTAATAAAAACCAGTACAAGTGATTGAATGAGAGATGACCCCCAATCTAGCCACGGACATAAAATGAACTGTGCTTGGCTTAGTCTCTCAGAGAGGACTAATTTGCATCCATGCTTGATTTAGGGAAGTGCCTGGTACCAGAAACCCCAGTTAAAAATGTGAGACTTGGTAGTGGAGGGTTTTCAAGGAGGCTAATGGGAGTTGGCATTGATGGGCCTGAACAAAGGAAAGATGTAGGTTAAAATTAAAGTATTACCAGTAGAAACATTGGATAGACTTGTGCTGGCTAGAATGGGGACAGGGAACCTTTTCAGGATTGGGGGCCACTGACCCACAGAAAAATCAGTCGGGGGCCACACCCAAGTGAGAAGCACTAACATGGCCCCTGACTGAGAAGGAGAACAACACTCCCCACATTTCCTTCCCACACCAGAGCATAGTGGGGAGCCAGGCTAGTAGATTGTGTGCTCCAGCCCCACGGGAGGACAATCAGGCCCCTCCTGGTCATTTGGTTCCCTGCCCCAGCTGTAGGTTTTGAGGCAGTGAGGCAGGGTGGGGGTATTTAACCACTGTGGAGAGAGAGCGCGATTTAAATGGCTTTTTACCCTCAACTGAAGCGTTCTCCGGGATTGACTTGGCCTGGTTGTTTTCATCAACTGTTTCTAATAAAGAAACAAAATAGTTTTTGAAAGGGCCGGGGAAAGCCCCCGCCTGCTGTCACTTCCTGGCTTGTTCCCTGCTTATTGAACCTGCTCCGTGTCTCAGCAGTGACTGGCTCTTCCACCGCCCGCTTGCTCCTACTGTTGAAAAATGCTTCCCCAATACCCTTGCTGAACTTGTGATTAGAGGAGAAGGGGCAGCATGATCTGGTGGGTAAAGCACTAGAATTGGGATCCTATTCCTATTCCAATTGCTCCGCAACTGACCAGTGGGGATAGACGAGGTCAAGTCCCTTTGTCTCCCTGTCTCTACACTTCTCTGTTTGTAAATTGATTTTGCTTCTGGCTCATGCTAAGATGAGAATGTAGGGTCTTGCAAACTTCTGTCATAGGGTCATACTCTTGAACGCTATCTGCAAGGTGAGATGAAGGGAATTCAGGGTCCCCTTGGATTCTGCCCTTCCCCCGCAATGCCCTGGCTTGGTCCCCAACTGGACCAAGTGGCAGGAAGGAGCGCCCCTTCCCACAGCTCCTTCCAGAGAGGTACGGGCAGTCACAGAAGGCCCTTTGATGTGCCCAAGGATGATCAGGAGAAGGGCACTCTCCCCTGGTGAATAGCAAGAGTGGCAGACGGGGTTTCCTCTTCGACGGTGAACAGGCTTGACTAGTGGCAGCAAAGGGGAAGAAGCATGTCCCCAGCTACTTGCTGTGTAGGATTCTGCTGCGCGCAGTTCTGTGCTGTGGTAGGGTGGGTGAGCTCCTTGGAACGGGATCAGAAAGCTAACACACCTCGGAGAGGCATAGGGCAGAGCTATTGTTCCAGGCTCCTTGCCAATCCAGGCAGGCAGATAATGTTTTCATGCTGTTCTTCAATGACTGAGTGAGACGTTTCCTTTTTATAGCTGCAGCTGAGGTTCAGGTCTCATTGCACGACTCTTCCAGGAACTGGGACCTTAAGATTTAATGCCGTGCTAGCTGGGAAGTTACTGCAATGTCATCAGAGGTCTCATCTGCCAATTCCTATCGTTATTTGTATTTGCTCTAGTTTTGCTGTATCCTTTCTAACTTCAGGAACCAGAATGCAGTTCCACAAGTAACAACACCCGGCCTATGCACAGTGGCGTTGTTACATCTCCAGTTATACAACCAAACTTTGACCTCAGTGCTTGCTTTTTGTAGTGAATTTACATTGAAAACCAGCTTCTTCTAAATGTGCTGCTTTTCAAGCAAAGGTCTCGTTTTTGTATCTGCTGTTAACTTCTCCTTTGATTAGTGTTGCTTTTTATTTCACTACTTATAGGGTACTGTGCGTATATCTTATCTCAAGAGCACGTTGCATCTTGGTTCTGGCTGTGCCTGTGTGCGTACACTCCATCTTTTTCTCCCTCACCGATACCTGTTGTTATTGATTGTTCTCTGTTCCTGGAGTGATCACCCATTCCTCAGTGGGTGTACGTGCTCGCCGTATACACTGATGTCAGCAGCTTTTCCCCAGCAGCATCTTTAGGGGAGTCGCTCTGGCAACCCTGGAGTGGTACCGCCATGGTGCGGTTTAAGGGGCTCTGCATGCTCCCACCCTAGTTCCCCCTTGCGGCCTGCCGACCCCCACGTAACCATGTAACCACTGACACTTTCAGCGGTTACACAATTACTTAATTACACACATTTTGACATCCCTAGTTTTTTGCTGACTCGCTGCTCCCTGCTTTTGAGTAATGCATAGCAGTTAAAAGCTGCCACAAGTTAATCTCTTTCCCTGTGTTCAGGCTGCAGCTGAATGTGATTGTGACTGACTGCTCAGGTATGAAGAGCTTACTGTACTCAGTAGCTGAGGGGGCCTGGGAAGAGCAGGATCATCTCCTCCATTCTCCTCTGCAGATCCTGCCCCACTTAACCCTGGGGGCTGGCGGGTGGGCCTCCTGGATGGACTCGGCCGGCCTCCAGCACTGGGCTGAACCTCCCGGGCTTAATGTTTTTTTGTTGTCTTTCAGCTGGATGAAGCCGTGGCGGCCGCTCATCTGGATAAGCTGTGCGTGAAGCTGACAAAACTGAGCGACAAGCAGGCCAAGTACCTGGGCTTGCCGAAAGAAGGGCCCTTCAAGCCAGACTACTACCGATACTGAGCAGTTGCTGCTACCCAAAGAACAACGTGCAGGGATAAATCTTCCAAAGCTCTTACCCATCTGCTGGGATTCGGAGAACAAGCCCTTTCCCTTCCCCCTTTCACCACACACCCACGCTCGTGAACAGGCGTGGAAGCTCTAGTGAAGGCATCGTCCCCTCACGCTGAGAACCCGCCCTTCAGCTAATGCATTGGTGGGGCAGATCCCATGGACACCCTCATGGCCTTGTAATGCCTGAGGGGCTGGGTCAGGAGTTCTGAGACCCGGCTCCTGGCCCTTTAGAGACACACTGTTAGGAACCTGTGGTCTGGGTACGTGAACAGGCTTAACCAGCACCAGTGAGGGCTAAGCAGTGACTTGTACCAGAGACAGCCCCTGGCTCTGTGTTGTGGTTCGTGAAAGCTGGACAGATGTGCTGCCTCCCCTATGGTTCTGGGGCGTTCCACAGGACTCTGTGTCCACCGAGGTTAGCATGATGCTAAGTTGTTTCCGTACCCTGGGAGCAGCTACTTAATCAAAGATGTTAGGCTGGACCATGATTTCCTGGGTCTAGTCCTGCTGCTCATCTCTCTGTTTAGCCTCCTTCATAATTGTAGTGTGTGTGTGTGGGAGGGGGGGGTTGTGACTCAGCAGCTTTTTCATTTGTGATGAGGGGCTCTAAAAGGCTGGGGAAGGAGTGAATGGAGGGAGGCGGGTGCACAGAAGGAGGGAAGTTGGTTCTCTGAAACCACCAGCCATGGGCACAGGCCCTGACTGAGTTTTGGGAAGTTGAGGTCTGTGGTATCTGTTGTGGTGTCTTAAAGTGCATTTATTAAACCCCCCAATTGTGGTCTGACATGATTCTGTTCTGGGCCGTCGCTGCGTCGTTTTGTCTGCCTCTCACAGCTGCTCACTCCTGTGTCCCAGTGCAGCTGCAGGTTCTCCCGTTGGCTCTTCCTCATGATTAACTGCTGTCCATTTCCCCGTGCCTCTGCCCAGAAGACGCATGAGTCTGGGGAAAGAGACCTGATGGCGCACGGTTGTCCAAGGCAGGTCTTTCTAAGGAGCACTCATGGTTTGGCTCTTGGAGCTGTAGCAGCACCTGGATGTAGGCTACCTGCTCCTGCTACTGGCTCAGCTGATTCATGGTGGGAAAGCTGCTTGCTGGAAGGCAGCCTGAGAGGAGAGGATAGCAAATAACTTCTAGTCTTCTCGCTACAAGTGCCTGGCTCTCACAGTTCACACTTCACGGGGACTGTTCCACATTTATATTCCTTCCCTCCGTGAAGGGAAAGGAAAGGTGAGCCTAAATCAACTGTAACAAGCCACGCTCAAATGCTAGGTCTGCTTACAGCAGTATTTCTCAACCAGGGGTACCAGTACCCCGTGGGATACTCAAGAGAAGACTGGGCGGGGGGGAAGATACATCAACACAACTGAAACTTGGAGAAAACTGAATTTTTGTGTTTTACAGCGCTTGATTATTTTTGTGCTTTTTACACCCAAAACATTTCATTGCCCACCCACCTACCATTAAGTTTAAACAAATGTGTGGCAAAGGTAGAAAAAAATTCTCTCTGAAAACTGTAGGTACTGGGCCTACTTTATTTAAAAAAAAAAAAAAGGTTGAGAAACACTGGCCTACAGCAGAGTGCCTTCCAAGGGGAAGGGGTAGCCTCCCAGCCCACGTGGAAAAGTTGGATTCCTGTGCATAATCTCAACCCCATCTCTGCTTAGGGCCTACTTATGGAACTGAGCCTCAAACCCAAGATCGCCATGGGCAGGATTCATTTCTTGCCTGAGCCTCTGCAAGTTACCAAGGCCACAGGTTTGTACGGAATAGAGTAGGGCTGGTGCTCCCATGAGAAGATAAAAATTAGCAGGTGCCTATCACCCTGTTGTAGGCGCCTCCCTGATGAATTCCTACACCCCCCTCTCCTGCCCCCCCCCCCCTCAGCTGTTCTGCAGCATGCCTGGGAGAGGGGGTAGATCTGGGTGGGAAGAGGTTGAAGCAGGATAGAGGTGGAGGCTTGGGAGAAGGGGTTGAACATCCTCCAGGCTAGAGAAAGCTGGTGCCTGTATGAGAGGCTGACCAATCTCAGAGGAGGATGGACTTAATTACTCCCACTTAAATACTGATCTTTGCTCAGCAAAGCCTGTAAGACTCTTAATGCTCCTGCGCTTTAAGTGCCTGTGTCAGCCAGTGTTAAGCATTTTCTCAAGTGCTTTACTGGATCCAGGGCTAAGAGGTGGGAGTTAGTCCTCTGGACTCTGTTGTAGCAACAGGGTCTGCTGAGTTTGCTTTTAGTGTGGTGGTTTTGCTGTAACTTTGGGTCCATCATGTCTCCCAATTTTGCTTCTGGAAAAGCAGGCAGAGACTCATACTGCTCCGGGGTACTGCCGGGTTTAGAGGGCAATAAAAACCTGAGCCAGCTGCTTCCTGTTGGGCCATGTTTAACTTCCCAGCATGATGGCTACTCACTTGTGGCTTCCAAAGGGGTCCTGCTATATGTGTAATGGGGAAGAGACCATCAGTGGGCCTGGACCATTCTGAGTGCCTGTTTCCTGTGCTCCTGCTCGCAGCCATAACGGTTTGAGTCCAGCTGGCTCTGAGGTAGCAGAAATGGCTCCAACAGCTCTGCTGCAACGAGACTCCCACTGTGTCTGTGCAGTGTGAAATGCTGCACACTGAGATGCTAGTACCGCTTCCTCCATCCAGGCTCGGGACCAAGCCCGGCCCTTCGTTTAGGAGTGCTAATGCGATCACAGGCCCATGTGCTGCTTGGAACTTGCCTTTGCCTCTACATCATAGTCCAGGGTGAAGGAAAGTTCAATGTCCCTTTATTTTTACAGTGTTCCTAGCCCTTTGCCTTCGGGCTCAGTGATTATTTTTGGTTAGTAAAGTGGTTTTCAGGTCTCTCCATAGGAAATGCCACGGCAGCCCCTGCAGCTAGCCAGGATGGAAGCCTGCAGTGTGCAAATCATACCAGCAAGGTGATGAAATGGGAAACTCTTTGGTGTTTGTGCTTTGTTACACACACAGACAGATCGCAGGGCCCCTCTTCTAAGCAAGTCAGTGCTTGAAATGCCCAAGAGAAGGCAAAAGCACATTGAGCCAGGCAGTAGCGTAGCCAGGGGTGGGCCCGAGTGTGCTGTGCCCACCTGCTTTGCTTCCAGGTCCAGCCATGCAGGCTGGGCCCTGGGAGCTGATTCTACTCTGCCCAGCTCTCTGGCTTAATTCCTACCCCCCTCACTGCCTGCCTGTCCACCTGAAGTCGGCCCACCGAACTGTGGCTGTGCCGCTGGAGCCAGGGAAGGAGGCAGGCTGGATCCATGCTAGATACTTAACATATCACCTGTACATGCCAGCAGGCTGGCACAGAAGTTTATGGCACTGATGTCACCTCAGAAGGTGGCAGTGTTCTGGCAGAGGGGTGTGAGGGAGTGTACCTGCTCTGCCCTGGGCTGGATGGGGTTAACCCCACACTAGGGAGGGAGGAAATAATGCCCCCTCCTGCTGGCCAGGCTCCAGCTCAATAGCGGGCAGCCTGTGGCTTGAGAGCCACATGCCCCACTGGGCTTCCATGTGTGCCGCACGAGATGTTTTGTTAGCTGTTGCCCAGGCAGCCTGGTTCTGCTGCTTCATCCTTGCAGCTTTTTGCCCCTAGCGGTGTTGCTAACCTGACCAGGGCCCGTAGAGTGAGGTGCGGGCTGTGGGCACACAACGTGGGAGCCGTGCGCTCCGTCTGCATCCAAGTGCTGCTCCGGTTCACTCGGCGCACGCTGCGATTTCTAGGTGCCCACGCGCAGTTAGCAAAACTCCCCCGCCTGCAAGGCCGTCTTGGTTACGTCGTGGGGCCCGCTCCCGTGCTGAGATTGTCCAGTTGGAACAGGGAACAGCTCGGCCTGGCCTGCCTGGGGATGAGAGAGGCCTTGTGCTGCAGGTTCCATTGCAGTCTCAGACCTCAGAGGCCAGGTCTGCTGGGACCCAGGCGAATGACTATCCAGCTGTCCTCAGAAACCCACAAGGGGAAGAGGTTGTCAGGGCTTCGCCTTCCAACTACCGTGCGATGGCCCGTCCACATTCTTCCCCATTCTGCGGGGTGTCATGGCAGGCTCCTCGATGCAGCCCTGCCAAGTCCAAAAGGCAGTCTGGGCCTTCGTGTGGAGAGAGCCCCCCCTTCCCACTCTCGGGCCAATAATGAATCTCTGGAAGCCTTAGTACACCAAGCATCAGGTGGGAAAAGCTGGACAGGGGAAGGGAACCTCTGGTCTGAGTCCAGCAGAGATTGGCACAGCCCTGTATGTTTCTGAGGTAGGCTAGCGCTGCTTCAGGCCCCGGTGCAGCCCAGAACTGGGAAGGTGCCATGGTGGCCATCACAGCTTCCCACAGGCTGCCTGCAAGAGGCTCTCAGCAATGGTCTTCCCCTGATGCCCGGAAGGAGAGATGGAGCATGAGCTGCGCAGGGTGAGGAAAGACCTTTTACGCTGGAACGACTTCATTACAGCAACCACAGAGGCCTCCGAGCGTCCGGGGCTTTGGCAGCTGGGATGTTTTGAGCCCGTTGGGAAAAGACCCTCAAATATAACTGAATCATGGATGAAGCAGGTGGCCGTGTTAAATCATTAATGGCTGCTCTGGCGTGCCCTCTTTGCCTGTGTTTGAATATGGAGGCTGGAGAGCCGATAAGCGCCCCGCAGGGAAGGGGGGGGGGGTCAGCGCTTTCTGATAAATGACACTTCCCAGCACTTAGCCATGGAACAGCATCTCCGACTTCCTGGAATAGGAAAGTCTGAATAATCCCTTCAAAAAGCCTATGTCCCTTCTGGAGCACCCAGCTTCAGCTTGAAAAGAAATACAGCCACTGCTCCAACAGGCTGCTCTGTGCTCATGATGCAGCTGTTTGGGAACAAAGTGCCCTGGTTTTCTGGTTTACTTAATGTTAGGGCCTTATTGCATGACACGGCGGTTGAGAAAGGATCTTTGTTGGCCCAGCCTCAGTTAGTGAAATAAACAAGCTTTTGAACTACACAAGTTGCTCCAATAGACAATATCACTTCAATGATCTTGTTTCTAATGTCGTCAGACCAATGTGGCAAACAAAGTCTCATAATGGTTTTACTGCTGTGCCTGGATTATTTGTTGTTGTTTTCGGGTAGGATGTTTTCAAGGCATTTATCTTCTACCAGAGTCATTTTTAGCTTCCAACAGTTTCATTTATTTTCCATTTTAATGCCTTAGTTGTCATATGGAGTAGGAAACAGCCTCCCAATTCAACCTTCTAGCCCCAGAGTAACCTAGAGAGACTGCCAGAACAATCCTTTGTGCTGCTATTGCTGGGATTTCAAGGTGGTGTGGGAAATCCCCAGTCTGTTCAGAGTCCAGGCTGGTTTGGAGCAGCCTTCCAAAGGACTGAGATGTACCTCCTCTCTGAAAACGGCTGGCGCTTTCTCGTGTGGATTCACTGGCAGAGGCAGATCACCAGTGAGGCTTACAGTGGATTCCGTTTGTGGCTACGTTATTTACTACTCGCTGTAGAGCTCTCAGACAGTTTTCCAAGGAAAGAAAATGCTGAGGTGGGGCCAGAAATCACACAGCTGGTGGTACCCTGAGAACCTACCGCAGGGTGTGACACGGGCATTTGTTTTTACTTGTGGGGGTTAGACAATCCCTGAGTCTCTTCTGAGACCTGCTCACACTTCCCTACCCCAGCTGTTCTCAGTCTAGTTCTCCTCATAAACGTGTCCAGGCACCTGAGCCAAGTAAGGGGGCTTTGTGTAACTAGGCCTTTCAAACTCCAGACCAAGCAGAGAAGGTAGCTATAGGACAGAAGTCTGGCCTCTAGGGCCATTGGCTGTTTGGTAGCATCACCCCAGAAGACCTTGAGGAAGGAAATAGACCATCTTATTAGAGAGCATATTTTTAGAAATAAGGCAAATTCCCTGTAAGAAATATGCAATTCATTTTAGCTCAGCTGATGCTTGGATGCCCACAAAGCAACAGTTCACACTGGACAAGCTGTTCACTTGCAACTGCCATTGTGTTTGTCTCACCCATCATCACAATGGAATGAAGTGATGTATTATTGAGATTGAGTGCCAATTAACTAGAAGGTGCAAATAATGCAACCCCATAACATCTCAGGAATGTCTGGCTCCCCTCAAAACGTTTTAGCAAGCCCAGATGAGCATTTTTTGCACTGACTTTTATAACCTCTCTTCTCAAGAAATGAGTTCCTATTGAGTTTACAGACAAGTGACTGAAGGCTTTTCCTTTGGTAGTTTTGCTTTTGTATAGAATCATAGAACACTAGGGCTACGTCTAGACTGGCATGATTTT
>JANRFK010002932.1:3636326-3648051 GCA_030068395.1 Apalone spinifera | reverse complement strand
CTCTAACAGCCCCTGGACTGGATCAAACTCCTCCACAGCAGCCTGGCTCCTCTTCTGTACCAAAATCCAAGAGCAGAGTCCCAGACTGCTAGGCCTCTCTTCTCATGCACATGGAGAGACTCAGATCTCCCACACAAGAGTCACTTCCTTCCTGATTTTTCCCAAGGACTCATGGGAATTGTAGTCTGTGAGGCTGGATTGCAGCACATAGGGTCTTTCCAGAAAATAAGAAGTGGTTCTTTTAGTAAAGGAGCGCTTTGCATTTGTCCTTAAATGGAGCAGCTCAAAGAAACCAACCACAGTAACATATTTGGAAAAATATAGAAAACAATGTATTTAAGGCTAAAACATTAACATTTGTTAGTTCCATTTTTTCAAACCAATTTTTCCTTATTAGGAGATAAAAGAGGTGGTGACAGCCCTGTTTCTCGATCTATTCCTGTCTGTGGTAGGAGATTGCAGATGTCCCAAAGGATCAGTTAATAGTGATGTCCGTAAGAGAAGACAGTCTATTCAATTCAGCCAGAGCTTTCTTGCATGTGCTTGTTAGGAAAGGAATGAGCCTCTATGACCACAGCTACTACTGGTCCTTTGTACGCAAGTGTTTCTTTTTCGGTCTGAGTAATACTTTTCTAATGGCCCATCTTAGGTAACATTATTTCAGTGTTTTTCTTGTACCATCCATTCATGTCCAACACCTCTTGAGCAAGCGTCAGAATCTATGGGTATTTCTAGGGATTTGGCAGTTGGACTCTTCTCCTGTTCTGAAGAAACGGACTTATTTTCCCTTTTATCCACATCACAGTGTATTACACATTATGCTGCTGTGCTTGAAAGGTACTAAAACTTTAACCTTCTCATACTCAATTAAATCTGATCTTTGGAAGAATATTCTTCATTTCAGCATCTGCTAAGTAAGTTGCTAAAGTTCTGCTATTTTTCTTCATTACATGGGGAGCTCTTAACAACTCCAGCTGGTGACCAGACATCTGGTCCACTTTTTTTTCCCCTGCATGCTCCTTTATCAATTAGTTTTAAAATCCCATTATTGGATAGCAAAACTTAAGAGGACTGACTGATAACCCCTCTTCCTGCTCTGGCTCAGAGTGTTTCACCAGATGTTACTTTCTTTTAAGAGTGATCCTTTTATTACAGCGGGTTTTTATGAATTTATGTCTCCTTTTTTCAGTACTTGCCCTGGGTTTGTGTCCAAAGGATGTTTTCTTTTAAGGTAGCGAGTTCTCAGATGACTGCTCCTAAATCAGCCGTGTCTGGGCACAGGATAGCCTGCCTTTTGTGGCAAGCATGAGTTCATAAATCGCTTTAGAAGGGCCAGGTTTCTCTTCATGCAGCTAGACGTATTTTGGGTTGGCAGATGTGGCTGCTAAAAGGGGCCTGGCTGATTAAATAGTCTCTTTTTATACGCTGTTGGTTCTCCACTACCCACTAAAAAACCTAGACTGCTGGCCAATCTAGAGGTAAAAACTCTATTCTGTACTACGAGCTTAGGTCAACCTTCACCAAATTAGGTCTATTTTGTAAATGAGTTGACTTCAAAGGCCGTTAAAGTCCGGTTTGGTGCTCCTGCTTTTCAGGAGGAATAACGATAAATTTGACCTTGCATGCTCGACTTTAGTGCACATGCAGCCCTGTGAAAGTTGACATTCTAGGCCTCCAGGCAGTGTCCGACAGTGCCCCTTTGTGACCTCTCTGGCCAGGACTTTCAACTCTGCTGCTTTCCAGGTGTACAGGAAAATGTGAATCTCATTTCCTGTGTGGCAAGCAGACCTCAGAGCAGGCAGTCCACCTGACCATGAATGCCCAGGATTGCAAATGAGCACCAACATCAACCACAGTAATCTGATTGACTTCACTGGTGGTAGAGTGGTCTGACCTCTTGCTCTGATGCCAAGAAACCTCTCAGACTTTTCTGTAAGTGGCACTTTCACATTATTGTTTACATTCAGCACAGAGTTTGCAGAGCTCTCTTTCCTGTGGGCTCTCAAAGTACACTGCAGTGCGTTCGGCTAGCCCGATGCTATCCCCCCTCACCTCAGCCTTTAAGGTCAGAAGGGACCCTCATGAACATCTAAAGGCTTTCAAAATGGTGTTCCCAAACAGAGGCCCGGAGTATAAAGTACAGAGCCAAACATTAAGCAGCAGCTTCTTTTCAAAAGTTATTAGTTAGCATCAAGACATTTTTTTACATTATTTCAATCAGTTGAATTCTTCTCCTCAGAGTTGTGCAGAAAGAATCACTATCGTTCTTACCCCGAAAGAAGTCTCATCAGTCCAAACCCTTTCTACCAGTTCCTTGGTAGAGTCTGGAAACATAGGAGAGGAACTCCTCCTCCCTCACTTCTGTCAAACCCTGCTCCTCAGCCTGCGTAGAAACAAGTACTAAAGTATCACAGAATTTAAGAATCATCCCCATTAAAGATGGGCCGGCCATCTAATGTACAGTTTCCATCTGGAGTACATTGTAGGATGGTGCACATGGGCATCAGGTGTGTAAAGGGGGAGAATGCTCCGCCTTCCCAAAGTGCCAGCCTGGCCCCACCTACACTCCATCCCCTGAACGCCTAGTGGGGGCAGAGTGTGGCTGCCCCCAGCGCCCACCTTCCCGGTGCTGGAGAGGCTGGGATGGGCCATGTGGTGTGCTCTCCTCCCTCCCCCAGTGCTCCGGGGCTGGAGAGGCTGGCCTCGAAGGCACACCTCACCCTCCTCCCTTCTCCAGGGCTGGAGAGGCTGGGCCATGCAAAGTGCCCTTCTCTGGGGCTGGGGAGGCTGAGGCAAGTGTGTGCCTGCCCCCTCCTCTTCCCATGGTTGGAAGCGGGGAGCACTCCTGGCATGCTGCCCTGCCTCCCTGTGGGAGGGGCTGGGAAAGGGGGGGCTCAGCAGAAGGGGCAGGGCTGGAGGTGGGGTTGGGAGCTTGCCTCCCTCAGCCCTGCCTTCACCAACCGCCCATCATGGTGTACACACATTGATAGTCTAGTGTATTTGATCAGCTTGTAGAATACTCAGGGCTTTGTCTAGTTTTTTTCCTAGTGTTTTGTCCAGTTTCATAGAACCATAGAGCTGGAAGAGACCTCAGAAGGTCATCAAGTCCAGCCCCCTGCTCTAGGCAGGACCAATCCCAACTAAATCAACCCAGCCAGGGCTTTGTTAAGCCAGGACTTAAACACCTCTAGGGATGGAGACTCCATCCCCTCCCTAGGGAACCCATTCCAGTGCTTCAGCACTCTCTTCAAATGTCTCGGAGATGGAATTTCTGTCTTTTCTCTTGGGAAACCATCTCGGAGTTTAACATTCTGCTCTAGCTAGGGCCCTAAATAGCCTAAATTTGCCTTTTCTTAATTTTATCCTAGATCTTCAAATTTTGTTTACATAAATGGTTATTTTTTACTCAAAACCCCCTACATCATGGGTTCCAAAACTGGGGGGCATGCACCCCCGGGGGGGGTGAAGAAATTTCAGGGGGCGCGAGGTGACCCAGCCCCCTCCCCTCCCACCAATCTTTCCCTCTCCCCCCCAAGTTTTGCTGTTATTTTTGTTTTTCGTCCCTGGTCAGCTCCTTTTCTTTTTTCCTCAAAAGTTCTGCTGCTTTTTGGGGGTGGGGGGTGTGGAGGGATAAGGATTTCTCAAAAATCAAAAAGGGGGCATGATGCTGAAAAGTTAGGGGTCTTGCTTACCCAGGAGACACTGTTCTCCTCACGTCATACCACTACAGGTGCCATCACTGAAGACCCTTGAGCCTGTTTGCCTGAATTGTCCTCACACATGCCAGCTTCCTGTTCTGCTTCAGGTCCTGCTCCCTGCTGGGAGAACTGATTCCCTCCCGCATGCCCATTGTTGCCTGTATGGATTACTGCAAGCATGCTTTGGCCGCTGGCCAGGATCATGCCATCGTAAATCAGAAGGGCTGCATGGTTCAGGTACTTGACTCTCATGTACTGCTCTTTATCTCTTCCTGGACTAATTTGAATTATTGTCACACACTCCACCTCGCAGACTCCAGTTGTGTTCCAGAAGCCTGACAGCACACAGGGAACTTTGAAATAGTCTTTGGAACAGCAGCTGTTATCCCTTTGAAAAGACAATTGTTCTCTTAACATCTAACATCTTAATTGGCATTCCAGCCCATAGTAATGGGAGGTCCACAATTCTTGACACTTTACTTGCATTTATTGTCAAGAGTGCGTCCATCTTCATTAAGAGTGCCGTTAGTAATTTGTAGCCAACATTATAAGGCAAAGCTTCCACCACCCAGCCCGGAGGGATTCACTGCTCAGTCAACTGCTTCCCTCCTTGATCCTGCAACCAAATGGTGGGAACTGCAGTGTGTTCCTGTACACAAAGAGTTTGTGATTTTTTTATAATAGCTTAAGATAAAATAACCAAACAAGAGAGAACAAAAGCAAAGTCTCCAGCAGAGTGAGCACAGTATGTGCGTCTCCTCTATAACTTTTGTGTTCAAACTCAACTCCAAATGGCAGCAAACTTTTCTGCATTTGAAAGGTGCAGTTCACAGAAAATAGTGTCACAACCCAGTGACTCACAACCCAGTAGCTTTATGGTGGGACATGAGCACTATTGTGAGGCTAATATAACGTAGCTAGGGCCGACTGAATGATGCAGGCAGAAAAAATAAAACTAGCATCGTGCACAGTGAAAGCACAGAAAAAAACGGACCCATTTGAATAACACCTGGAAATTGGAGGTTTTAAAGTCTTTTGATTATTGCTTGAAACCTGAGTCTTTAAATCATTTTAGTGATGAAATACTAGCGATTAGGGCCCATCCAATGAATAGGATGTGGCTGCCTCTCTGAGCCTTTGGCGGGTCATCAATACTGGGTAGGATTGTCTACAATTGGGGTGGGGAACCTTTTATGCTAAACCACAGAGATGTCATAAAAGTGATTAACGCCAAAACCAAAACCAAAAAAAGCGCGCGCACACACAAATTCCACAAAACCCCTTGATGTGCTAAAAATGCTATTCAAAACATTAAAAAAAAACCTTGCGGATGCCCTGGCCAGAGCAAAGCTTCTGGGGCTTGCCCAGCCGTGTACGATTGTCTACAACAGGGGTGGGGAACCTTTTATGGCCCCTTTTCTCAACTCCCCACACTGGGAAGGGGTCTGGAGCTGGCCTAGCTGTGGCCATCCCTTCCCCCCAAAGGCAACCCGTGCAGGGAAGGGACTGGGGGGCTTCCGTTCCCTCCCGCTCTTGCAAGGGATTTCCCCCCTGCCCCCTCAGGTCCCACATGCCTCCTTAACTGTTAAGGCTCCAATCTGCCAGAGGCCAGCCAGCCTATTCAGGGATGGGGAGAAGCTGACCCTGCTGTGGCCTCCCCTTTCTCCTGAAAGGTGCCCCATACAGGGAAGGGGCTCAGGGGCTTCCCTTCCCTCCCAGTCTGGGAACGGATCCCCTCCCTTCTTCCTTCCCTCACCCTCCCCTCTGGTCCTGCACACCTGCTCACTGCAAAAGGAGTTTTGCTGGCAGCCTCCCGAGCATATAAGACACCCCTTGTTTCAGCGAGGCGGCAGTGAAAAAGAGGCTGAGACGAGGTGTATCTCATATGCATCGATGCAGGGAGGGGGCTCCACAGCCAATGCTACAGATGCCACCAGGGTAAAAGCTTTCTGAAGACTGGGTTCTTGCTCTCATATTATTGGATTTTAAAATATGAGCAGGCAGATAACTAGTGTGGTTTGCTCCCAATTCTCTACAAAGTGGACCATGTGAGGTGTCCAATGAGAGCTTATGCTCTTCTGATTATGTGTGCTACTCATGTGCTTGTACAGAGGTGGGCAATAATTTTGGAAGGGGGGGGCATTTCACAAATTTCGGAAGTGGCCGTGGGGTGACTTGGAAGGGGCAGGGCCTCACATGGAAGGGGCAGGGTTGAGAGCTACCCTGCCAGGAGCTTTGCTTGGCCTGGGGTCCCTGCCCCCTGACTTCTGGCCAATGGAAGGGACCTGGAGCAGAGGGGAAGGTGCTGGGGGCTAGTCTCCTCCCAGAGTTTTCTGGGGTGGAGGCTTAGAATTCAGGGGTCTAGCCAAAATAGGCATTGCCCTTTAAACATGTTTTTTACCCTCTGTTTCTACAGTTTGGAAAGATAGATTAAGAGTCTAACCAAAGCAGGTAGTAGCCTTTCTAATGTATAAAAATGCTCTTTACAGTCATTCTTGCAGCCTAGAAAGAGAGATAAGCATGCAGCTGCTCTTCTTTGTTGTGTCTTTTACTTATCTTCACTGGCTCTGTTTAAAATATTTTCAGGGTTACTTTTCTTGTAATCTCTGTAACCTGCTGATTTGGAAAGTTTGTAGTGTAGAAAAGTGTTGATTTAATTAGAAATTCTGTAAATAGTAATTTAGAGGTGGGTATAATAATATTCATCATCTGCCTGTTAATATTCATTGTGAGGGAGTTAACCTTACTAAATAAGGTTTTAGGGAAAGTAGTGATAGATGTGTGAATTAACATATTAAAACAGATAAAACGGTGTCATTGGTGCCAAGTTGTTGCCACTCGGAATGATGTGTTGGGGGTCCGAGGTTAACGTGCGTGGGCAATAAAGCAGTTCTGTTTACCCCATCTGCTCCTGGGTCACCTGTTTCTTCTCTAAAATCAATTAATGGCTATGCTAATTAGCGGTGCTGTATAGACTAAGGCTTTCAAGGTTGCCAATAAACACCTGAGGAAGGTGTCTGGAAACCTGCAAACCAGCAAGTACATTTTTTTTTCAACTTTTTTCATTTGTAGACCCCTAACATTTTTCAAACGGAGGTGTGGGCCCCCTTGGAAATCTCAGGCAGTCTGTGGAGCTCTGGGAGTTGAAAACTATTGGTAGTTGGACAACTTCATCAAATCCTGCCCTTCTGCTTCCTCTTCCAGCTGGAAACTTAGATGCACAGAGGCACAAAAACTTAGAAATAAGGGAAGTTAGAAAAGCATTAATTCAATGGGTGTGCAACTCAATAGTTTTACAAACAAAATAGTTTCTGGTTTGTTTTAAGCTTTTGGCAAATGTATTTGTGGGGAGGAGGATTGTTTTTCTTGGACCGGTTGTTCTATAAGTAATAAATGCCAGATACCACTGGGTTTACATTTTGTTTATTCAGTATGTAGATTTTGCAAGGAGGGGGGGGGGGGGGGGGGGGGGGGGGGGGTCGCAGGGTGCATTAGATTGCACCTGAGTTCTGTAGGGTTTCTCTTGGTGGAGCAGAATATTTTCATGAATCAAATTAGAATGACTGGTGTGTTTGGCGTTACAAAGTGAGTTGGATTACCGGTAGTAAAACTTTGTGTTTAGCAAAATAGTAGAACCCCTGCTTTCCGTATGGAAGGCCTAGAATTGTGTTGGTTCAGCAGGGATCTGCACTGGCCATTCTAGGGATCATGCAAACACCCAATTCCCTATGGCCCACTCTAGTCCTGTTTTTCCTGCCTTTCTAGATAGCTCAGCCACTAACTCTGCAAAACTCTCATTTTTTGGGGATGTTTGGCTGGTTGCATTTCAGGGTGCCAGATTTTGGGCTGCGGCTAAGCAGCTTGGCAATGTTTTATCTCAGGCCAGCTGCTTAGGAAAATGTAACTTGTGCAGACTGAGGCCAGTCTACTAAAAAAACCTGTTGGTTTAAAGACCCAATAAGAATTATTGCAGGTATCTGGAGACAATGCTTTGAGACATATTAACACCCATTCTCTGCTTTCCTTGAACATGTTTTTCATTTTGTTTGTGTCTTTCACTAGCAAATTGGCTACAGGTTTTTATGGGAGTTTGGTCAAACTTACACCCACTGCGTCAACCAAAAGCCCTTTTGCTTCTGCTCTGTGCATTTGTCATCTTTTCTCAGATCTAACTGCAGCCATTTGGCCTGCCTGTCCAGTTGGATGGCAACCAAGGTTGTGGGGCTGTAACAGGCAAGAGGGGTGCTAAGATGATATGTAGAACTCCGTCACTTCCCTTTCCCCTCGACTTCAGGATACTTCTCTGCTGAAGCACAAGCTAAAGTTCTGTCTTTTTAGCGCAGTATTACACAGACTTCAATCTCAGTGCAAAACCCTGAATTAGGGGATCCTGACAACAGCCTGCCAGGGTTCCATATGATTTCTTGGTGAACAAACATTGAATACACACACAAATGCTGGCAAACAGTATTTGGCATGTTTTCAAATGATTTCTTAAACAAAACAATTAGGCAAGAAATCAGAGCTGGTCAGAAACATTCCTACAAAGCTGGGGTTTTTTTCATCAGATGCTGCAGATTCATCGCAATGAAATGGTTTTTGGAGACGGTTGGATTTTTGCCAAAGTTCTGACAGAGCAGCGTTCCATTGGAAACCGAGCTGGTTTCCTGCCAGCTTGCCTGCCTGGCTCCTCAGCCGCCCCCTAGAGCATGGGTAGGGAACCTAAGGCCCGAGGGCCAGATGTGGCCCCCCGGCTCGCCTGGATCCGACTCTTGAGGCTCAGGGCTGCCCCCAGTATTGGAGAGCCTGTACTGGTGCTCCACTTCCCTCACACCCCAGCAAAGGGCTGGAGCACACAAAATACTAGCCTGGCTCTCCTAGGCTCTCTGTGAGGGGAATGTGAGGAGAATCTTTCTCCTCAGTCATGAGCCATGTCAGTGAGAGTTTGTTTTTTATTTTTTCATTTTTTGCTTCTCACTCGTGTGCAGCTTCTGACTGATTTTTCTGTGGGTCAGCGGCCCCCAACTGATAAAGGTTTCCCAGCCCTGCTCTAGACAGACTGCATTAAAATTGGGGATCCCAGGGAGAAAAATTCTCAGACTGGAGAGAGATAAATGGTGGTGTCCCCCGAGGGTCTGTTCTGGGCCATGTGCTATTCAACATGTTCATAAATGATCTGGAAAAGGGGGCAAACGGTGAGGTGTCAAAATTTGTAGATGATACCAACTACTCCAGACAGTTAAGTCCAAAGCAGACTGCAAAAAGCTACAAAGGGATCTCACAAAAATAAGTGGTTGGGCAACAAAATGGCTGCTGAAATTAAACACTGATAAGTGCAAAGCAATTCACATTGGAAACCATAATCCCAACTATATGTAGAAAACAATGGGGTCCAATAGCTGTTACCCCTGAAGAGAGAGCTTGGAGTCAGCATGGAGAGCTGAAAACATCCACTTGGTGTGCAGTTACAGACAAGAAAGCAAACAGAATGTTGGGAATCATTAAGAAAGGGATAGAGAAGAAAACAGAAAATATCTTATTGTCTCTGTAGAAATCCATGCTATGCCCCTATCTTGAATACTGCATGCAGATGTGGTCACTCCATCTCAAAAAGGATACATTGCAATTGGAAAAGGTCAAAAAAGGACAACAAACGTGATTAGAGGTATGGAACAGCTTCCATATGAGGAGAGAGTAATAGGATGGGGACTTTCCAGCTTGGAAAAGAGACAACTAAGAGGGGATATGGCAGAGGTCTGTAAAACCATGACTGGTATGGAGAAAACAAATAAGGAAGTGCTGTGGACTTCTTCTCATAACACAAAAATGAGGGGTCTCCCAAGAAATGAATAGGCAGCAGGTTTAAAGCAAACAAAAGGAAGTATTTCTTAACATAGCACGCAGCCAACTTCTGGAACTCTTTGCCACAGGATTTTTGAAGACCAACTGTTACTGGATTCAAAAGGTAACTAGATAAATTCCGAGTGTCCCTAGTTTCAGGGGGTAGGCGAGTTAGTCTGTACAAGATAAACTTAAAAAACAACAACAAAACAAAAACTCCGGTCATCTGAAGAAGTGGGCTGTGCCCATGAAAGCTCATGATACCAGCTACATGTTTTGTTAGTCTATAAAGTGATACCAGACCTTTTGTTGTTTTTTAAATGTATAGTGTCCCTAGTGTCTGTCTATCTGAGCTGAGCTGAGCATGGGTGACAGGGGAGGGGTCACCTGATTTGTTCATTCCCTCTGGGGCAGAAGGCAGGATACTGAGCTCGATGGACCTTTGGTCTGACCCAATATGGCCGTTCTTATGTAAGCCAGATGAAAACAAAACTTGAATCATAGCTGACTTCCTGTTGTCCTGTGATGAAGCCATTGAGTGGTGAGGGGCAGCAGAGGGTAGTGAAGTGTGTCTGCTGCTTTTTCTCTCCTGCTCAGAAGGATGATGAACTGATGGGCAGGATTCCCTGGGATGCTAACATGAAGGGGAAAGGAGTCCAGGACAGCTGGCAGTATTTTAAAGATGCCTTATTAAAGAAATGGGAAGAAACCATCCCGATGTGCAGCAAGAAAAGCAAATATGGTAGGCGACCAGATTGGCTTACCGGGGACATCCTTGGTGAGCTTAAACACTAAAAGGAAGCTTACAGGAAGTGGAAACATGGACTGATGACTAGGGAGGAGTATAAATATATTGCTCGAGAATGCAGGGAGTTATCAGGAAGGCAAAAGCCCAATTGGAATTGCAGCTGGCAAGGGATATGAAGGGTAACAAGAAAGGTTTCTACAGGCATGTTAGCAATAAGAGGGTGATCAGAGAAGATATGGGGCCCTTACTGGATGAGGGAGGTAACCTAGTGACAGATGATGTGGGAAAAGCAGAAGTACTCAATGCTTTCTTTGCCTCTGTCTTCACGGACAAGGTCAGCTCCCAGACAAATTCACTAGGCAACTCAGTATGGACAGCCCTTGGTGGGGAAAGAACAAGTTAGGAATTATTTAGAAAAGATAGAAATACACAAATCCATGGGCCCAGATTTAATGCGTCCGAGGGTACTGAGGGAGCTGGCAAATGTCATTGCGGAGCCTTTGGCCATTATCTGTGAAAACTCGTGGAGATCAGGAGAGGTCCCAGATGATTGGAAAAAGGCAAATGTAGTGCCCATGTTTAAAAAAGGGAAGAAGGACAATCCAGAGAACTATAGACCAGTCAGCCTTACCTCAGTCCCCGGAAAAATCATGGAGGGGATCCTCAGAAAGTGGTCAGAAATAGTCAACATGGATTCACGAAGGGCAAGTCGTGCCTGACCAATCTGATTAGATTCTATGATGAGGTAACTGGCTCTGTGGATGTGGGAAAGTCAGTGGAGTGATATACCTTGACTTTAACATAGCTTTTGATACAGTCTCCCACAATATTCTTGCCAGCAAGTTAAGGGAGTATGGAT
Source organism: Apalone spinifera (assembly GCA_030068395.1). Classification (NCBI taxonomy): domain Eukaryota; kingdom Metazoa; phylum Chordata; order Testudines; family Trionychidae; genus Apalone; species Apalone spinifera. The sequence continues at coordinate 3,636,905 of JANRFK010002932.1, read as the reverse complement.
TGGATAAATGGACTGTAAGATGGATAGAAAGCTGGCTAGACTGTCAAGCCCAACGGGTACTGATCAACGCTTTGATGTCAGGTTGGCAGTCGGTTTCTAGCGGAGTGCCCCAAGGATCGGTTCTTGGACTGGTTTTGTTCAATATCTTTATTAATGACCTGGATGAGGGGATGGATTGCACCCTCAGCAAGTTTGCAGATGACACTAAGCTAGGGGGAGAGGTAGATACGCTGGCGGGCAGAGATAGGGTCCAGAGTGACCTGGACAGATTAGAGGATTGGGCCAAAAGAAATCTGATGAGATTCAACAAGGACAAGTGCAGAGTCCTGCACTTGGGACAGAAGAATCCCAAGCATTGTTACAGGCTGGGGACCGACTGGCTAAATAGCAGTTCAGCAGAAAAGGACCTGGGGATTCCAGTGGATGAGAAGCTGGATATGAGTCAACAGTGTGCCCTTGCAGCCAAGAAGGTGAATGGCATATTAGGGTGCATTAGAAGGAGCATTGCCAGCAGATCCAGAGATTTTATAGACTTATAGACTTATAGACTTTAAGGTCAGAAGGGACCATTTTGATCAT
>JANRFK010002932.1:3606901-3623331 GCA_030068395.1 Apalone spinifera | reverse complement strand
AATCAGGTAAGCAGGGGGGCTGGGGTGTGGGAGGTTGGGTGGGGGGAAGCCGGGTGCTGAGTGTTTGTAGGGTTGCCAGGTATCCGGCATTTTTGCCTCCTGGCCGGGGAAAAATTCAGAAAATACCAGACTGTCCGGGTGAATATTGGACACCTGGCAACCCTGGGGAGACTTTGCGAGCATCCTCTGCCCCAAGGCCCTGATTGACCTGGGGGAAGGGGAGAGCACATGGATTCTCTCGCTCTCTGCTCCCATCCTGCAAGGGGCGCACGGCACTTAGTCAACCCTGGCAGTTGACTCTAAGCGCTGTGCACCCCTGGCATGGGAGGAGGCTTCATGTGCTTTCTCGTCCCCAGGCTCTGGGGGTGGGGGAGCGGCAGGCCATCTGAGGGCCAGATTAGCTTGCTTGGAGGGCCGGATCTGGCCCGTGGAGGCCCTTTTGCCCACCCCTGGTTTCGGGCCTGTCTCTGAAGCATGGCAAACTAAGTTGTGATGATAGGGCAGAGCAGGCTGGTGCGCTGCAATGTCCCACGTGCGGCCTGCTACAGTGCTGTGGAAGTCCTGGTGCTTGACTTGCCGAACTTCTCCTTGGGAGCGTGGCGAGTCAGGTGGTGCTGCATTGCACGGCACTCTGGCAGTGTCCACATGGGAAGTTGCCGTGTGGAACGGTTGCGCGCTGTGCACTCACACCCTTCCTGTGTAGATGGTCTTAGTAAAGGCTCTTGGTGAAGGTGCTCTCAGGTTCTCACTGAATCTGAGCACTGCACTTAAAAATGCACTTCATTCGCCCTCCGGACTCACAGATGCCATTGGACCATTAGGATGGGTGTAATGGCCACTCGGGACATTTTCTTCTGGTCCATGGAAATATCACTTTAGGTCAGATTCTGGCAACCTTAGGCTGAGCAGGTCTATGGCAGAGCAAGGTGCACTCCCCAGTCTGAGTAAGGGTGTCGGGATTTGGCCCTATTGGCCTGTCTCTGGTACATTCGATTTTTCTGAGCTCCCTTTTTTCCCTGCCCAAACTGTGTACCGGCTCTGAATGTGTATATCTGATTAAAAGAAATAACAAGGAGCATTTTAATAGAATCCAACCTGGCAAGATTGATGGCAGCTGGTAGTAGAAGGAATGCACTTGGGGGCTTGTCTGTCTTTGTTTTACTTTTCTCTCTTTCAACTTTATGGAGAGACAGACCAATCATCTGCTCTTCGTCAACATCTGGCCTGTGGCTCGAACTCTGGGCTTTATGTTGGGGTAGGGGGAGGGAGACATCTTATGAGCAACCGTTGCCTGAATGGCTTCAGAGCATATCTCTGTCTTTTGAGTTTTCTCTGATTTTACAGAAAATCTTGCAGCCCTCAGCTCTACTTGGTGATAATCAGCTGAAACAAAGTAATGGGCCCCCTATATGGGTCTGGATAGGGAACAAGAGGATGTAGGCACAGGACCCTCTCCAGGCTGCTACAGGGCATCCCTGCTATAAGTTGCCCTGGTATCCATCTGTTCTGCACTAAACTCATTGATGCTTGTAGGAACTGATGCATTATAAGTCCTCCCATTCCCCACTCTTAAATTGCGAAGCCTCCCCCCCAATTTGTACAAATGGAAGTCAGCCGTGGAAAAAACTTCCCCACTTTAAGTTGTTTTACTATAAGTCCAAGTTTTTTGGAATGTACCTTGGACTTATAGCCAGGATAGCCTGTAGCGAGGACGGCCAGCAGACTGCTCATATAAGCACTTTACGGGGGAGGGGGAGCCCTTATAGCATTAGCTGGGCCATGGGTACCAGACACAGTGGTCCGTTGATGTCTGTCAGTGTTGGGAGGAGCAAGGAAAGGGCTGCAGAAGAGAGACAAAATGTGGAGGGCATAGAGCCTGCCATCAGAGAAGAATGGGGGTAGACATCAAAAGCTGAGGTGGGGTGAGGACCCCTTCAGCATTAAAACCAGCCCTGCTCTGACTCCCTCCGGCATGATTTGCCAGGTCTGTCCCTGATGACATGGGGCCAGAGGATACTCCAGCTGAAAGCATTAGGCTGCTGAGCCCTGCCAGCAAAGGCAGAAAGACGAGGGGGATCGCTAAGATTTCAAACTAATCAGTACTTCCCCATACCCTGGTAAGTAAGATCCCCAGGGGTCTGGGAGCCCCTGGAATTGGCTGTGTTGACACTGAGTAGAGTCGGAACACTGCCTGGGCCTAGCTGGGAGGATAGGTCCAAAGCCATGTTATATCCCTGCTTTACTCCAAAGATTCCATGTGTGGGGAGGTGGCTAACCCTAAAACCGGCACTTACAGCATGGGATCCTGGTTCCAATATAACATATGGCAGTGTCCCCACAGGCAAACCACATGGGGTAAGAAAACTGCAAAGAGCTACAAAGGAATCTCACAAAGCTAGGTGACTGGGCAATAAAGGGGCAGATGGAATTCAATGTTGAGAAATGCAAAGTCATGCACATTGGAAAACATATGTCTGAAATGAGGGGGTCTAAATTCACTGTTCGCACTTCAAGAGAGAGCTTTTGGGAGTTGCTGTGGGTAGTTCTCGGAAAACATCCACTCAGTGTGCCAAGGAAGAGTGACTTTAAAAAAGCAGAGATAATGCTGGGAATCGTTAAGAAAGGGATAGCTAATAAACCAGAAAATATATTCTCTTTAAATAAATCCCTGACACTCCCACGTCTTGAGAGTGGTTGCCCACTCTCAAGATATATTAGAATTGGAAAAGGTTCAGAAAAGGACAAAAAACAAACAAACAAAAAAGATCTGGGGTATGGAACAGCTGCAATATGAAGAGAGATTAAAAGGACTGGGACTTTTCAGCTTAGGAAAGAGGAGACTAAGTGGGGATATGATAGAGGTCATCAAATAACGAGTGGTGTGGAAAAAGTGAATAAGGAAGTGGTATGTACTTTCTATAATGCAAGAACTAGGGGTCATTAAATGAAATGAATGGGCAGCAGATTTAACACACAAAAATAAGTGTTTTTTTCACACAATGCACAATCACCCAAGGGATCTCTTTGCCAGAGGATGTTCTGAAGGCTAAGACTATACCAGGATTAAAAAAAAGAGCTAGATAAATTCATGGAGGATAGGTCCATCAATGGCTATTACCTAGGATGGGCAGGTCTGGTGTCCTTAGCCTCTGTTTGCCAGAAACTGGGCAAGAGTGGCAGAGGGGGATCATTCAATGATTCCCTGTTCTGTTCATTCCCTCTGGGGCACCTGGCATTGACCACTGTGGGCAGACAGGACATTGGCTAAATGGACCTTTGGTCTGACCCAGTCTGGCCGTTCTTATCTTCTAAGTACTAGGCCCTCTGCTCTGTTAACCAAGCTTGTTTTAATGCAGCCAGTTTCATACCATAGATAGACGCTGAAAACCTGTTAGTCTTTGAGTTACCACAACAGGACTGCTTGTTGTTTTTACTGAAAGCCTAGGGCGTTCAGCCCGAGTCTGCACAGAAACCTACAGCCTACAGTGAGCTGTTATGTGTGTGTAAGAAAAAGAAACCTGTCTTGGATTGGAACTCCCCTTCGGCTCTGTTGTAAATGCTCTGTCAATCCGTCAGCCTCCACCCACCACCCCATCCCTCACACTCTCTATAGTGATTGACTTGTGGATGATAGTTTGCTCTATAAGGTTAATCCCCCGTGTTCATTCAGGTCTGGAGAACACAAAGCCAGCCAGCCAGTGTGGCAGGTTCTAGACTTTGCTTGCAATACACGTGAGACAAACAGGCCGAAACCCGCACTGGAGCGGCTAATGACCGAGTTCCAGCCCTGCATTCCTGGCGTGAGTTTAGCAGTTTGGGTTTCCTACTCGGCAGTAGCAGACAGTCTGAAAAAGCCGGCAGTGGCAGAAGGTGCAGAAGTCACAGCACGGGGGAGAGGGTGGCTTGCAATTTTCCCAAGTCGCCACACAATTCCCTGGGTGTGTGGGTCTGGGCTTGCGGGACTTTCTTGTCTGGGTCTTTCTCTGCAAGAAGGAAATGAAAACTTTTATTAACTCTACAGCAATCCTGGATGGCGACTAAGGCATCAATATAGGACTTAGCCAAGAGAAATGTTGGCTTGAGATCAGGAGAAAATACCTAACGATGTGGCCAATATTAGGCATTAGAATAGCCTCTGAGAAGAATTAGCGGAAGGTGCAAGCCCAATTCTGAGTCATTTAAAACAGGACTGGACAATATACTGTAGGGAGTGATCCTGTGTGGCAAAGCGACGGGCCCAATAATCCGAGGGCAGTTCAGAATACTTTGCCCATCTACGTCTTTTTATGTGACCCGCTCACAATGTTTTTCAAACCTCACAACATCTCTGCAAAGTTGATTTCAGCCCTGTTTTGGAAACTGTTTTGGAAACTGAGTCACAGGAGACGTGAAATCTGAGACTGAAACTCTGGTTTCTTGGTCTCCAGACTGGTGTTTTTAAGTACAAATGAGCCATCCTACGAGAGTTTAATAACCTTCTAAAATTATTTCATAAGAATGGGGGGGGGAGGAGACCAGCCACCACCTTGCATGTAAGCATGTGAAAACAGCTAGTCAAGCATACATCCAATTCCTGTATGGGAATCTCTGTTTGCAAGAACAAATGCAGGTTTTTTGGTGTGCAAACAAAATCTCTTGCAAATCTTCTGACCCACTTGTGAAGGTATTTTGCAAACATTTATCTAACCTACTGTTAAATATCTCCAGAGATGAGGATTCCACAACCTCCCTGGGCAATTTATTCCAGTGTTTAACTACCCTGACAGTTAGGAACTTTTTCCTAATGTCCAACCTAAACCTCCCTTGCTGCAGTTTAAGCCCATTGCTTCTTGTTCTATCCTCAGAGGCCAAGTGAACAAGTTTTCTCTCTCCTCCTTATGACACCCTTTTAGATACTTGAAAATGGCTATCATGTCCCTCTTCAGTCTTCTCTTTTCTAAACTAAACAAACCCAATTCTTTCAGCCTTCCTTCATAGGTCATGTTCTCTAGACCTTTAATCATTCTTATTGCTCTTCTCTGGACCCTCTCCAATTTCTCCACATCTTTCTTGAAATGCAGTGCCCAGAACTGGACACAATATTCCAACTGAGGCCTAACCAGTGCAGAGTAGAGCGGAAAAATGACTTCTCGTGTCCTGCTCACAACACACCTGTTAATGCATCCCAGAATCATGTTTGCTTTCTTTGCAACAGCATCAGACTGCTGACTTATATTCAACTTGTGGTCCACTATAACCCCTACATCCCTTTCTGCCATACTCCTTCCCAGACCGTCGCTTCCCATTCTGTGTGTGTGAAACTGATTGTTCCTTCCTAAGTGGAGCACTTTACATTTGTCTCTATTAAATTTCATCCTGTTAAGTCAATACAAGCAGGATCTTTCTGTCCCAGTGTGCAAAAGGGGGGAAGCATGTGGGACCCCAAAACTCCAGGTACCTCATGAGCAGGATTCCCATTATTAACCCTCAATTGTTTTCAGAGGGCTAGAAGGACTGAATGTAACATTTTCAAACATGCCTAAGTAATTTAGGAGCTTATGTCCCATTGACTCTGTGAGGCTAGAGGACGTGCATATTTAAATGGAAGCCCTAAAATTGTGATATTTAGGAGGAAAAAAATGTAATTAACAGAGTTAAATCACAAGAATTCACCAACAAGCTCCTCAGGAGAAGTTCCAAGCAGGAAGGACCATGCAGGCCACTGCCCCCAAAAATAGAAGGAAAAGAAAATGCTGTAGCTTCATTCCAGCTGCTGGCCACTATTCTATGAAAAGCCATCAGACCTGATAAAGGGATCTGGCCTTAGTCTCCTGGCTGCCACTGAGGTGTAGCTAGCCAGCAATATGCAAATCCAAGGCTTGACATCTACCAGCAAGGAGCCTCTAGCCAAGCAGCAAGACCCTCAGTGTTAATCAGGGGTGCTGAGAAAACCGCTGGCTGATCTTTTCAACTATGTGCAAGCAACCTATGGTGCCTCTCCCTTGGCATTCTCACTGCCGGTGGTGAGTGTGCGCACACAAGTATGTGTGCAATGAGCACACAGCTTCTCTCTGAGAAGGACAGCTCTAGAACAGGTCTATAAATACTGACAACAGCCCTAGGTTAAACACCCTTGCTGCCTGAAAGAACCCGCCCATGTGTATTGCTTGGGTTTGGAGCTGGATGTTGAAACCGCGCTATTTTTATCCACATTCGTATTTGCCAGTTGAGATTAACAGGAGGTGCTACCCTAAACTTTACCGACTGCTGCGTGTACTCTTATGTTGTGGGGCAGTGCAGAATTCCTAGTCACCTGCAATTTGGGCAGGCTGCCTTAATCAGCAGCAGAGCTGCAGTCTCAACATTAGCTTGAAGCTGGGAGTGGTTTGGGTGAGTGCTTACTTTGGGCCAGTGCCGACTGGTTGGAGCCTCCCTTTACCCCCGTTTGGCTGGAACAGAAGCATTTCTGCTGGCCGTGAGACTGACCATATCCTGCTATTTGGGGGCTAATAACTAAACAGATATCTGCTTTTCCCAATCAACAGGCAATGCTTGTCAGGGATTGTTGGTTTATATGATATAGTTTAATCAAGCAGGATTAGATAATTTGACGATTGATAAAAACCTGTTTTTTAACATGTGCTTTGTTTCAATTATTTTTTTTAACCACCTTCTGTTGGTGAAAGGAACAAACATGCTCCTCCCACCAGCAGACATTGGTCCAATAAAAGATATTATCTCCCTCACCTCATCTCTCTAATATCGTGGGACCCACACAGCTGCAACATCTGGCAGCTCCTCCCCACCCCAGAGCATTTGGAGAGAGTAACACTTGACAGTTACTCAGCGTCCCTCATTTTTGTCTGGCGGGGCTGATATCACCATACTCCATGGAACATCCTGGTTACAGGAAGGGGTGGAGTTGGGGCAGGAGTGGGGCCTATGGCATGGAGGCTGCCCTGGGCCCCACACCACCCTAAAGATAGCTCTTCTCCAAGTCTTTGGGCACCAGAGTGCATGCACAGAACTAAGTTTACCCTTGCTAACTAGCAGCTGTCAGAGATGTGCCAAAGAGGAGCTATTCCAGTCTGGATAAGGGTTAGGCTATAGCCTACAGCTGGAGGTTATGTCGGAATTAGGGTTTAGGTTAGGATCTGAAGGCTTCTGCATTTCCAAGTCTGAGAGGCAAATTCCTGCAATATTTTGGCCAACTGAGCTCTGGAAAACGAGCCCCTTTTACATTTTGCATCTGACTTGAAGACAACATGATTATCACTGCTTCAAATCCAAGTATTTGAATGTGAATTTCATCCCACAACCCTCCAAGGGATTCTGGTCCAAGATTCTACTTTTGGCCAGCAGCTAGCTAGTGAGAAGAACTTGCTAATTTTGGAGGCACATTAAAGGAATTCCTCTGCTAATTTTGGAGGCACATTAAAGGAATTGGCTAAGACCCTAGTCTTGTTAAAATAAATATAATGTATGTTTGACCAAAGGCTGTAAGAAAAGATGAAACGCTTCTGATGCAAGGACTATTCACATATAGGGCGCTATTAAAGCATTTAGCCATTAGTAGTGATACCGCTATACTTTCCTTAGCATGGATTTTTGACAGGTTTTGATAGGTTTCCTTTCCACTGCTATATTGTGCCAACAGACCTCTGTGTTAGACTGCCTGCTCTTCTTTTTATCCTACCCCCTTTTTATACAGTGCGTTAGTTGTGTGGCGCTGGAATTTTCTCCTACCCTTTCTTTTTCTTCTAGAGCATCTTGATTTCATTTTGGCATGCATATCATTATGGTACCATTCCGCTACTTTTTTTAAAAAGAGGTTTTAAACCATTTTAATTAATTTACCATTTGGAAATCATTAAAAATTAAATGAATAAATATAGATTTTATGCCTTTCCTCATTTTTAGAGGAAAATGCATATTTTTCCTAGGTAGTTTCTAACCCTAAGGCCTTTTGTGGCAGTATATATTGAAGCATATTAAAATATAAATTAAAGTAATAATATCTATCAAAAGAAGCATGCATGTATATTTCTTTATTCAACTAATATAAAGTTTAACCTCTAATAAAGGAAAACTATATACTAAACATTGAAAAGATTGTGTTCATCTGTTTTTGAATGCTATGCAATTCACTTAGAGCAAGTTTTACTAAATGTAACAGTCCTCTTATAAAGAGTAAACCAATGGGTGTTAATTTCAATTAATATACAAATTATGAAACCATACATTGCTTTGCTAAACAGAATAAAGGTAATTGGAACAAAGGCTACACACACAACTTCATGAGTGTGTGTCTATAAGTTTTTAAAGACAAATGCTAATGAAATTATGTAGAAAAAGGAAGTTTGATTCCTGGTCCAGAAATAAAATAAATAAATAAGGTGAACTGTGAAATTTACATAGGGTTTGTAAACATTTTGATAAAGAAATCTAGATGCATGTTTCTTCAGAGTGGTGTTTTAACAATACCAATATTATAATGTGCTGCAAAGTATAATTCCATAAAATGGAGTTAGAAAATCTTTCAGACTAGCTCTGGAAACCATAATCTTGTTTTAAGATTTATATGATTCCTCAAAAGGCCATGTGGTTGGAAACTACCTTCTGATTGGCTCAACCAATCAGTATGAGTTAAAAGCTCGCAGAACTGGGGTTTGTGCCTTTGACTTGTGATGATTGGTCTAAGAAGCTGCCTTTGACTTTTCTCTGCCTTTTTTCTTTTATATGTATTTTTAAAGCTTTCTTGGACATCTCTGAAAGGGGACTGCAGAACAACTGTGTGCCACGCACCTGTAACAAATTGTACGTTTACATTATCTCTTTCACTTACTATTTTGTAACTTTTGAGCCACGATTCCATTTATCTAAACTTGGGCTGACAGCAGAAAAGAATATTTTTATTTAAAACCACTGAAAAATTATGAACTACTGTATTAACACTTCTTTATTTTGTGTCAAGCCTTTTTGGATTTATTTCATTTACTTAGAATTGTGCTAGTGATTTTGTACAGTTATTGAATTGACTTTATTTAGTACTGGCAGGAGGCCTTGCAAACCTGTCGAAAACATATGCCAAGGAAAGGTGTAACAATATTACTATGGCCATAAGAACTGTACAGTGTTAAGAGAATAGTCACACACCTTGGATGCTTTCTTCTTCTCTGCCTCTTTCCTGCTTACTTTCCGGGATGTTTTGGTTAATTCTAAAGAGAAAATAAAGCATATCATGGTATTAGCCTGTATTTACTGTGAGGCATGTGTGATTATTTGATTTAGATACACAACACTGTTCTTATCTTCTTGGAGCAGTGTTTCTAAACTCAGGAAGCCCTTCCTTAGGAGACATCTTCTAATAAACATAGTGGGTCCAAGGCCATGTCTACACTACAAATATTGATTGATACAAGTTATATCAGCATCAGGTGCCACGTTAGGCTAGCACTTGCACACATGCATATCTGGGCACTTGTATAGCAGAGTATGGGCTCACCGGAAGTGTTTGCTAAGGAATAGAGCAAGTGCACCATGATTATGGATCCCAATGTGCAACTCACCATTGTTACGTGCACTGTCATAGGGGAAATTTTTGTAGTGCATGGAGGGACAGAAACGAGTCATGCAATGGTGACTGAGAACGAGGGGTCAAGTTTCCATCATGCAACTTTCTCCCCACATAACCCATAATTTTTGCACCTTGTTGGAAAGTCTCACAAACCTGCATGGTGGTTTTGCTGGTCACCAGAGCCTGCACAGCTCTGCCATATTGTCATGAGCACTGCAAACATCAGAGGAATGCAGCGCCACAAGAAGAAAACCCCAGCAATGTGGAACAGGGCAGTGTTGTGGAGGACACATTGCTGTGGGATATAGCGCAAACCAGGCCAAACTTGTCAGCAGTGTTCACGGAGCAGCTGCAGATGGTAGAGGGCCATGCCTGGGCCTGAGAAATAAGAACTGCCTGGTGGGGGTCACATTTTGGGATGGTGAATGGCGGCTGCAGGAACTTTTGCATGAGAGAGGCCACATTCCTGGATGGGTGTGAAGTTCACCCTAGCCCTTCAGCACAGGGACCCCAGAATGAGAGCTGCTCTGACCACACAGAAGTGAGTGGCAGTCGCCCAAGGGAAGTTTGCGGCCCTGGAGTGCTACTAGCCAGAGGGAAATAACTTTGGAGTTGGAAAATCCACCATGGGAGCTGCTGGCGTGAAAATACGCAGAAAGTGTTACTTTTCTGGGGGTAAACAACCGCCGATGGCTCACTGGGACATCTCCCCGATATCAGTGTGAGGTGGCCACGGAAGGTGCATGGTGTACATGGATGAATATAGCACTGTTGGTTAATGCACCTGTTAATATCGTGGTACTTGTGGCACATTAATAATTATTACACTCTTTGATACTGACCCTATGAGTTCTACTGCCCTGTACAATAACTAAGAGTGGACGCTTTCAGTCTGCCTCGTGCATCATATGTGGTGTAGTAATAATGATGAATTGATTTAAGAATAGAATTTTACTGAATACCAAAACCAGTGCAAAATATGCACAATTTAAAAGCAAATATAATAAAAAATGTCTCAGATAGATGAATGGCACAGAATGTAACAAGGAAAAGAACATTCTTGTCAATTTCCTGTGTTGCTACCCACACAGGAACCACGGCTCTCACGGGCCATGTTTATGAAATTGTGAGTTTCCTTACTATCTACTGCAGAAGAAGGGGTCAGGATGCGGCCATGAGGAATACTGGGGGATGGATGCTATGGTGGAGTTCTTGATTGACTGCAAAGGTAGAGGAGCCTGTGCATATAGAACCTGCTGGTCAACGGAAATTTGTAACACTGGTGTTTGCTGCTACAGAAGCCCCATTAGGTTCTGCTGCAGAAGGGCACCATTTTGGGCACGTAGAAGGGGCAGCTGCTGTGTGCTCCCAGATGCGGCTTGCCTTTCAACCCATTCCCCGGACGCTAAGGGAGGGAAGGGCGCCCTTGCTGCTGCATCTCCTTCTCCTTTTCCTGCTGGGACTCCTGGGCCTATCTCCTCTCCTCTCTTTCCTTCTTCATAGTGTCTGAAATACTCATCCTCCAGGCCCTCTGCGCCTGGTCTGATGCCGGATCTCTGGGAATGTATCTTGCCTGGGTTCTCTTCCTACTCCTCTGGATCGTGGTCAGGCGTTCATGGTGGTGTAGGGGAACACCTCGAGGCTGCAGCTGCCGACAAATCACACAGATGTACCATTGTGTTTATAGTCACAATGGAAAGCAAAAGTTAAGTTTGAGAACTCCCATCCCTTGCTCCCCTAAAGTTTTAAATAAGACCTGCTTATTGACACCTCAGGCCTGGAGCACCTCTGCACGGACTAACCACAGTGAGAATGGGCCAGCAAGGCCGTGGGGGAATGAAGAAGAAATTGTTCACCTGCATGGAACTTCTGGTTTTGTGGCAGGGCACTAGCACCATTTCTCATAGGTAGTGATGATTTTAGCTGGTATCTCCCTTCTGAGGATGACATAGTCACAAAATAGGCAGCTGGTGTCCCACCAGGCCCCCACGTCACTAGCCTGCATTCTGCAATAGTGCCTGCGCAAGTCACCATGGATTGGTATGGGAAGGTGTTGTGCTGCAGTGGAAGAAATAAGGCAGCCCTCCACTGTTCCTTCTAATTTTGTTCCATCTATGCACCGAATAAATTGTATGTGCACCAAGGCATGTGTAGATGTGCACTAATAGAAACACATGCTGCTAGCTGTGGGAGCTCTGCTAATCAGCTGGATGGCATTTGAATTTCTCCCAAGCGCCCAGCTTACTGGGAACACTGTAGCTCTCCCTAGAAGCTGTCAGAAGAGGATTGGAAAGTATCCCCATGAAATCTTTATTGAACTCCCTTAGGAGGATTCAAGGGACTGCCAACCTGCTCCGCAGCCCCACCCAGCATGCTCTGCTCTGCTTCGGACAGTGTCTCCGCTCCCTCTTCTAGCACTAGGAAGTTAATGAGGAGTTGATCCCTGGGTCCTGGAGTCGGGCGCCATCTGCACAGTCAATTATTGCAGTGGAAAACTCATTCACACACTTCCCCCTTCAGTGGGGCTGCCTGGGCGGGGCTGCCAGGCCTGGCTCATATGTGGTGGAGCCGTGAACAGGTTTGCCTTGGACCTGGCTTGTGGGGCAGAAATGGAGCCTCCATCACGTGTTCATCCCCCATCTCTTTCTCCTCCTCCTCCCTGTCCACAACAGGGGTTCCCTGGAGGTCTCCGCGGGGCTCTGTAGGGTGGTGGAGGGTCTCCCTCAGGCTTGGCATGCAGCTCGTGCCAAAGCAGCAGATCTGTGGGTTGGCTTGGCACTGCCTCGACCTGGCCTCCCAGCAGGCCTGCTGCAGCGCCTTCACCTTCCTGTGGGTTTGCTGCCGGGCCCTGCAGACTCCTTTGCCTGCACCCCCGTGTATTTCTCCTCAGGGCGTCCACATTTCTACGACGGGCACAGAGCTGGGCCTGCCCAGCCTCTTCTCTCCACAGGCCTTCTGTGTGCTCCAGGCAGGAACATGGCTGAGCGTGTGACCAACGTGGCTGCCGGTAGCCCGTTAGGGCTAAAAAGCCTCAAAGGCATTTCTTAAAGGGGCCACGCTGGTTTTTTTCATTTTTTTTGCTTAATAACTGTGTCCTTTTTTCTGGGGATGGGGGGGCGGTGTTCGGTATTTTTGGGTAGACCATCTGGCAACCCTACATTCAAGGGAGAATGAGGAAATCATGAAAAAGCATTTCCAAAAGACGCGAGGCTTTCAAAGAGGGGATAACATAGGCAGCGGGTACAACATACCAGGGCTGGTGAAGCCTCCCTGAGCACAGCTGCAGGATTTGCAGTTTTTGTTTCTCATTATGGCCCATGCAGATTTTGGGGCAGCTGAGGAGGCGGGATTTGCTACTCAGCTTCCTGGGCTCCTCGGTAATGTCCCTGGCCTCCCCGGGGCTCAGGTCTGGTGCAGGGCATTGTGGTGAAGAAGTGTGAGGGCTCTGGCTGGGGCTGCGGTTGAGAGACTCAGGGCTGGGACAGAGGGGCTGCTAGGGCTGTGGCGGGGGGTACAAGCTCTGAGGTGGGGCTGGGGATGAGAAGTTTGGGGTGCGGGGGGGGATATAGGCTCTGGGCTCAGGCTTGTATGCGGGGGGGGGGAAGAGGTACAAAGGGTGCGAAAGGGCTGCCCAAGCCTCCCTCCCCCATGCTACAGCTGGGGGAAGGCTGGGGCTGTTTCCCCACTTACTTGGAGGTACATGGGGGGTGTATTTACACCCTTTGGTCCACATTTACAAAAAAAGCACCCCCCACAGAAATTCCTGTGTATGGGCCTGGGGCTGGTGGTTGAGATGCAGACGGGAGTGCAGACTTTGGCCTGGGGGTTCGGGTATTGGAGGGGTACAGGCTCGGGGCTGGGTGTGGGACCAGGGATGAGGGCTTCAGGTTCAGGAGGGTGCTCAGGGCTGGGGGGCTCACAGTGGGGTAGGGGATCAGAGCTCAGGCTTACCTGGGTGGCTTCTTCCTGGGGCCGGCGAGCAGGGGCACCCCCTTGCCACCCATGGCAGCTTCAGGCTTTGGGGAGAGGTACCTCTCCCTGCTGCAGCCCAGAGCCTCTGCGTGGGGCATGATGGCTGCCCAGCTCAGAGGACCTATGGATGGGAGCTGAGGGAATCAGAGACGGGGCAGAACGGTCTGTAACCAGGACAGCACCCCCCTCTCCGGAGCCACCCCAACAGGTCGGACTCGCTGCTGCCAACACTGGTTCTTGTCTCCCCGGAGGCACACGCCACAGAGAGGAAACCAGGTCACTGCTGGTCATGGCTGCTCCTTCCGCTCAAGCGGGAGATGCTTATTCGGTTATGAAATATTTCTATTTAAATATGTGTTGCCAATGCTCATTCTGCTTGAACAGCAAACATGATAAATGTGGGCGTACATGTCAGAGTGGGGGATTTTTTCCCAGTGTCTGAATAACTGCACCATGAAATACTTAACAAGGGTCGTTAACATTCACTTTGAGAAAGCAATTCTGCTATTGTCTAGGCCCATTTGCCTTTTTACTTGGATCAGTGTTCAGCTGGAAAGGCTGTTCCTCATTAGGGATGTGAACGGTTAACCAGTTAACAGGTGAAGCTTGCTAGTTATGGTTAATTAGTAGGGGTTGGAGCAGTCTCCCCCCCAACCAGAGCAGCTACCGTCCACAGCAGGCCCGGCTTGGTGTTTTTGGTTAACTGGTTAAACATAAAGTTTAACTGGTTAAGTAATTCAACAGGATTTTGCATCCCTATTCTTATGCTCCGAGCAACTTTTACTCTGTTCTGTAGTGTGTCTGGATCACACATCTTGGGATTGCAAGACAACAATAATGAACATTTTGGCAGATGAAATGATAATCTGGGACATCACAAGAATCCTGAACAATTCATCATATGAAAAAATATGACAATCTTAATAAAGTCAGGGTGTAGACTGGTAACCCTTGCATTGAAAATATAGGTGCTCAAGACTGCCATCCACATTTCAAAATCTGCATGCAGCTGGTGATCACTTGTGTGAGCACATTGATTCAATTTGCATGCCATCCCAGTAACTTGTATATGCAAATTCGATGAGTAATTGCACACTGATCTAATCAGCATTTAATCAAGTCCAACCTTGCTTAGCCAGACAGACATGATTTGATCCCAGTTCAAAATATCCCTGCAGGCCCATTACGAAACCCCTTTATTGATTGCTGATTGGGACCATCCATAATCAAATCTATTTTGCAATTTTCCTATTGTAAGTGAATTGTGGTTTCTGAACAGCAGGCCAGGTGAAATATTTTTATTGACCCACTCTTGCCATGGATGCATCTGACAAAGTGGTTTTTTCCCCATGAAAGCTTATGCCCAAATAAATCTGTTAGTCTTTAAGGTGCTACAGGGCTCCTCATTTCTTTTGCAGATACAGATCAACACGGCTTCCTCTCTGAGATTTATTGGCAGAGGATAATTTTAAATAATTTGCCTTGATGTTTCAACTACCTCCTACTGTGATGTCAGGCTGTCCGTTGATTTCAATGGAATGTTGTTCCATATTTTCTGTGTGTCTTTACATGCAAGCTGACATGAGCACAGAGTTAAGGACTGTGGAGTTGTGCTGTATAGAGTGGAGAGCATAAATAATGGGTAAGGAGTTGTACCATTCTGCTCTGTGTGTACCCAACCAGAAGTCACACGGCTTATTTGAGAAAAGTGGGACTAAGTTATTAAGGGCAGAAGCTTCATTGTGAACACTGACACTGGGTACTAGAACCAGCTGATGTTTGGGGAAATTCCCCCCCAAACTAGATTATAATCCAAGATCTCTCCAGAGATAAACACGCTGAGGTGTATTTCTGGGTTGGACAGGTGATGTTGGTATTTCAGCTGGGAAAGGGTGATGAATACTCCAAACATAGAAACAATGCAGATGATGGGAATCTCATCTCATCTCACAGACTAATGCAGCTGTGTCCTGCAAAATGAGAGACTCAGGGGGAGCAGTTAGTCATGATCAGGTGATGCCTTTCCATTCAGATTCCTTTACAGAGGGGCTGTGTCTAGACTGGCCAGTTTTTCCGGAAAATCAACCGCTTTTCCGGAAAAACTTGCCAGCTGTCTACACTGGCTGCTTGAATTTCCACAAAAGCACTGACTTCCTACTGTAAGAAATCAGTGCTTCTTGCGGAAATACTATGCTGCTCCCATTCGGGAAAAAGTCCCTTTTGCGCAAAGCTTTTGCACAAAAGGGCCAGTGTAGACAGGTGAGATTTGTTTTCCACAAAAAAACCCTGATCGTGAAAATGGCACTTTTCTGAAAATGCTTTTAACGGAAAACTTTTCCGTTAAAAGCATTTCCGGAAAATCATGCCAATCTAGACGCAGCCTGGATGTTTTGTATGTAAATGATGTGACATGGGAACTGGCGAGGGTGAGAGCCCTGGGAACAATGCATTCTATTGGATTAATGCATTTTTATAACTCAACTACTAATGCATATCAGTGCCTACAGCGTTAGTGCCTTTCATTGGGCAGCTGAAAGATTGGCTAGGTGCTGCAGGCAGAGAAAACTCTCCGGCGCCCTCTGCTGTTGCTCACACATATCACAGACCACAGCTTGGTCACACACACTTTTGCTAAAGTCAGCTGAGAGATAACCTAGATGCCCCCTGCCCCGCCCCTCTGGCCTGGTCATCCCAGACTGGCCCCTTGACCCTGCTCTCTGGGACCATTCTCCAACCACTCCAGCCATTCTTCCTCTTGCTTCCCCACCCTAGAACCCCCCAATTGGCTCTTTCGATTCCAACGCCAGCCATGCAGCCTGCTCCGGTAGGCCTCCATTTGTGCTTAAAGAGTTGGGCTGCGTCTAGACTGGCATGATTTTCCGCAAATGCTTTTAATGGAAAA
>JANRFK010002932.1:3586937-3598571 GCA_030068395.1 Apalone spinifera | reverse complement strand
GTTTTTGCGGAAAAGCAGATGATTTTCCGCAACAACTGGCCAGTCTAGATGCAGCCTTCATGTTACCACTGGAGTCTGCTTCTAGGCTGATGGCTTTTTGCTTCAAGAAAATGTGTGTAGTAAAAAACTGGAAAGAGCTTTCCAGAGTTATTAGATGGACATGATGCTTTTCAGGAGAGAGACCCCTTTTGTCATATTTATAGTTGCTATGATGACATAAAATACCACGAAGTGTTCTAACCTGGCTCAAAATAGAAACCTTATGTAGAGATGCTGTACTCTCTTAATGCTTCCCTTCCATCTATGTGTTTTTTAAGGAACCAATATATTGTTATCTTCGGTGCTACCAGAATTGAACTCAACTTTTATGACATACTGGCAAAACTTCACAGGGCAAAACTTCAGAGGGAACATTCCACCCTCAGACATACAGCTAAACACCTGTATTCCAGTCCTTCCACCAGCAAGGTCTCTTTCTGGAAGGAGGAAGTGCAGTACAGAAAAAGCTGTGAGTGGGCAAGCTGAGGAATGGCTAGCAGGTACCAGGGGAAGGCACTTGGAAGAGTCACACCAAAGTCCAAAGCATTCCACTCAAGTCCAACAATAAGCATTTTTCCAAGTCTGAGATGGTTCTGTGACTTTGGAAGAGTTGTTTGAAGACTTTATTTTAAAAAACCCACGATATATGTAAAGATCCAGGCATTTAAGGCTAAAGTTGAATACTCAGATTGTGCATCTAAATAGCTAAGCAAGGATTTTTTTAGTGTTGTGATTTTATAATCTTCATCAAAATAGCTAAGGAAATATTTCAAGCAAATTTTAAACTAAGGTCCTTCCAACATAGCAATGCACAGCTGAGTTTGTCAGTAAGTCAAGGTTGGCGCATGCCTGTTAAATGGGTTCATTACCACGTAATGGCTCTTTCACAGGTGCAATGTTCTGCTAAAAGATCTGGCAAGCTGGAAGGATTTTCACTTTGAAGTTAATAGATCCGTTCCTGGGGAGGCCTCACCACAGCAGGAACCATCACAATAGAGAGAGGACGAGGGGAGCACTAGGACCCAGGGAAGGCAGTGCCTCCCTTTGCCTCTTAGATCTGCTGCTTGGCCCTCCCACCCCTGCACTCTCTGTGGGAAGTGGGTGCAGCCACTCTGGCCTGACAGGGACTGGCTGGGATAATTCTTGGAAAGAGACCAAGCATGACAAAGTGGAGGGGCTCTGGCTCGCTTGGCCCCTGTCCCTGGCAGCAGAGCTAGTTGGGGAGTGGCCCATTGCTGCTCCTGCTACTGAGGACAGGGGCTGAGTAGGCCAGAAACATGCTGGGGGAGAGGGAGAAATATCAGTTTCCAGCCCTTTTCATGTTGTTTTAGGCTGCCAGAGTGGTACCTAGTGACCCAGGTGTGCCCGCCCATCAGGGTGCCGTGTGCCTTGCTTTGTTAGGACCCACCATACCTACAGCACAGTGCCCATCACGGGGCAGTGCCAAGCCCACCACTCCAGCAGGACCATGGTAAAGCAGGCACAGGGCTTCCAAAAGCCTGGGGTGTAGGTGGAGTATTGCCACTGCATTGTGTCAGGGAGAGGTAGGGCTCTGGCTCGGCCCCCTGCCTGGAGAGATTCTGCCCTTGAGAGGTCCTTGTGTTTCTCCTTCCTGTAGGGTCTCTGAACCCAGATGCAAAGTACTAGAGCAGTGTTTCTCAAACTGTGCTCCGCGGAGCCCCCGGGCAATGTGAGACATCTCCAGGGGCTCTGCGAGGTTGACAAACTGGAAACATCGATAGGGACAACACATACAATCAGTGGACCACTGGGGCTCCGCATACATTTTTACGTATGTAAAGGGCTCCGGAGCCCAAAAAGTTTGAGAACCGCTGTGCTAGAGTGCAAAGCCTCAATTTCCGCAGACAAGGACATTGGTGTAGGATTGCCCAGGCTTTTTCAAGCTCCTAGCTGCATTCTAGGCTCTCTGCCATTGGCCCTAAAAAGGAGAATGCATGTTGGATTTCGTCCCGTTTCTTGGGTTTTGGAGACTCAAGCAAGACTTTTGTCATTTTCCTAACGATTTGTGTATTTCCTGATCTATCCTTGGCATTTTTTAAAAAGATAAAAACTCTTTAAAATGATATGAAAAGTCATCCTACTTTTGTTTAATCAATTTCTTATATCAATGGTGACAGACCCAAACCAGCAGGCTCCACACTATAATGGAAGACAGGTATATGGGCACTGAATAAATAGCTTTCTCTTCCCTGAATAAATTCCTAGACCAGAGACTGCTTTCATGACACCTGGGGCTAGTTAATGAGTTGCCTGAATGAGCAAGCTAATTAAACACCGGAAGCCAATGAAAGCCGGTGGGGCTACTTTAAAAGCTTTTCCCCCGGCTAAGGAGAGGGGGGATGATGAAACATGATGGACTGGAAGGAGGAAGTGCAGTACAGAAAAAGCTGTGAGTGGGCAAGCTGAGGAATGGCTAGCAGGTACCAGGGGAAGGCACTTGGAAGAGTTGTTTGAGGAAGTGGCTGGGAGAAAGATCTGCCAGGCTGCAAGTCAAAACAACCCTGTCTGTTGCTGCTGCCTTAGGGTCCCTGTGCAAGGGCACCATGTCAGATTTTCATGGGGGGTGACCTGTGCATGCTGTGATGTGGGGCAGAGTGATGAAAGCATGGGGGCTGGACTGAGGGCAGAGGCTACAGCAGTGTTACTGAGCTTGCTTAGTACAAGCTAAGCCCCAAATGGGGTGGGGGAAACCAACCACATCTGCCCTCCCCCCACACATGCATAATCTCTATCCAGGAGTGACCAGGGTACTGGAGAAAACTTTTTGGCAGACCACTTAGCAATTAGCTGACAGGAGCACTGTCTCTCATTCCTACATAAAAGAAAGACAATTAGATACGTTAGACCCACTCAGCTCTAACACTAACGTATTCTGACATCCCATGGCAAGTCACTTAAGGGACACTGGTTGGCCTTAAAGTGTTAATGTCTATTCTGATGTTGTTACTAAATCTGGGAAGGGAGAGAGACCCCGCCAGGACGCATGGGCTCTAGCTCAGCTCTGGAAGGGGTGTGGGGTCTAGTGGGTTACAGCAGGGGGCAGATACATTTCAGCTCTCTATAAGAACATCAGAACGGCCAGACTGGGTCAGACCAAAGGTCCTTCTAGCCCTGGATCCTGTCTGCCGACAGTGGCCAATGCCAGATGCTTCAGAAGGAATAAACAGAAGGGGCAACATCATGATCCATCCCATCGTCCATTCCCAGCTTCTGGGAAACAGAAGCTGAGGACACCATCCCT
Organism: Apalone spinifera; assembly: GCA_030068395.1. Taxonomy (NCBI): domain Eukaryota; kingdom Metazoa; phylum Chordata; order Testudines; family Trionychidae; genus Apalone; species Apalone spinifera. The sequence continues at coordinate 3,595,270 of JANRFK010002932.1, read as the reverse complement.
GCCCATTCTGCGTAGTAGCCATTGATGGACCTGTCCTCCTTGATCTTATTTTGTTCTTATTGCAAGTCTGTTATAGCTTAGGCTTTCCCACCATCTCCTGATAAAGAGTCCACATGTCGATTGTGAAAAAATAGTTTTTGTTTTAAATCTGCTGCCTGTACATTTAATTGAATCTGCTTCTTTTGTTATGTTAGTGAAGGAATAAATAACATTTCCGTATTCTATTTTTCCACACCATTCATGATTTTCTAGACATTTAACATATTCGTTTTAGTCATTACTTTTCCAAGCTGAAAAGTCCCAGTCCTATTAATCTCTCCTCATATGGAAGCTATTCCCTACCTCTCATAATTTCTGTTGCCTTTTCTGTACCTTTTCCAAATCCAATATATCTTCTTTTAAATGGGGTGACCAGAGCTGCATACGGAATTCAAGATGTGGGCATACAATGACTTTCTGTAGAGTAGCGGTTCCCAAACTTTTCCAGATGGGGACCCATTTTAACAATTCACGAAGATGTGGTGACCTAAGGCAATTCAAAAATGAGGGGAGGAGGGAGGGCAGAGCCACTTGGGGAGACTCTTGGCGATCCTTTTGAAATGTAATGGTGACCCATATTTGGGTCCCAGCCCATAGGTTGGGAAACCCTGCTGTAGAGGCAATGTGGTATTTTGTCATCTTATATATTCCTTTCCCAATGATTCCCAATATTCTGTTAGCTGTTTTAAGTTTTGGACTGCTACTGCATATTGAGTGGATGTTTTCAGGGAATTATGCACAATGATTCTAAGATCTCTTTCTTGAGTGGTCACAGCTATTTTGTATCTATAATTAGGATTATATTTTGCTATGTGCGTTACTTTGCACTTATCAGCACTGAATTCCATCTGCCTTTGGGTTGCCCAATCACCCAGTTTTCTGAAATCTTTGTAACTCTTTGCAGTCAATTTTGGATAAATCCTTCTTAATCCCTTTCTCAGGAACAATTATAAGTTTAACACAGGGATCCCAGCAGGACAACACTCATTCCTACTCTTTTCCCCCTATTTTTTAAGTGGAGTACCTGGCAATGCTTTCATGATGATCTAATGATCCTTCAGTTACTGGAATGCCCAGACTTTTGTTATTCTTAATCGCCTGCCTCCCTCTCTTTATAACAAACTCCCAAACCAAAGCTGCAAGCAGCTCAGACTCTATCGTAGTTTAGAACTGCTTCTGGAGTCAGGGCATGCAGCTTTAAGCAGACCTCAAGTATGAAATCCAGTGGGTTCAAACTCGGGGTGTGTGTGTGTGTGTGTGTGTGTGTGTGTGTCTGCACCCCACCTCCCTATAAATGACGCCCTTGTCCTTGGGCTGGAACCCGGAGTAGTAGGCAGGCCCGGGTTGCCCCCACATCTCTCCATTTATGTAACACGTAGCTGGAGTTGGCTTATCTTAAGCTGTTGGGGGAAGGAAGAGAGCTGCAGACCACCAGGAAGGCAGGTGTGGAGCCCCCTCATGCTGACTTGGGGTCCATGGGGTAGTGCATTCATGCTCGTCGCACATCCCTGTGTATGGGCCTGGGGAAGCAGAGGGGATGGGGAGAAGAAAAGCCAGCTGGCAGGAAAAAGGAGCCAAAGGGGAGATGTGGGGTTAGAGCCCTTTGCGGTGTCCCCTGGCTACAGTGCCCTGGCCTAGGCCTAGATCGCCCTGCCCTAAGGCTGGCCCTGGCAGCAGCAAGAAAAGCTAACAGGATTAGTAATCATTAGGAAAACGATAAACTATAAGACAATAAACTCTCTAAAGCCGTGGCGTGCCTACACTTTGAGTTTGGCGTGAAATTCTGGTTTTCCCACATCCAAAAAGATCCATTAGAACTGGAAAAGGAACAGAGAATGGCAACAAAAATGATGAGGGTCTGGAACAGCTTCCATCTGAGGAGATTTTAAAAAGACTAGGGCTATTCAGCTTGACAGATGACTAAACGAGTCTGTAAAATTTTGGATGGTTTGGAAAAAGTGAATGAGGAAGTGTTGTTTGCCCCTTCATGTAACTCAGAAACAAGGGAGTCAGATTTAGAACACAAGGAAGTATTTCTTCATACCACACATTCTCAATCCATTTAATTCATTGCCAGAGAAGGTTGTGAAGGCTAAAAATATAAGTGGGTTCACAAAAGCTTTAGGTAAGTTCATGAAAGAGAGGTCCATCAATGGCTATTAGCAAGGAGGCCACTCCACGCTCCAGGTGTCCCTATCCTAATTGCCGGGAATGGATGACAAGGGACAAATCCTTTGATAATTGCCCTGTTCTGTTCCTTCACTCTGACGCACATAGCACTGGCTGCTCTTATGTTCTTAGGTAAGGAACCCAGCCAGAACCCCTGAAAAATCTTGATGGGTGCATAGTACACAATAGCTTAATCTAAGAATTGGAGAATGATAGGATTCCATCCTGGGAGAGGCGAAGGCCTAAGTTCTAACCTCTGAGGAGATGCATTCAGTGAGACCAGAAGAAGGGACCGAGGTCAGGAACAGCTAACGGTGTATCCATGCACATGTCCCCATTTTCCTCAATTCAACTGCAAACTCTACTTTCCTGCAGCTAAACTATTCCAAATTGCATCACAAGGGAAAAATGTTGAGAAACAGTTTACATTAAGAAAGAAATCCGCGCCCATTCAGTGAGGCTCAGCCTCAGATTGGATTCTTTGAGATGAGGTTGTTAATTGATTACAGGAATGCTTTAGATTCAGGTCAGCCTGGCTAATAGAATGTGGATTACTATGTACGTGTCCTGGAAGCAGGGTTTGTCACCATTCCCGTGCAACCTACTACATAAATATATTGCCAGCCATATATTTTCATCAAGAATCTGGCCAATAAAGCAGGCCTGCACACAAATACTGTGGCTACTCCCTAGCCCTCAGAGCTGTTCCGAGTAAAGCTGATTGACTTCAAGTGGGCTTTTTGTAGAAGCAGGAATTCGCGTGCCCGGAGCAGCCTCCATGATTAGCTCTCCCAATCACAGGCACATTAGAAATATATAAAACTGAACACTTCAGAGCACTAAAATGTTAAAAGGAAAAGTAGGCAGGCACACACACACACACACACACACACACACATAAACACCAGTCAAGGATTTTGGACTACAAGAGCTTTAGGGACAGGGTAATAAAAGGGTAAATATTTTACTAAATGATAAGAATGGCCCTTACTAAATGGGAGAATTAACATGTCTATACAAATAAATAAATATTCCATGCATTTGTGTTGGGTGTGAAATATACTCACTGATCTTTCTTAGCATAGATATTCTTTTCTCCATGTTTTCAGATTGGCACATTCTCATGAAACACATTTATTGAAACAATGGCACAGGATTGTCAGAATATTATCCTAAGTTCCTAGCAGTAACATTTAAGAGCTATAAAAAACCTCTCTTATACAAAATCATTAAAAAGAAAAGTGAAATTTGAAACGCATATTTCCAGAGCAAACGCAGAGATATGTTTGCTATTTAGTTATCAAGCTGTGGTAGTTTTTAAATTTTGCTCTGTTTTGGATTTCATTTTTAACAAACAGTATAGATAATAAAAGACGTTAAATTCTAACATAACAGACGTTAAAACCTTCCACTTTGAGTCTAAATGGTGCTTTATCTTGCAAAAATCCGTAGACACTGGAAAAAAGTTACGTGCTCGGCCTCAAGCTTCCAAGAGTAAAGTTACGCCTGTGTCTAAGTGTTGCACATAGTATGCTTCATTAGGGCAGAATGAATGAAAAAAGTTTTCAGAATAGCCTTGTAAAATTCTCTTCATTCATTTTTTGGGATGAGTAATTTACCCCCCCCCCCCCCCCCCCCAGTTGAGCGGAATATGTGGGGTTTTTTGGTTTTTTTCCCCAGTGTCATACATATCCAAGATAAATTGTGAGGGAACAGATTTTGCATGGGCGACCCATAACTTTCTCAGCAATTTTTCACCAATAACTTTTTCCTGCTGAAAAAATAGAGAAAAGAGCAGAGAAATAGAACGTAGATTCTAAGCACTGCAATCATAAAGACACCTCAAATTCTCCTACAAAAGGTGGTTTGAAAATGAATGAAAAGTGAGTATATTTTCAACTGTTAAATAATAATCTAAGTGTAGTACAAGACACCAAATGAAGAAACTCCTGCACAAACTGTGAGTTAAAATCCCCAAAATGATACACACAAGGAAGAAATTAAACAATAACAAAATATACAGGCAAATGAGCAAATGAATTTAAAAAGGCTCACAAAATCTGCTGTAAAATTATGTCTTGAAGGAATGTAAGTGGTCCATCTCACTAAATCAAAACTGCTGTTGCCTTTGTGGAGTGCAGAATCACGTCCCAATGCTTAATAGTGGAAACGCTAGTACAGAAGAAAAAAAAAAGTCCTTGCTGGACAATACAGAGCACAGGGTTCTTTTATCACATGACCAAATGACAAAGTTGATTGGGGAAAAAAAAGAAAAGTGGAGTGTATTGGGAGAAATAAAATAAAAATAGCAATAGAAAACATGAGGGAAAGCACTGAACTATAATAATAATAAAATGAATGGATCAATTCCAGTCAATACAAGTTCAAATTACCTGATCGGTCATTAAATCACATTCCATAAAAGTTAAGATAGAACTTCTAAGTGGAATGAAAACCTCATTTTATAAGATCATTACCTATTTCATGATAATAGACCTGAAGTAAAGGTAAAGTTATTGTTTCACTTGTATTTGGTTTTTATGCCGATCATTGTTCACCTAAAAAAGGAATTACTCTATTCATGACTTTAAAAATTAAGAACAAAGACTAATGTAAAAACAAGGAGAAAATTGGACACACTTTTGACATTTAATAGAAAAATGCCCTCTATTTGGTGCGCTATAATAAAATATGCAGAAAAATACCAAAAATTATTTTTATTGGCACGCAGAGAATAAACTGAAACAACATCCCCAAAAAACAAAACAAACCTAAACCACATTTTTTAAAAAAGCAGATTTAAATGGTATTTAAAAGCTTAATGGAATAAACAAATGTATTTAAAAATACAAAGCAAATTATTAAACAACTGGCCCCAGTAATCATTCAAAGAATAATTTCAGACATAGCAGTGCAGAAATGTAGTCTAGCACTTAATTAATATTAAAAATACAATAAGTATGTTATAAAAGTAATGAAAAATGTAACACATTTTGGTTTTTTGAAAAGCAGATCAAAGCTTCTTGGGGAAATTGGGGAAATGAGAGAGATGGATTATTAAAGAGAAAGCCCCAACAAAACTTGGAAAACCTAAGCAGGCCGTGTAACGGGAATCAAAAAAGGCTAAATTATGGGGGATAATGAAAACACATTTAAGATTGAATACTTGAAACAATAGCAAATAATAGGCAAAAGGTAAATAAAAGAGAGAGATATTTTTAATTTCATGGCTTCTTAGCCCATCCAGAGAATTCTTTGCAAGTGGCTAGAAGAGAAAATCAGAGAATCATTCCCAGTGCCCAGTACAAAAATGCAAACATTTGCTAAAAGTCCAAGTGCAAAGACAGAAGTTAAACACCCATTAGAAGAGGCTAATTATTTTGTATCCTACCTAAGGAGTAAGTGGTCGTTCTATTAATCGGCTCTAACGCAAATCAAAGCAGCTTGTCTCCTTTGTCCCGCTGGGCTGCACAATATGGAGTATGGACAAAGCTCTTGGAATTTTTAATACTCCCCTTTGAGCAGCCTCCCTTCAAGTATCACCTCCTCACGGAAAGCCATGCAGAAGCATTTACTGTGTGGTAACTGACACAATAATTATTCCTGGGGCAGACAGGCGTTTCTTTTTATGCTCCTTTGAATTCCTGCTGTCAGTCAGGTAGATATTTCTATAAAATATATTCAGGGCAAACAGTAAATAAAGGATTCTTTCCCCCATCTGCAAAGAAAAGTATACTCTCAGGGGCTTATCCTGACCTTGAATCTGGGAAATAGCCTGTTGACTTCAATAGGATCAGGTTTGGCTGCCGCCTGTACTAACCAGGCAAAAATAATTACATAGCGGAGAAATAATTTAAAAGGCCTGTTGGTAAACTGCTAAACCTACAGTCCTTACTTACATCCAGTCCTGAAAAGCTTGCATGCATTGACCTTAAATAGGCCGCATGAATATAAAAAAGATGGGATCCCCAGTCATTACTGACTTCATTGGGGGTGTTTTGTCTGGCTACACGCAGGCAGGCGAAAGCCAGTAATGAGCTAACGTGGCAAAAAACATGAGCCCAAAGGGTAAAAAAAGTTTTAAGAAGGCTGTTTCACAGAAATAGGTTGAGGGTGCCCAAGACTGACAAGCTACAGTAAGGACTTTCATGTGACGCAGGACTTGAAAGTCTGTTTTACGATCTGTGATCCGTCTGAGCATTCTCTGATTAACTTCCAGATTCCAGTTGTAAATTTCACAAATGCATCATTACTTCCTGTGTGCTGGCGAAGGGCCACCGCGTGCCATCAATCTTTTGTACCCGACTGGGTCATTGTATGCATCTAGCAGGATGGCAGAGATGAGCCTTAATGGCCGTGACCCTGATGGAACTACTTGCGGGTGTAAGTGTTTGTAGGATTAGGGACAGAGTTTGATTCTGTGATCCTAGAAATCAATGGCAAAGGTCCCACCGACATCAGTGGCTGAAGAATCAAAGCTCCAATTTCACATCCTAACCAGTACGATGTTCGTATAACCCCCCTCTAGAGAAAATTCTAGAAACAATCGTGCAATATTGAAATAGAATTGTTCCCAGCTTCTTTTTCCTGTGCAACTCAGCAATGATGCATAAAGTTTGCCTTCCAGTTTCTCCTTTAGGATCTTGTAACTTGTTCATAACCACACATTTTTGGAAAAAAAAGTTAAGGCTAATGAGATTTTTTTTGTAAAATTAGGATGGTGAGACCTGGAAGGACATGAGTCAAAAAAGGAAGAACGATGGCTTGAGCTGGGAATGCATGTTTACAAAATTTCAACAGAATAGGGGGTGGGGAAGGTTTAGTTTGGAGTTGGACCAAAAGACAATGCAAGTCTTCCATAGTGAGAATCTTTGCAAAGAGAAAAGTTTGGGAAAAAAAGTAAATTTTCTCTCTCTCTCCTTTCTTCCCCCAACAAATACTTTAAGAAAGAAAATGCATATTGCAAAATGACTTTGGAAGTCTGAATATCAATGAAATTATGTGCATGGCTGGCAGTAATGTCACTTCCCATGAGAGATACTCAGGAAAGGATCTGGCTTCTTTTACTTCAAGATTTTTATTATTTACAGATTCCATTTCATGCCTGACTGTGCCTTTCTAGCAGATTTCTTTTATTATAGCCATTCAGTTTGCTTTGGTTTCAAATATGGGGCTCCTGTAATCCTCCTACTTACCTGTCACCACTGATTTACTAATACACTTATATTAGCAGCAGCACTGTCAGGGACAGGCAGTACAGAATTTATGAGCCCAAAGTGTCCAAATATGTAAAAAACGGGTGCAAAATTGGAGTGAAAAGTAATTTCAAAATGTCAGTTTTTTTCCATGATAAGCAAATTCCATTTTTCCATGAAAGGAAAATTCTATTTTCTGAACAGCTCTGCTGATGGATCAGTGCTACGCTCAGCTCATATCCATACCCTGGAAGCACCGTCTGAGAATCCTGAGTGGCAGGTCTAAAAGCCGGACATCGTCCACTTGTGCTTTGTATTAACGATAGTTCCGTTCTAGCTCTCGTTCTGTTTTCTTTCTGTCTGTCTTTCCCTATCCAATCTAATCTCGCTCTACTGCACTCATCAGCATGATGCGAAATGCCTAAAATTATAGGCCCTTGGAATTTTGGAAGCCTTTGGATTCTAACACATAAATCCAAGTGCACCTCTGGTTTTGGGTAGAAGTTGAATTCAACACTAGAAGGGAACAATTAATATTTCTATTTCTATTACAGTAGAACTAAGAAACCATAGCTGAAATTGAAGTCCCATTTTGGTAGGATTTACACATAGCAAGAAATAGTCCCTGTCCGAAAAAGTGTACATCCCAAATTTACAAAAGCAGAGAAAAGAGGTATTATTATCACAGGTTTACAGGTGGGGAATGCCACAGAGAATTGCATAAGGTCACACATGAAGTCAGTGTTTTCAAGGACTCCTGAATTCTGGTCTAGTGCCTTTACCATACGTGTTCTTGTTTCCAGATAACACACAGCCGGAATCTCACTATATAACAGTTCTTGTGAGACAGTTCAGTTTATCAAATCAACTTGTAAGATTGTATTACCTCCCTACCCAAACGATGAAACCGAGCTTTGATTGAAATTCAAA
>JANRFK010002932.1:3568549-3586837 GCA_030068395.1 Apalone spinifera | reverse complement strand
CTCATTTGCATCCCTTTTCCGGAAAAGGGTGCCTGTGTAGACGTAGCCTACCTGCTTGGTTCAGAACTAGATACCGATCCTGGTGAATCAATTCTGCCTCTGCAGAGAATGAGTGTCAGCTTACAAATGTCCTCACATCAGGTATTATCATTTTAAATCAAGTATCAATCTCCCTTTCCTTCATTTACTGAGGTTTCTGTATAAATACTTTTCAAACAAGTTATCTATGTACATTTACCAGAATTTGTACTTTGTGAGCCAGATTTTCAAACAGTTATAGGCACAACTGGATATATGAGTTGTGAGAATGCACAAAATTTGCATGTGGAATCACTACATCTGCACATAAAAATTACCAGATTGTTTTGCAAAAGCAGCCACTTACCCAATTTCTACGGGCAGTTAGTTGGTGTTTAACAAATTATGTGCACAAATTATGGATGCATTTGCAACACTAAATTGCCTGACATTTGAGGCCTGCAGGACACATTGTTTACTTTCTGAAAAGAATGCAAAAATATTGAAGTATTTTTTTTCAGTAGCTTAAATAAACTAAGGAAAATAAACACAAGAATGAAACAAAAGCAAATATGGAAAAATGCAAGGTTTCAGTTTCAAAAGACCCTTCTGCCATGAAGTAAAATGTTTGTTAGAAATGCACTGAATTGGGGCTAACATTGACAAAGAGTGAAATTTCCAAAAGCATCTATGTGCCCAAGTGACATTTAAAAAATGTCTTTGGCACGAGGTGCCGAAATCACTTAGATGCTTTGAAAATGATCCCCAGAATTTCCCAAGAATGAGGTTGAAATCAGGAAATCTTTTATCATAATTAGACTGTTATTTAGACTAAAGCTAAAATACAACCGGTTGTTCAGGTTCATCTGTAAGTTCTTCATCCTGCACCTATTTAAATCAAGTAAAACTCCCATTGCCTTTAATGATGTGAGATTAGGGCTTTGTTGTTTTATGATGCCAAAGTGGCTGCAAGTGCCACCGTATCTGGTCACAACCCAGAGCAATGAAGAAAATCTTTGTATTCTCACTATATTAGCGATTAAGATGAACAACAAAACTTCAGCCAGGGAGGAGTTAAACGCTGATAAGCCACACATGTTTAGTGATGTGGCGGGGGAGCCCCCCATGATTTGCTCTGACCTGCGCTAGTCTTGAGTGTTTCTAAGAGGTGATTCACATTGGCTGAAACCCAGGATCAAAAGCACAGAATGTGACTCCTGGATCCCCTCAGACTGTGAATCCATTCCTGTCCTGGCAGGTTTTTGATATTTAGGGCAACCTCGCTGCCAGAAATGACCGTGTTCAGCATGCCCATGCCAGACTGAGGAAGAGAATTTCTTCTGCCACTCTCAGCAGCTGAAGTGGAACTGATCTGCAATACACCCATAGAATCCTGGGGTTAGAAGAGACCTCGGGAGGTCATGGAGTCCAGCCCCCTGCAGGGTAGGTGCAGAGTAGTGGCTGTGGGCAGCAACTCTCCTCCATCAGTGAGGCAACAGATCCGTGCAATTCATTGATCTCCTGGCCATGTCGCTAGCTCACTCCTCTCACACCTTTCTCTGTGTGACGTGCCTCGGGACTATGCAGGAGCCCATGGACTCTCCCAGTGTGTCCCTTGCATCCACCTCCTTTCACAGACTCCCAGGGCTATCCTGACATCACGAGTCTGTCAACCAACGCAATATTTTATCAGGGGCAGCGCTGGCAAAATGCCTCTTGAAGCTGAGGTAAAGTTTCTGCAGTATGTATTTTGTCTGTACTTCATTCTCTCTCCCTCCATCCCATTCTTTACCCTTCCTCTCTTTTCCAGACTTATTTCCTGTCTCCCCTCCCCGCCAGTCCTTGCTTTTGTCTCTCATCTCTTTTCCCTCAGTTCTTCTCACACTTCACTCGGCTGCACCAGAACCATTGCGGGGAGATTTCAATTACACTGCACTTTCCTGGCTATGTATTATATGTACTGTACCCCTCGACATCGGCAGCGTTGTTCATTCATTGAATCAGCACATCACCTGGCTGCCATAGCCACATTCCCTTTCTTGCTAGGCCTTCCAAATTTTAAAGCAGCCCCGGTACCCTTCTGGCCAGCCTGGGGGGTTGAGTACTAGGACACAGCAGCTGGGTTTGGGCTGACAAAAATCTTCCAACCCAAGTCCTGAGTGATGGGCTGCAAAACTTAAACATAAAAGTGGCCATACTGGGCCAGACCAAAGATCCATATAGCCCAGTGTCCTGACTGCCGACAGTGTGCATGTGAAGCCATTCCCCTTCCAGTGTTTAACCATCCTAACAGTTAGGAAGTATTTCTTATGTCCAACCTAAACTTTCCTTGCTGCTGCTTAAGCCCATTGCTTCTTGTCGTATTACCAGAAGTCAAGGAGAAAATTTTCCCCCCTGCTCCCTGTGACACCTGAAAACCACTATCATGTCCCCTCTCAGTCTTCTCTTTTCCAGACTAAACAAGCCCAATTCCTTCAGTCTTCCCTCCGATCTCATGTTCTCTAGCCAGTGTTTCTCAGCCAGTGATATGAGTACTCCTAGGGGTACTCGAGAGAAGTCTGGGGGGGTACTTCAACACAACTGCAATTTGGAGAAAACTGTATTTTTGTTGTAAGTTTTATAACACTTTATTATTTTTGTACTTTTTATACCAAAACATTTCATCACCTGCCCAGCTATGATTAAGTTGTTTAAACAAATGTGTTGCAATGGTAGAAAATAATTGTGTGTGTCTGAAAACTAGGTACTAGGGGTACTTCTAATTTTATTTTTTTTAAAGGGGTACTTCATAAAAAAAAGGTTAAAAAACACTGCTCTTGACCTTTAATCATTTTTGTTACTCTTTGGATCCTCTCCAATTTTTCCACATCTTTCTTGAAATGTGGTGCCCAGAACTAGACACAATACTCCAACTGAGGCCTAATCAGTGCGGAGTAGAGCGGAAGAATGACTTCTTGTGTCTTGCTCACAACACTCCTATTCATGCATCCCAGAATCATGTTTGCTTTTCTTGCAACAGTGTCACACTGTTGACTCATTTAGCTTCTGGTCCACTCTGACCCCTAGATCCCTTTCTGCAGTGCTCCTTCTTTGACAGTCACTTCCATTCTGTATGTGAGAAACGGATACACTACTCTCTCCAGCTACACTTGGCGGCAGGAATATCTTTTCCCCACAAATAAAGAGGGTGGAATATTTGGAAGCTCACACAGCTGTGACACTACAATAACGATCTGGTTAAGGAAGGAGTCACCTTGGATCCTATGCTGGTTGTGGTGTTCTTAGTCATTATCCTTTACTATTTGTCATGAATAATGTTATGTGTAAGTCGTACTGGCTGGAGTGCCTGTTTTGCAAGCACCTTTCATTACTTTAACAATAGTTGCCTCTCCTGGATACGTGGGGCCGAAACCCCCTTTCGGTTCCATCCATGTTGACTTAGCTTCAATTACACCAGTGTAAAAGGGAGGCAAAACTGGTCCACGACTAGATGGTGGGTTTATGTAGTGATGGGGAATAGACTGGAGGTTCTAAACATTTTTTCAAAGCTGGAGAAGGTTTGTCTGAAAGGCTAGGGTGGTGGGTTTTTTTGTTTTGTTTTTTGTTTTTTTTGAAGTGCGGTTGTGGGGTCGCAGTTGCAGCTAGATTCTATGGGTGAAAAAACACTGTCAACCAGAAGTCAATATTAAGATTTTAGTTTAGGAATTATTGATATTTGCCGAGTCCTGCTAATCTGTTTGGAGCTGCACAAAACACAGAACTTATCCTCATGTGGAAAAAAGGTGTTTTTTAAAAAACATTAGCTAAACCATGCTAGCCAATGTGTTTAAAATCTAGCATAGATGAGGCTCTGCCCTGCCACTTAAGTCTATCTACCTTACAATGCTCAGGATGTAAAAAAGCCCCCTACCCCAGTGATGCAAGTTACAGTGAACTAAGTGCCATCCACACCAGTGCTATGGTGGGAGGAGATGTTCTCCCATTGGGACAGAGCATCTTTACTAGACATGCCACAGCAGATGCAGCTGTGCCACGGTAGTGCTTCTAATGTGGATCTGCCCTTAGTTGGTTGAGCAAAACCCTATGGGAGAGCTTTGGGTGGCTAGCACATATCAAATGCCTTGTCTACACTAGGGATTTAATGTGTGCTAGTTAACATGTTGAAAACAATTTCTTTCTCCTGATGTGGACACAGCCATAGACTAAGGCTACATCTACACTACAGGCTACTTGCTCAAGAAGCTTTATGTGGAGGAGAAATTCCACAAACACGTCTTGCGCAAGAGAGCGTCCACACTGCAAAAGTGCATTGAAAAAGCGATGCGTTTTTGCACAAGAGAATGTCCAGACTGCTTGGACACTCTCTTCAAGGAAACTCTGATTGCTATTTACAGAATGGCCACCAGGGCTCCTGGGCTTTTTTCGATTGCCTCTTTTTGAGCAAAAAAACCCTATTCCCTGTCCACACACACCTTTTTGTGCAAGAGCTCTTGTGCAAAAAGGTTATTCCTTGTAGAAAGAGGAATATCTACACCTGAAAAAACCCTCTGTTCTTTTGTTTTACTTGCACAAAAATGCTCTTGAAGTGTGGATGTGCCGTGAGTTTTTGCACAAAAACAACCGTTTTTGCTCAAAAACTCTTTAGTGTAGACCTAACTTAAGAGCAAGAGAGAGTCCATGCCAAAGAAATTACAGGAGGCCCCCGACTTGCAATGTGATCCATTCCTGGGGAAGTGTTGCAAGTCGGGAGCATCGTCACTTGAACCTGCATATACGGTAGGCACCGTGCACCATGGTAAATGCGGGCCGAAGACATAAGTTGGGGGTTTCCAGCCTCTTCTGCACTTACAAAAATGGTTGTAAGTATGGAGGTTCAGAACTCGGGTGGTCGCATGTAAAAGCTAATTTAGACAGACAATAACTTCAGACCCAGGGTACACTTGCATAGCTAAAAGACAGGCTGGTTTTAAACAATGGTCAGAAATGTGCTCCCATTGAAATCAGCTACAAAACTTCCACGGATTTAAATGGGAAGAGCATTGAGCCCTGTCAGGTTTTTTTTTTGGGGGGGGGAGGGGTGTATTACTAGTTTGATTTAAGGAGCAATTTGAATAATAAGAAGTCAGTCCTTTAGTATGCACTTGAGGACTGCTCCATCCAAGGGGAAATTGTGCTGTTTGCTTGGTGTCTGTGTCCAAGGCTAAGCAGTAGTGCAGAGAAAGGCCAGGAAAACTCAATGGAAAAATAAAGACCCCTGTCACTTGAGACTTTCATCCTCTTTTAGAATCAACTCTGGCAATTCCTACGTTGCTAAAGGAATGGATTTGCACGTTAAAAATGGTCCTAGTCCTTTTAGGCATTTATGGTGCTATGTTTATAGTCACAGCCATTACAACTGGCTTGCTGTCTATCCCCGGGATCCTATCCCTCGGTTGTTATGGCAGAGCATTGTCGGAGGAGAGAGGGAAGCCTGGGTCATGAAATGTACTCATAGAGAACCAGAAATTGGCGGCTTTGAAGAGGTGGTGCAAGACCCAGCTTTTCACTCTGCCATTTGGTTCTGGGATCGATGTCTGGAAAAAGATTACTCATTATGGCGAGAGACTGGGATTGTTTTTTATGAACACTTTGTGGCCATTATTGTTTCATGCATCATTATTGTAATTGTGCTGTTCTGACAACGATGAGCCAGAGACACATTTCTATTTATGTAGGAAAAAGCCCATCTGTGTGGCTCATAGAAAACATCTACAATTCCCCAAGAAGTGCTTCTGTTAGATTTTTTACTGCAGCCTCACTGTGCTTATATGCCAGTTTTGAACTTTTCCACATTGGAAAAATTACTATGGGATCATTAATCCTCTTTTATAATTCTCCAGGTTTCTAGTAAGGTCACTTCAATACTTCCTCATTTCTAAAGACAAAGTGCCCTCACTTTTTCATCTTTCTCAGTAGTGTGCTCACTGAAAGCTAATGTCACTGTAATCCCTTTTGCTACTTCCTGTTTCAGGCAAGACTATTTATCTGGGGCATTGTGATATACATGATCCACACAATTGATCTTGGTCTGATTTACAGTTTTGGATGGAAAACCTGGACATAAGAGCTTTATATTTTGGTGAAGTAATATGAACTTTGTGTGGTTGCCATCTCCGTTTGTACTTATGGAGCTATAAAAGCCGAATCATTAGTAGTTTATCATAATCAAACTGAAAAAAGAAACCAAAAACGCAGAAGATTTCATTAGATGCTATCAGTGTCTATAAAATCCACATGTGGCTGCATGGCAGCTCCATATTTACAGCTTTGTTTATTCAGCAAGAAGTTTTACGGATGTAACATTGTCCAGCTGGCGAATGAGACTGATGCTAGAGTCGTGATTATCATAGCTTTTCTCATTCCTTTTTATGACTGTGAAATATATAAGGTGGATTGACTTTCACCTCGTGGAGCAGGAAAAATGACTGAGTTTGTCTTTTAAATCTATTGCCCTAACTTTCAAAGTTTTTTAAATCTATTGCCCTAACTTTCAAAGTTTCTGCCCATGACAACGAGGGTGATATGTGTCATCCTTTTTAAAATGATTTATTTATTTATTTATTTTTTAAGTTTGAACGCTTTATTCTTCTGAAAAAAGAAATACATGCAGAATGGCCCTCAAACCGAAATACAGAACATGTCAGATGCCAGGACTGAGGGGATATTGGCAGATTAAGGAACTGAAAATAAATCCATCCCAATTTTAATGGGTCAGTTTATTGTAATACTTCCATTATGAAATGGTAATGAAAACATCACACATTCCTTGTGTCTTCCAAGGTCCCCTCATTGGATGTAAAAGAATCTCAGATTGCGCACTGAGGGCAAAATTCATCTTGGGTGTAATTCTACCAGTGACTGCCCATTATGTTTCATCGTTAAGTAAATGTGGATGAGGTTCAATTAGAGAGAAAGAGTAATGAGACTGTGGGCATTTCAAATTTTGTATAATATGCACGCATGCAGCTTGAGCCTTCTCACACTTAAATCAATGACAAAACTCTCGTGTCATTCAATAGATTTTTTTTTAACACTAAACCTATCTGAAGAGGGTGACTGATATTGGGACAGCTGTAGCAGAGCAATTAGCCTGGAGCACTTGGATGATCTCAAAGATGGAGGAGAGGAGAGGGAGGGGACAGTGGAAAAGAATGATCATGTAACTAATAAGCTGTGCACGTAAGATCATCATTAACATGTAGTCCTGTTTGTGTAGGGTCTGATCATGCAAGCACTTATGAACCAGATTCCCTTTACTCATACAAGGAGTCCAGTGGACAATGCAACTAATTGTGTGTAAAATTACTCATGTGCCTAGTTTCAGGATTGAACCATTAGGATATGTCTGTACTGCAATCAGGGAGGGCGAAGGCAGCATGTCTAGGCAGACCCAAGCTACCTTTGATCAAGCTAGCTCTCAAAAAATAGCAGTATACCCACGATGGCATAGGCAGTGGAACAGACTAGCCATCTGAATACTATCCTGCCCCGAATCCTGGGAATGTACTTAGGGGACTTGCTCAAACCTCCCCCCCGCTATCTCAATCTAAGGCTACGTCTAGACTGCAAGCCTCTTTCGAAAAAGAGCGTCTAGACGACAACCAGTACTTTTGAAAAAGCAAGCTGCTTTTTTGAAAGAGAGCACCCAGTCTGGATACTCTCTTTCGAAAAAGCAGAGTTTTCATTACATAGCGCCTTTTTTTTGAAAGAGCACTTCCGAAAAAAGGCGTTCTTCCTCATAAAACAAGGTTTTCCGCGGTCGAAAAAACTGCCACGTTCTTTTGATTTACTTTCAAAAGACCATGGCAGCAGTATAGATGCAGGGGAAGTTTTTTTTTTAAAAAAAGCCACCTTTTTCGAAAAACCCCTGTAGTCTAGACACATCCAAAGCTAGCTCACTTATGTCTACATAGACAGCAGTTGTGCCCCCCATTTGCACTGTAGACCTTTCTGAGGAAACCACCGTCTATGTTCTGTGAGGCATTTGCAGTCACTGGCTAATTAATATACGCAGCAGAATCATACCCCTCTTGATCCAAACTTGTGCGCTGCATAGATTGAGTATAAATCACCTGTTTGCAATTGCCTTGGGGCCACTGAGGAAGAAAATCAATATTAGATTCACACATTAAACTATTTTTAGTTGAAATGAACATTTTATGATAGTTTTCACCCTGTTCCATTAAAAGAAAACCAGCTGTTTAAATTCAGTTTTTTGTATGGTGTCTCCACGGGCAATACCAAACAAACGTTCTTATGTTTTGGAAGATTCAGCATGTTGTGAGAGAGAATCCCTTGCCTTAAAATGTGCAGTCCCCGGAATTCTTGAACCTTTCAAACTGGCAGAATGTTTACCTGAACAGATACAGCTATTTTGCAATTAAACCCAAGAACAAAACATGCAATGATATTGAAGTAAACCTGCTTCTTTCTATTTACATTATACACTAGAGAGCTAGCTGTTCTTTCAGTGAAGAAATCTAGCCTCTTTTGGAAACTTGCGTGGTGTCTCATTTAATTTTTTCCTTCAATAAAATGAATGGCTCAAAGTCACTTGAAAGCTAGACTTTTGATCTACTCTTTTAATGCCATGATAATTTTCCCACATGTCAAAAAAGGAGCGGGAGAGAAGATCTGGTCTTTGTTAATGAAATCAATTTGTTTAAGTTTAAGATTTTAATGTACTTCATAAAAATACCTATTGTTTAAATTCAAACTAATACCCTGTACAATATTTATAAAAGTGCTGCTGGTGTTTGAAAAGCAGTAAGGAGAATATTGCAAACAGCTAAAAAAACAACCTAGCAAATTTAAAGTTGGAGAGTCCTGAACCAGAAAAGCAATGAGTTAATTCTCCTTTGCTCTTCAAGAAATGACCCTTTCCCGCAGAGAACTTAAGAACGATAGAGGCTAGCATGAGACAAAACTCTTGGTCTTTACAAAGGTTGCGTACAAATCACAGCTCTCTAAGTTTTCAGAAACAGGCCAGTAGTTCAAAATCTCTAGGGAAAACGTGTTGCCTATCCCATCCCATCCCAGAGATCCTCAGAAACGAATGTTGTCATTAAACCAATCTTTGCCCTCTCTCTTAATCTGCTCAGTGTTGGCCTCATGAACCTGGGAGCCACAGAATCACAGGTCTCCGTTCAGCTAACAAACGCCGTTACTTGTGAGAGAGATAAATTGAGTGTAAAATATCATTTCTTTGCCCCTTTGGCCTGTCTTTTTCAGTAAATGCACGCTGTATCCTATGCCGCCAGCTGGAGCTCAAGACCACCTCTCATTTTAAGTTAGCAAAAGTTTGCAAAACGCTTCCCGGTACAGGCAAAATATCCCTTTGCATGCCAAAAACATTACTCCCTGCAGGTGAGTGGGTTGCACAAGATTTCAGTATGATTTATCCCTGACGTAACTGAAACTTCACCGCGAGGTTGTGTTTTATGGCCCCGCCGTGTATTTTTCTTTTGTTTAAAAAAAAATAACACAGTACCTAGCTGCAGGGGGAGATCTTGCTATATCAGGGGTGCTGTGCGCTCCATCTACGTGCAGCCCCAAGACAGCAGTTTTTTGTATATTCTGGATGAACCATTTGCTCAGCTGATTAACGAAAAGGAAATCCCAAAGATATTTGCTACATACCTCTCGTTTAGACCCTTTGGTTCTATGCACGGCTGTTAATGATCCGTTGCCCCTCTCTGTGCTTGTACCTCAGGAACTAAGATTCAATCAGTGAATTAAAGATGTGCATGATCTCACTTATATCCCAGACGCACTGGTGAGGGCGGTACCTCAAAAAAAGTTATTTTTCAGCCACTCCCTCTCGAACATCCACATGCACAACGGAACTGCTGCCATCATCTTGTAGGATTCTCAGGATTGTCGTACGGACACATCTACTATGTTCAGACATCTGCTTTGCATAGGTGAGATCTAGAAGACTCAGTGCACTGCGCTGAAAGAGGAAACAGCTGGAACAATGTCCCTTGTCTTTTGTCTGTGGGAAATGTAACCTAGGGCTCCACTGGTCAGCACCATTTCAGGAAGAAAATCAACAACAATGATCTTAATGGCTTCCTCTGTTTAGATGTTTAGCCTTTATCATTGGCAGGTAATAACAGCTAAAAGGAAAGGCATTAAACAATTCCTCTTGAACAGTACCACTCACACAGAAATCTCAAGGAGCTTTACTGACTAATTAGTGAATTTACACCATCCTTGTGAGGCAGGTCAGTATCATAATCTCCATTTTACAGTGAGGGAAACAGAGGCACAAAGTGGCGAAGGAACACGGTGTGTGGCGTAGCTGTGAACAGAAGCCAGGTGTTTGATGCCCAAACCTTTGTTCTAGCTCCTGACGCTTCTTGACACCTCTATGTTGTATTGTACGTTAAAGCCAACAGGGAGTAGTGATGAATGCATCTGAATTTCTGGTTCTTCAAAAGACTTTGGGGCTTCTCTGGGCTTTCCTTGCTGCATGTGGAATGAACTCTCCCTTACAATCTCCAAAGACAAACCCTTGCTTTCCTTCCACTCTTGAGTTCTCCTTCCTCCTTCCAACCCATTCCTGCCACTGTCACCTGCCTACGTCGTACCACATCATGGTGGTAACAACTTCTGACCTGATTTTATTCCTTCTTCTTAATAGCAGAATATTCTGTCGTGTTAAGATTATTTGGGCAATGCTCTAGTTCTTGGGTGGAAGGCACAATGTAAGTGCAAAGAACTGCAAAGCACCAGTGCATGAGTGCATGCACGTAATTGTGCATATGCTATTCCATAATGCAGGGCAACCCCTATAGAAAGAGAGGTGCTTACCAGATCCTACAGTATCCTCCAGAGTAGATGAATTTTATTCATGTAGGATTAGGTTGTGTAACCCCTATTCATGCTTGCAGTAGTTACCTACATGAGAGGGATACTTCTCTAAGTAAGTTCTACTCGGAATGAGTAAGGGTTGCACTAAGTAACCCTAAATGAGCCCAGTCCTCTGTGCTTTTGTGTGAAGAACTTCCACTGATTTCCATGAAAGCAGAAGAGCCCATAGAATAACGAACACTTTCCCTGGCTTTCAGCCCGCAGACTGCTCTGTGTTTTTTCACTACTAAAAAAGGTAAATCAGTCATATTCAGCAGCACACAGATTGCAAGAGCTTGTAAATTGTCACTAACCCCCGCACCTGCACATGTACAAAATCAATGTGCTCTGTATCTCCCAGAGGTGGTAACAAGGAAGCAGAGCAAAATTAACTATCAAACCAGATTGATCTTCAAAGGAGCTAAAAAAAGAACGAGAGAATAATTGTTCAAGAGTGGTGGGAGAAGAGTGGGGTGACTTGGCAAACAGTGTCAGAAAAGATTTCAGTGCTTTTGATATATATATGTAAGCAAGGGCTAAACTACTGCTTGCTATCAGCCAGCTAAAAGGAGAGAGCTGCCCTGGGGTTGGGTATGCTCACTCAAATTGGTTAGCCCTGCAAGATAATTAACTGTTAACTGTTGATATGTAAATACAGCTCATGCGGGGATGGAAAAGGAATCTGAGGTGTGGTAATGTAAATCCAATTCAGCCAGGGCTGATGGAGGATCGGTTGTTAGAATGGAATGTGATGTATTGCAACTAGAGGTGAGGGTCACAAATCATGCTACCCCTAAATGTGGGAACTGTAAAATATGACACCAGTGCTTGCAGGAGAGACACCATCATTGTAAGAGGTCTCAAATGAACAAGCCTCCCCCTTCCAGAATTGAGTGAACTGAGTTGGGAGGAAAGGGCTTGAGCCAGCCTACTTCATACAGGTGTGTGCTGTAAGACTGGTTCAACCTGCCTTTTCCCCTCCCTTGTTTTAAGGACAGACCTAAAGCAGACTCCATCAGGAGTCTTTTTGTTAGTCCAGTGGAAGCTGGAATCTTTTGCCAGCCTAGGTGGTGGCTAAAGAGTTGAAATCACTAAGATCTGAAGTCACTGGTTTGGCCTGGAGCCAGACCCATTGCAGCCAGCAAGATTGTTGGTAGGAGAAGTGGCAGGCGGCCAATGGAGCAGCTGGCGGGAATGACAGGCAGGCGGCCGGCGGAGCGGCTGGTGGGAACGACCGGCGGGTGGCTGGTAGGAGCAGCGACGGGTGGAATCAGCAGACCACAGGAGCAACACAAAAGTGGCATGGCTTCAGTGGAGTCATCAGGGTGATGTGTCAGGGTCCGCACTGATTGGACAGAGATGTAAATGGGGTGTTTGAAATGGGGTACGGAGAAAGTTTGGGTAAATGAATGGAACCCTTCCATTGTTGGACTAGTGAGCCTGAGGGGCAAAGGATATTGCTCAATCCATTTCAGCTGGGATGGTTTCTCGTGGGGGGGTAGGAACTATGTTTGTAGTATTTTTCCGAGCTAATGCCATGTAAGGGTATGTCTACACTTGCACCCTATTTTGAGAGAGGGAAGCAAATGAAGACATTCAAAATTGCAAATGAAGCCAGGATTTAAATATACCGCACTTCATTTGCATATTAGCATTATGGCGCTATTTCGAAATAACAGATGCTGTTAAGACGCGGTTATTTTAAGAGAAAACCCTTCTCTCGAAATACAATGAGGGTGTGTCTAGACTACAGGGTTTTTTAAAAAAAGTGGCCTTTTTTTCGAAAAAACTTCCCCTGTGTCTAGACTGCTGCTGCATTCTTTCGAAAGAACGTGGCAGTTTTTTTTATGCAAAAAACCTCGTTTTACGAAGAAGACCGCCTTTTTTCGAAAGTGCTTTTTTGAAAAAAGGTGCTATGTAATGCAAACTGTGCTTTTTCAAAAGAGAGCATCCAGACTGCCTGGGGTGCTCTCTTTCGAAAAATTGGCTTGCTTTTTCAAAAGTACTGGTTGTAGTCTAGACGCTCTTTTTCGAAAGAGACTTTTTCGAAAGTAACTTTTGAAAAATCCTCTTTTGAAAAAGGCTTGCAGTCTAGACATAGCCTGAGGTTTACCAGTTATTTCAAGAGAAGGGTTTTCTCTTGAAATAACCATGTCTTAACAGCGTCTGGTATTTTAAAATAGCGCTATTTCAAAATAGTGCCATAACGCAAATATGCAAATGAAGCATGGGATATTTAAATCCCGACTTCATTTGCAATTTCGAATATCTTCATTTGCATCCCTCTTTCAAAAGAGGGTGCAAGTGTAGACATACCCTCTCTTCTTTCTCTCTTTCTTTAAAAGTTACTTTTCTACACTCAGACTCTCTGCTTGTGAGTGGCGAAACATTGCCTCTCAGAGGTGCCCAGGGGTGTGTGAATTTCCCAGGCTACTGGGTGGAGGCTGGAGCCAGTCCTGTGTGAGATGGATGAAAAGGGACCCCTAGATATTGAACCTGGCTCTGGCTGCTGCTGGCACTACCTGGTAGAAGGGTTACATATAAATATATATATGGTATAATGATGTATGGTAGAAGCTCTCTGGGCTGTGGTGAGATGAAATCCGCCTCTTGCCAGCATTATGGTCAGTAACTTGAACTAAAGTTTTTAAAGATTCCAGTAGGTTATGAAAGTGTTTTGCAAAAAACCCCAAAACCAACTAACCAAACATACCTCTTTCTTCTGCAATAAGCTGCCAAAATAGAGAGCCAATAGGCACATACATAAGTAAAAACAGGCACCACAGAGTTTGATTCACTACAATTGATTTTTAGTTTGGAAACATATCCAGGTAAAATATTTATATGCTATTTTTAAAGAGGAAACATAGCATTAGTCCTTTTCTATTTCCTCTTTTTTTTGCCCCTTGGTTTGACTCTTCTGGTTTGAATAAAGCTGTCCCCAGCCCAGCATATGGCCAGCACATAACCCTGTCAGAACCAGCCGGCGGCGTCTCATAATTACCTGACAGCTCCAATGGCTGAAACCCTCTGTAGCAGGGATTACACTTGGACTTTCCCTCAGGGATTTCAAGTATGTGTTTACCAAGAAGCTCAGACCAGGCTGAGTTTCATTATTTACAAGACAATATACATTAACCTGATGAGGACGAAGCGGTCATTTTGATAAATTGGGTCAATAGCAGCAAAACCTCCTTTGTTCGAAAACTTTTTTGACAGAATAAGACAACTCCATCTCCACCTCCTCCCACCTTCCTCCCTTCCTTCACATTTTACCTTCGTATTGTTCCCAGTCACAGATTTATAATGTTTTAATTGACTGTTAACCAGGGCATAAACCTATGATAGGTCTGAACACTCAGGGCTAGATCTTCACCTGGAGTATCCTGGTATAACTGCAATGGTCTTCTTTCGGAAGGCACCAATGCTTTCCTTAAAAAAACAAAAGTGAAGGGCAATTCTCTACTTTGAAGAGAAAGACTTTAAAAAAAAGAAATGAATTCTTAGAGAGGGTTGTCATAGTGATTTTTTTAAGAGTAGCTGCTGTGCCCAGCAGAGCAGGGGAAATAGTGAAACAGCTTTTCAGGCAAAGTTTTGCTGAAAATGTTAAGTGCTTTGTTTCACACTCCAGTTTTGTTTACTTTCCATAAATCTTTGAACTAAGTGTCATTACCACTAAGGTAGCTAGTAAAAGGCAATTTCAAGCCACAAGAGCAAATACAGCCACTCGCAAACAGTGGCTAATGCCAGCTGCCGCAGAGAAAGTGAACAGAAAAGGGAATTAACAAGTGGTCCCTCCCCTGTCATCCATTTCCATCCTCTGACAAACAGAGGCTAGGGACACCATCCCTACCCATCCTGGCTAATAGCCATTGATGGACCTAACTTCCGTAAATCTATCTAGTTCTTTTTTGAACCCTGTTAAGGTCTTGGTCTTTACAACATCCTCTGGCAAGGAGTTCCACAGGTTGACTTTGTGCTGTATGAAGAAAAACTTCCTTTTGTTTGTTTTAAACCTGCTACCTATTTGAATATATGAATGTTCAGTCATGCAATCCCTGAAGAGGAACATTGCCACGTGGCTTATCTGACCAACCCTATTTGATCAGCACAGCTCAAATATGGAGTATTGACAAATAGACTCATAGACTTTAAGGCTGAAAGTAACCATCATGTGCAGACCATGCTGTGCGGCTGTACCGGCTTGTAATCTACTCACCACAGGCAAGTAGATTACATTAATTGTTGAGCCCTGCTCATGATCATCATATTGCACAACCTTACCCACCTGCAATCATGACATTGCAGGGGGTAAGGTTCTCATACAGAACCTTACCCACCCACTTCTGTAACTTCTGGCAGAGTCACAGAAGTCCTCAAATCTTGATTTAAAGACTTCAGGTCACAGAGACTCCACTATTTACTGTTGTTTAACTGGTAAGTGATTCGTGCCGCATATTACAGAGAAAGGGAAACAATTCCCGGGGTCTTATCAATTGGGCATGGGGAAAAATTCCTCCCCCCCCCAAATATGGTGATCAGTTAGACTCTGAGAATGTGGCTAGACCTACCAGCCAGACATCTGGGAAAGAATTCTCTCTAATAATTCAGAGCCCTCCGGAAATCATGTCTCATATTTGCTAATTGCAGTCCCAGATGGGCCAATGACAGACAAAACTAATTGTGCAGCAACAAAGGGAATCTGTGAGAAATAACTGACAAAAGAAGTAAAATATTATGTGACCTTCCACAAATATGGTCAACTGAAGGAAAAAAATGTTTGTTTGTTAATGCAGATTTCATTGGTTCAGTTATTCACAGTGAATAATTCGAGCTTGTTTTGACACAGAACTGTTTGTGGTCATGGAAGAGAGTACAAACCCAGTCTCAATAAAACCCTGTTAATTATATTTGAATAATGAATTTGAGGAAATTGTTATCTGCTCATCACGCAAGCAGCTAAAAAACGTGTCACATAAATAATCCAACATCCCTTTGAAACCCATGCCACCCCCACGCAAACCTTTGCCAGGGGAATTCTTTCCTGGGCTGTCGCAATCCCCTTTCCATTAAAGGGAACTAGAGGGCCAAGGTAAGGCCAGAATCTGTTCTTTTTTTTTCTTCCCATGTGGAATTGCCTGTGGTTCTAATAATGTTCACGGCCCTTCTCTGGGCTCTTTCTGTGGTGTGCGAGCACTCAAATGGAAAACAGCATCCAAAGAGAGGCTGTACCAAAAGCCTTGCTTATATGGGTTGTCATGGAGTCTTCAGTTCTGTGTGGTAAAATACCTGCAGCCCAACAAGTAATTTAGGGCCTGGGCTGGCTCCTGTTCAGAACAAGGTTACTTATCCTCAAGGCTCTAAAGCAGGGGTCCCAAACTCCCAGCTTGTGGTCCATCTGTGGCTGGAGTAGCTGTGCAATTTGGCCTGGGAGTCCTGGCAGGCCGGGTTGAGGGATAGAGGACAAGGAGGCTGTCCGTTCCCATCATCCAATCCCCATCCCTTCCTGCCATTGCCCCATCCTCTCCCCCCATGGAATCCTTTCCCCTGAGGATGCAGCTTCAAGGATTACCGTGGGGGGAGGAGGGCTGGCATGAGGCAGCAGCATGGAGTGCAGGGGGAGTCTCCAGCAGAATTTAGATGCAAATGTAAAGACTTTGAAAACAAAAGGTATCTATGCCCATTCAGTATAGACAGCTCACCTCACAACTACGTCTCACAATGCCTGCTCTGCTGCCATGCAATTTTCTGCTTATTCTTTGAAAGCCAGGTTAAAGCGATGTGCTTGCACCAACATCAGGGCTGGTGATCCTCCACCAAGAAAACCCTATTACTTGTACTATTACATTGGGCTAGGGGGATAGACATGTGCCTCAGGTACCACAGGGAAGAATGTGTTAAAGGGTCGTTAGCTAGCTTAGAAGATAGGCAATATATGACCCAGAGAGCTAACTGACTAGCTACGTACTATGTCTGCGTGCCATAGATAAATACTACTGGCATGATTTTCAAGTAGGGGTCCACCGAGTATTGGTCGTCCCTGGCAAAATGTCTGGGGAGATGGAGCGGACTCTCTCCTTGTTTCCTGCTGATTCACTGCATTCAAATGTAGCTAAAAGTTCATCAAACATGTTCCTAGTCCTACTCTTCCCAGTACTACTCCAAGAAGCAAAACCAAATTGCAGTGGGGGTTGGCCTTAGCGAGTAAATGGAGGAGAGATGTCCTTGACCCTAGACTTTGCGTTATTATTAAGATGTTGCCCATGCTAATGTGAGAGAGCAAGAACCTCTCATGAAGACAGATATGTGGTGACTATGACAATTACAGTAGCTAGACAGTGCACAGTGCACAGATGCTTTAGACAGATATTGGTTTACTTCCGTTTCTCCTACTCTACATTAAAAGAGCATTCATCCAAGATTCTGGGTATTCTTGACAATTTCTTAAAAAACACGCATCTGAAACAAACTCCCACAACTAGCCCCACATTATACCCTGGCAAAAAGATAAATGTAACAAAAACCTGCTAATTCCACTTCTGCCCTGTTTCAGCCATTGCGGATCACCTCGTGAGCCTGGGAACATCGCTTAGGCTTGCAGTGAGAGGTGAAAGTGAACAGACATGGTCAATTACAAGCAGGCTACCTGGGAGATGAGGGACAGCAGGATGCGGTACAAAAAGCCAGGGCCTGGCATTGGAAAGAGCAGTTCTGTTGTTCTTGATCAGGTTTCATGGCTCTCTCTCTAGTGTGTCCATTGCTGACAAAAAAAAGCTGCTGAGCCCCATTACCAAGGACCTCAGGTTTATATTAACGATACCACAAAGGGAGATTATAAAGGGAGAGCGGCTAATGTCAGCACACTCGACCTTCACCTTAGCTACCTTTGGTATATGTCGGGCAGAAATGGACTGAAATGGACACACATGTTTTCTACCATTTTAATGGTACAGTTCCATTCTGTTAATGTATTTGGTCAATTTGCATGGTTGTTTTTAATTGTGCATTATTTTGGACATTGTTTTTGGTCCACAAAACATTTATATTTTTGGAGACAAATTCATCTGTGTTACTTTGCAAGCACACCCGATGGCACACGTAGTGCCCCCCAAAGCATACAGGACTCAGAGGCTGGTGAAAAACACAGTGTCACGCTGATAAGTGGATAGCAAACACAACAGGCTGCTATAAGCATTGGGGTATTTTTCTCCTTATCTAATCTAGTATGTAACCCACACACCTACTGGGTGTGGTTCTGTCCTATGGAGTGGCACTTACACCACTTATAGGGTACGTCTACACTAGCTCGTTAGTTCGAGCTAAGTAGGGTAACGAGGGCAAGCGGAGTTGCAAATGAAGCCCGGGATTTAAATATCC
>JANRFK010002932.1:3533252-3546936 GCA_030068395.1 Apalone spinifera | reverse complement strand
CCCTGGTGCCTGCTGCTGCCCCCCACCCCTCACCCTCCTCTGCTGTCCTGGCTCCTACCCTTTTCACTCCCCTCCGCCCTCCTCCCCATCCTCTCTGACCCATGCACCTGCCCTTCCCTTCTCCTGTGCCCACTCCTCCTCACACCTTCCTCTCTCCATCTGTCCTTCCTCTCTCCTCTGTCCCCTGGTGCCCGTCCCTCCCCATGTCTGCCCTTCTGCTTCACCCCCACAACCCGCCTGGCACCTCCTTCTTCCCTCACTGCCCCTGCCTTCCCAACACCTGCCCTCCTTGCCCTTTTCCTTCCTGGTGCCCACATCCTTACAATCCTCTGCCCCAGTTCTCATGCCCCTCTGTGCCCTCACACATGACTTGCTCCATCCCCTGCCTTCTTCATGCCCACCCTTCCTTTGAACCCCTCTTCTCCCAGCACCACTGGGTCTTAATGTCCACCCACCTGCTTCTTCCTGTGTCTGGTCTGTGGCTCTGCTTTCTCTGGAGAGGAGATCGTTAACTTACAAGTGGCAACATGCTAGACTTATTAGAAGACACTGAACCTGTGAAAGAGCCATTCAAGGGCAGCGAAGCCATTTAATCCCAGGTACATACTGTTAGTTTCTGAATTTATGGTGTGAGGGGACAGGAACACAGTTTAAAATTTGCTTTCAAAATATTCATTAGTGTGTTACTGTAGGTGATAAAATCACATCTCTATACAATTGTCATCCCCCACCCCGGGCTGCCATCGGGCAGAGGGCACCAGTTTAATAGCACTGTGTAGAGCCCCACAAATCCTAAGGACGGCCCGGGTGGCCGGGGTCCTGGGTGCAGGCTTGGTGAGGGAGTTTGGGGGCTGTAGGAGGGAGGGAGTTGGGGGTAGGAAGCAGTAGGTGGGGGTGCAGGTCTGGAGGGAATGGGGTACACAGGGAGGTGTGGGAGAGGGAGTGGAGGGTGCCAGGCTTATCTGGGGCACCCTGCTCTGGCAGTGGCTCAGGGGGGTGGGAGGGTGTCTGCCTGCTGTTCCCCACCTGTTGCCCCTCTGCAGCCTCTGGTGCTGCCTGCCATCCCTGGTGACTTAAAACGCCCTGAGGGCCCCTCCCCCCCGCCAACTGGCAGAGCAGTGGGGCTAGAGGGGCTTCCTGCTGCTTGCTCCTTGCGGCTGCCAGCACCCTGTGCATGGAGACACCCTTCCCCCCTGGGCCACTGGAACCCACATGCCAGCAGCTGCGGACACCGAGTAGCAGGAAACTGCTCTAGCCCTGCTGTGCGGGTGGTGGGCCCCACAGCCGGCTGGCAGTGCTGGGGGAGGCATGGGGGATAGCATGGGGGAGCCAAGGGCACAGGGGACAGGGGGAGTAGGGGTGGCAGGTGGTGAGCTTTGGTGGAACCTGGTCTTGGGTCAGGGATATTCCTGGGCACCACAGGCCCGCATAACTTGCCACCTATGCGTCTACCTGCACTTTTATTCCCAGGCCTAAGCATTAGGGGATGTTTGTTTGTGTTCTGGCTTTGGGGACATGGTGCCTTTCTAATTGCTAAATCCCTCAGACTCTTCCCTTGGCACCCAAACTCTCACTGCAGCAAAACTCTCCTTCCCTTAATATAGCTGTCTCAGAGGGGAAGCTGCGTTCGGCTGTATCTACGTTACCAGGTTATTTTGAAATAATAACTTTCGAAATAACTTTTGAAATAAGCGTATTCCTCTTCACAAACAGGAGTTGTTATTTCGTAATAACAGGCTTGGTAGCATGGATGCTCGCTTGTTGTTTTGAAATAAGGGGAGTCACTTTGAAATAACAACTCCCTAGCGTAGACATGTCCTTTGTTTGTAACATTAAAAGCAACAAGTAGTCCTGTGGCACTAGGGGGTATGTCTGCACTATGGGACAAGGTCGAGTTAAGCTGCGCTAACTGCAACTAAGGAAAACAAATTAAAACACAGAGAAAAGTCTCTGGACACAATGCTAGATGGTGAATGAGGAGGGGAAGCATAGATTCACACAGAGCAGTTCAAACCAAACCACAAAATAAAGAAAAAATACCCTGAACGCGATTATATTCACTTAGCCCTTTTACTTACTTCCAATCTTCTCATTCTTCAGTCCACTTCCATGCCACAAATTCCTTTGGGGGCATAGTAGTCCTGCTTGAGTTTAAAAAATTCTGTGTTTCTCAACTTCTTCTTTAACTTTCCACACACAAAGAAAGCAGGCAAGGAACCTATATTCAATTCAAATTTCAACACCTTTGCTAGTTACGGGAGTTTAACCCCTTAGTCACTGGGTGCTGGTCAGCACTCCTCCTGTCCATTACATCATCAATGCCTGTTTGGCTTTAGTCTTCACTAAACAGGTAAATTGGGACCGGGAACACAGGTCAATTAATACCGACAACAAGGGAAAGGCATGCATGTCAGAATAATGAAAGAACAAGCTAAAGACTATATCAACAAGATATATCAATAAGATGGATGGATGTGTTCAAGTTGGCAGGGCCTGGTAAATTTATCCTAGTATGGTTAAGTAACTAGCAGCAGCAATCTTGACAACATCAGCAATGATCTTTGAGAATTTCTGGAGAATAGCTGAGGCCCCAGAAGGCTGGAAAAAAGCAAACAAAGCTCCTAGCTTCAAAAACTGGAACAAAACAGACGTGGAATTATAGACCAGTCAGCCTAACTTCAAATATTAAACAATCACTTTGCAAGCACCTGCAGGATAAGAGGGGTATAAGGATGGATTTGTCAAGAAAAAAAATGCCAAACCAACTGAAGTTCCTTCTTTGACAGGATTGCTCTCCTAGTGGCAAGAGGAGAAGCAGATGTGAAATATCTTAAATTTTAGTGAGGCTCATGACATCCTCATAAGCAAAGCATGGCAGTGTGATCTAGATGCAATTACTAGATGATAGATACACAGCTGATTGAAATAACTGCCCTTTGAGAATGGTATCAATGGTTCTCTGTCAAACTGTTAGGCTGTGTCTAGACTGGCCAGTTTTTGCGGAAAATCAGCCGCTTTTGCGCAAAAGCGCATCGTTCTTACGATGACTCCCGGACCAATCTAGACGCGCTCTTGCGCAAATACTTTTAACGGAAAAACTTTTCCGTTAAAAGTATTGCCGCAAAATCATGCCAGTCTAGACATAGCCATAGGCTGTAGCTAGTGGGTTTCTGCAGAGGCCAGTGCAAACTCTGGTAATACTCAATATTTTCATTAATGACTTGGATAATGAAGGGCAGAGAAGGCCTATGAAATTTGCAGATGACACCAAGCTGGGAGAGATTTCAAGGAGGTTGGAAAATGGGCCTAGAATTTAAAATGATCCTGGCAACTTGGAGAGTTGGTTTGAAATTAACAAGGTGAAAGTCAATAAAGATAAGAGCAAAGTACATTGCTTGGAAAAAAACCAGATGTGTGACTACAGTGAGAAGATCAGGCCAAAGGGCTGCTACGGAGTGGGGAAAAGGTAGCTCCCAAAGGCCGAAAGGCCTGCTAATTAGGGCTGAAAGCTGCAGGACAATTAGGAGCAGCTGGCAGGGAGCTGGCCGAGGCAGATTGGAGCCAGCTGACTCCACTTCAAGATTGCTGGAGGCCTTTAAAAGCCTCCCCAGGTAGCCAGTGGGGGAGAGAGAGAGAGAGGGAGGGAAGGTTGGAAGGAGAGACAGAGGTTGTGCCAGAGCACTAGCAGTTCTAGAGATGATGATGGGGGGGGGAAGGAAGTAGTCCTAGAAGGACTGGCCTGGCTCCTTACCCCCAGAAACCAGCTGCAAGCCTAACCCCTGGCAAAGGGTAGCTGGCCCAAACACTAGCCAAGGAAAGAGGGGCCCTTACCACACTACACAAGGGGGGGATAAGTGGCTAGCTAGTAGTGCTGCTAAAAAGACCTGGGATATGTCTACACTTGTGGCTTCTTGCACAAGTATGGCTGTTCTTGTGCAAGAATCTACAGAGTGTCCACACTGCCGCCTGCTCTTGTGCCAGTAAATTTACACTATGGTGTGGTAAGAGAGGGCTCCTTGTGCAAGAGCTATGCTCTTTTTTTTTTAACAGGTGTAAGCTCTCTTGTGCAGGGGCTCTTGTGCAAGCGGGCAGTGTGGATGCTTGGCAGGGATTTCTTGTGCAAGAAAGCCTTATGGCTAAAATTGCCATCAGAGCTTTCTTGCGCAAGAGAGCATCCACACTGCCATGGGCGCTCTTGCGCAAAAGCACAGCTCGCACATGGCAGTGTAGATGTTTTCTTGTGCAAGACTTCTTGCACAAGAACACTGGTGCAAGATGTTCTTGCGCAAGAATCCGCGAGTATAGACATAGGCCTGGGGATTACTGTGGATCACAAATTGAATATAGGTCTAAATGCAATGAAGCTGCAAAAAAAGTGGCTATCATTCTGGCAGTGGGTGTATTAACAGGAGTGTCACACATAAGACATGGAAGGTAACTGTCCTGCTCTCCTTAGCTGGAGTATTGTGTCAATTTCTGGGTGCAGAAAAACATGGATGCATTGGACAGAGACCAGAAGAGAGCAACAGAACTGATGAAGTTTTTAGAAAAGTTGGCCTCTGAGGCAAGTGAGAGGAGTGGGAGTGTTTAATCTGGAGAAGATGACTGAAGGGGGAACCAAATAACTGTCCTGGAATATGTTAAGGGCTGCTACAAAGAGGCCAAGTGATCATTTGTTCTCCACGTCCACTGAAGGACAAGAAGTAATGGACTTAATATGCAGCAAAGGAGATTTAGGTGAGAGATTAGGAAAAGCTTTCTAAGGCTAAAGGCAGTGAAGCTCTGGAATAGGCTTGCAAGGAGACTGTGGAATACTCACCATTGAAAGGTTAAGAACAGGTTGGATAAACACCTGTCAGGGATGTCCCAGGTTTACTTGATCCTGGAATAGAACATGTGGCTGGATTCAATAATTTTTCAAGATCCCTTCCAGCCCATAATTTCTATGATTCTATGAATACTTTCATAAACTTACTCTCCACTACAGGTTTCCAAGGTTGGATTTTGATTGCAGGGCCCTAACCAGCTGCCACATACATGGGATACAGTCACTCCATTTCATAGAAGGATGCTCTTGTGGCTAACACATAGAACTGACTTAGACTCCCCAGATTTGGGCATGTGACTTGACCTCTGTTTGCCTCCCGTTCTCATCTGCACTACGGAGGTGCTCATCTTTACCTCCCAGGGAGCTGAAAGGCTTAGGAAAAAAATTCAAAGTTGGCTATTAAAAGTTAAGTGCTTGAACAAATGGTCTGATTTTCAGAGACACTGAAAATTGAATGCTGGGAGCATTAGGGGGGTAGTGGTGGGGTTGGGCAGCGCTCACAAGTAGGTCAGTAAGCTAGGTGCATAGGCATGGAATTAGAGGCCTAGCTTCAGGCATGATGCTTTTTTTTACTTTATGAATGAATGCTATTTGGAAAGCTTTATAGAAAGGCAGAGTGATGTTATTAATTCTTATTAATGTCTCCAGCATCTCTCACACTGGCTCCAGGTAACACTTCATTTGCTGCCTCGCCAATTTGAACAAGTCACACCTCATCTCCTTACACAGAAATAGGGGCACGGACCCTTCCATGCTCTGAAACACCATGCCCGAAAGCCCTCTTCTAACCTTCAGAAGCCACCTTGGGGTTGGTCTGTTCTCCCTCATCTCTGGCCCTTTTAATGAATCTCCTCACATTTCTGAACTCCTCGTCCTCCCTTTCCTTTCAGTACCTACAGCCAAATTATCCATCAGCAGCCCGATCAAATCCTGCCATGGTGATAATGAAAGCGAGGAATTGCTTCACTTGGCTTCAAAAATGGTTCAGCATCCCCAGAGTCATTTTACTGTGATAACAGATGAGTAACGGCAGTAGTGTGCCATGTCGATAGCCCGTATGCTACCAATTGCCCTTTTCCTGTATGTTCTAACAATATGTGTACTTATTTATAGAGCAATGATTATAGGGGGAGGTATGGAGTCTAGTTCAAAGAGCTTGTATTCTAGGCATTCCCTCCTGCATGCATACTTATGTCTAGGCATAGCCCCAATGCAGTAAATGGAACGATTCCAGGATATGTTAAAACTTCTTTGGGCACACATTTTTATTTTTGATGGATTCACTCTCAGCTCCATTCAGTGTTTCATTAGAGAGGGGATCTTTCCCTGTGTCTCCCCCCACCCAGCAGTTGGCAGAGGCTTCCCTGCCAGTCAGATTTGCTCACTGAATGTTGATGCTCGTATGTTGAGGGAAATTATCATCATCAGATTGTTCTCCAGAGACTAAAGAGGGTCATAGTTATTGCTTGCATTGGGCTCCCAGCAGGCCTTATGGTGGGATGTGATGAAGAGACACAGAGGGAGAAATGGCTCCTGTCTTAAGAGAGCTTACAGTTAGTTTTCAGACAAGACGTGACACTTGAATGGGACAAAAACTGTGAGGGAAGGGGAAAGGAAGGAGAGGGTAACAATAACTATAACACTGTGCAGGCACACCAGCCATCTGGATACACAAGTTGGTGGCCCCAAACTGTTTGCAACAGTGGGTTTTTTTTTATTATTATTTTGTTCCTGACCTAGCCACTGTTGCTTGGCTGATCTCTCGTAGGTGGGTCTTGAGGAGAAGTCTGAAGAAAGAGGGGACAGTGACCTTAGCAATTACTTCCATGAGTCTGAAAAGAGAAGAAGGGGGCAAGTGGGTGCTCCAGGCTGGCTTCACGGCAGATGAAAGGCAGCAGGAGGCTGAGAGATAATGGCCAACAAGTAAGAAGGGGCAGAGTTGTTAAGGGAGGACAAGACGTTTGAACTTGCTGTGGTGAAACGTGAGGCGGTGGCATGGTCTGACTGCTGGGAAACGCTGGTGATTGCAGCAGCCACATTGTGCATGGACTGGGCGCAGGGCGTGAGATGGGTGTCAGGGAGACCAGAGAGGCAGAGGATGTAGTAATCCAAACAGGACACCAGAGGCCAAATCGGAGTTTTCACTTTGGAGGCAGAAGAACCAACCACAGTCTAGAAATGTTGTAGCAGGTAAATGTGGTTTGAATTGGACATTGTCCGGTTGTGCTGGGCAAAGGGAGAGGGGCCACGTATGCTCTAGGTTGCAGGTCTCCGTGACAAGAGGCTGGTGATGTCAGCCGTGGGAGGCGGAGAGGCAGAAGGGAGGAAGTTGGAGGACAGAGATGGCACTGAGCAGAAACACGCAGGGGTAAGCTGTAATTTGCTGACCAACCTTTATTTGCTCTAATTTTATAATGAGGACAATGACATTGAACACACCATGAGAAAGAAGAAGATTAATGTGGTGTATGAATGGCAGCTAAAGTCCCCATCTCAGTGACTCACCCTTACAGCCTGGCTTATTTTCAACCATGTGGTATCCTTCATCATTCCAGTAGGCTAACTATAACGTTAAATTTCATTTTGATTCTCATTAATTGTAAAAGTATATAACATATTTAATTGTTATTAAAACATATCAATCAGCAAAATAATAGTTGAGAGCCCAGGGCCTTGTGAGTGAATTGGACATGCTCACTCTAAACCAAGCTTTCACCTCTGCATTTCCCCTCCACCTTTCAGAGTGGCTTTTAGTTCTGGTGCAGCCAGTTTCCATTGCTCAGTGGATGATTGGTCCAGGAGAAGCAGCTGGTAGACCAGCAAGAGGAGGTGCAGAAGCCCAGGCAGCTCTATCACCAGTCCCAGCAGCAAAGCAACAGTCCACACTGATGGTGTGAGCAAGGGAAGGCTTCCCAGGAATTTGCTAAGGAGCACACAGTGACACACACTAGATGCTGTAGAGTCCAAGTCCCTGCAGCCCAGGGTGGCAGTAGAGCCCAGGAAATCAGACTGAGTAAAATGGTTTTGACAGATCATAGAATCTGAGAGCTGGCAGAGACCTCAGGATTCATTGAGTCCAGCCCCCTGCCCAAAGCAGGACCAATCCAACTCAATCAGCCCAGCAGGGCTTTGTCAAGATGAGACTTTAAAACCTCTAGGGATGGAGATTCCACCACCTCCCTAGGGAACCCATCCCAGTGCTTCCCCATCCTCCTAGGGAAATAGTTTTTCCTAATATACAACCTGGACCTCTCCCACCGCACCCTGAGACCATTACTCCTCATTCTGCCATCTGTCACTATTGAGAACAGCCTCTCTCCATCCTCTTTGGAACCCCCTTCGGGTATTTGAAGGTGTCTATCAAATCCCCCCTCACTCTTCTCTTCTGCAGACTAAACAAGCCCAAATCCCTCAGCCTCTCCTCATAGGTCACGTGCTCCAGCCCCCTCATCATTTTTGTTGCCCTTCACTGGACCCTCTCCAATGCATCTACATCCTTTCTGTAATGGGGGCCCCAGAATTGGATGCAATACTCCAGATGTGGCCTCACCAGAGCCAAATAAAGGGGAATAATCACTTCTCTAGATCTGCTGGTAATGCTCCTCCTAATGCACCCTAATATGCCATTAGCCTTCTTGGCTACAAGGGCCCCCTGATGACTCATATCCAGCGTTTCATCCACTGTCATCCCCAGGTCCTTTTCTGCTGAACTGCTACTTAGCCAGATGACCCCAGGTGTTTCTCCAGACATTTGAGAAGATGACTACTGGCTGTATGCTCTGGCTGGGATAAGGCCTCACAGGCTTTCTTAGTGGCTCTCTATCCACAAGCTATATGTCCCTAAGAAAAGTCCCTGATGTATTCAATAATAAAGTACTCAGGGAAATACTGACATAAATTCAGAGTTGCAAAATGGACAGAGGGAATAAGGCCCAGAGCTTTCACACAGGTCAGACTGGTGTACCTGCTCATGGACGGTGGTAAGCCAAATGCTGGAGGAAGTAATGGATGCTGTGATTTTGGAGCAGTCTTACAAAGTCCCTCTGAGGTGGCAAGTGTGTTGGTGCACAGTTATTAACTCTTGACTTTGGATACTGCAGTGAAAGTCTTGGAAGAGGCTGAGGGCACGTCTACAGAGCAGGGCAAAAGTCAAATTGCCAGAGGATGTTGTGAAGGATAGGACTTTAACAGGGTTCAGAAAAGAGCTAGATGGATTCATGGAGGCTAGGTCCATCAATGGCTATTAGCCAGGATGGGTAGGAATGGTGTCCCTAGCCCTGTTTGTCTGGGAATGGATGACAGGGGAGGGGTCATGTGAGGATTCCCTGTTGTGTTCCCTCCCTCTGGGGCATCTGGTATTGGCCACTGTGCGCAGACAGGATACTGGGCTAGATGGACCTTTGATCTGACTCAGTATGGCCGTTCTTCTGAATTAAGCGACGCAACTTCAGCTACATCAATTGCGTAGCTTAATTAAAAATAATTTAAGTCGGCTTTTGGGGCTATCTACACAGCAGGAAGTCAAAGGAAGAACATTCTTCCTTCGACTTCCCTTACTTTTGAAATGAGGGTTACCAGGAATTGCAGTAAGAAGTCCTCCAGCTCAACATTATTTTGAAATAAAGGCTTGTAGACACGCACTATGTTGTTTCGGACTACCGTCAGTTATTCCAAAATAACACTGCTGTGTAGACGTACCCTGACTTACTAAGGAGAACAGTTCATCCTTTGTGGGGATAGGAGATGGAAGAAAAAAAGACCCAGTTATGCGAGTGGACTCTGAGAGAGAAGGGAAGTCGAAGGAAATAAAACTGTCAGCTGCACTGAGAGTGAATCAAGGGAAAAACTGAAGTGTAATAGAACTCATGAAAAAGGGAATTGATCCAACAGCTGTGTCAGATGAGAGCAGATCCTGAAAACAGTAAATGAGAAGCCCACCCACAAAGGACCTCCCATGTGTGAACAAAGCACTGGAACATCTATTGAAGGAATACAGTTCCATGGAGAAGTGGGGGACCACTATGCAAAGGCACCTGCTGGTGGATAAACTTGGCAAAAAGAGGTACAGCCACAAGAACATCAAGAACACAAGAAGCATGTCACCTCAAAGAGTGGCAAAGGCCAGACCTCACGAGTGGAGACGGGCTTGCAGCCAAGGAGAGGAAAAATCGATTCTCGTCTGATGTGACACAGACTATTGTTGAGTAATCTCTCCTGTTCTTGTTTAACAGCAATGCATGTGATATTAACCGCAGAGTAAGGAAAAGCAGCATGCGGAAGCTCCTAAATGTGCCGGTAATCTATTCTTGTAAGTAGTAAGTATTTGCTAATATTGTCTATCATATATAGATACACATTTTTGAGTTTTCCCTAAACATTTAAAATGATCCTTTTTGTCTTGGTTTGCCTCTGCCTTCCCTCCCAGTTATCGCAGCCTAGCCTAGCCTGGTGACATCCTTGGTAACAGCAGAGGGTTGCCCATGAGAAAGTAGAGCCCTGGGAAAGAGAGACATCTGAGGGGATGAAGGGTGGGGACATGCGTAACCGAGTGCGCTGAGGCAGGAGCCAAATCAGCATCCTGTCACTCACGTTCCCATCAAAATAGGTTAACTGGCACCTACCTGGAGGATCAATCAGCTGATTACAGCCAAAGCTGGGGAGCTACTTTGACAAAGAGACAACCCCAGCAGGCGGGCGCATATAAACTGAGAGGAAGGAAGTGATGGGGGGATAATGGCAGAGGTAGGCAGAATTGTCTGTTCCCTTCCACAGAAGCACCTGGTGGAGCTTGCTGGGGGACTGCAAACAGCCCCTGTTGCACTGCACAATAAGAGTAGAGGTGAAGGAGTCCTGGTGTTATCTGGGCCAGAAAACCCTCACAGGGATCAAGCAGACAGCTCCGGGTCTCAGCAAGGGGATTGAACCTACAATCTTAGGGGCCAAGTGCCTCTATCGCATGAGCTAAAAGCCACTGACTCTTAGCTGAGACTGTAGAGCAGGCATCATTCACTCTTCTCTGGATTACACAGGGGTGCAGTGAGAACACACCTCCTACAAGAACTTATAGCAGCATCTCCTAGAGTGCAGGGAGCTAGTCAGGCAAGGAAGGGGCGGGAGGAGCAGGTGCTGGGTTCTCTACAGCTCCACTCCCAAGTCTCAACTTTGATGTAGACAGACAGACAGACAGACCAATGCATCAGTTGTTGTCTAATCCAGCTGTGAAGCTCCACACAGCAACCTCTGCATGAGTTTGCACAGTGACCTGGTCATTCCAGTGGGTGCCGATGCTTATACTTTAAAGAGGTCTAGGTTGGATATTAGAAAGAACTATTTCCCTAGGAGGGTGGGGAAGCACTGGGGTGGGGTGGAATCTCCATCCCTAGAGGTTTTTAAGTCTCAGCCTAACCAAGCCTTGGCTGAGCTGATTGAGTTGGGTTGGTCCTGCTTTGGGCAGGAGGCTGGACTCGATGCCTCCTGAGGTCTCTGCCAACCCTCGGATTCTATTCTAGAAACTGCTACAGCGGCTGAATGCACATTCAGGCTTGGTCTCCTCTACAGGATTTGTTTTGCATTAATACATTGTGAAAAATCCACACCTCTAAGCAGCATAGGTAAGCCAACCCTGGTTACTACAGAAAGGTGGGTGACATATGCCAAGAGGAGAACCTCTCCTGGCTCTGGAGAGAGTGTCTACCCTGAAGTAGTGTCAAAGTGTCGACAACTTCTTAGACCTAGAATCTCATTGAGCTGTCACTAGAGGGAGATGTCATGCAACCCTGAGCCAGTCATTAATTCTGTAAATGGCCTCCTGGCTCTAAATCCTCCACTGACTGGGCCATATTTCTCCCCCATGTAACTCCAGAGTCAGTGGATTACACCAAGGAGTCATTTGGACCATGCAGCTTTAAAATGTCCATGGGATAAACTAAGGCAACCCACTGAACTGGGACAGTCTGTACAACAGGCATGTAGCTGCTCTCTGTCCCCTCCTGCCTTCCCCCCACTCATGGGTGCTGCTGGCCTTCCCATGGAAGAAGAGGAGAAGTAGCCGTTGCTGTGTCTTTGCCTGGCAATGGGGGTTCTAGCATCCTTGGCCCATTTTCTGGCCTACTTTTCACAGATTGGTGCTCTGCCTGGAGGCAGAGAACCACTGGTAAATGCTCAGGCAGTGGAATAGGTCAGTGATGGGAACACAGAGGCTGGCAATGGCTATTTTTTCCCTCTGATGGGCAACTCCTATTGTGTCCTAGGAAGAGCAGCAGAACCCCTGCCATTTCCTCTGTTTTTGGTCGCAAGGTGCTCGCATGGAGGAAAGCCGCTGGTGCCTTTGCTGTGTATGCATGTGAGCATGCCCACTCCTCACTACAGATTGGAGGCCACTGAAGCCAACCAAGTTAGGAGCCTAACTACTTTTGAGGGTCTGGGCCTGTGTGTGTCTAATGCACCATAGACTTCCAGGACCTCTGGGCAAAAGAAATTCAACTGCCATGCGGGAGTGCAGTGCCACTTAAAACAGGGTGAGGAGAACTGTAAATATGAGTTGTCAGTGTAACACTTGTAAAACCCAATACCATTCGGGGATGTATGAGCAGGAGTGTTTTAAGCAAGTGACAAGAAGGAATTCTGCTCTACTTCATGCTGAGGAGGTCTCCGTTGGAGTATTGTATCCAGTTCTGGGTGCCACATTCCAGAAAAGATATGGACAGATTGGAGAAAGTTCAGAGGAGAGCAACAAAAAGGATTGGAGGCCTAGAAAACATGGCCGATGAGGGAAAATTGAAAAATGTGGATTTGTTTAATCTGGAGAAGAGAAGACCAAGGGGAGCAAGATAACGGTTTTCAAGCACATAAAAAGATTGTTACAAAGAAGGAGGAGGGAGACAAATGGTTCTCCTTAACCTCTGAGGATAGGACAAGAAGCAATGGGCTTAGATTGCTGCAAGGGCATTTTAGCCCTTCCCAACTGTCAGGGTGGTGAAGCACTGGAACAAATTGCCTAGGGAGGATGTGGGATCTTTATCATTGCCGATTTTCAATAGCGTGTTAGACAAACACCTGTCGGGGTGGTCTAGATAATACTCACTCTTGCCATGAATGCAAGGGAGTAGACTCTATGACCTCTCGGAGTCCCTTTGGATATGTCTACACTGCAATGCTATTTCAGGATACCAGAGGTAACCCAAAAATAGCTACTCCCCGTCTTTTGTATGCATCCTCTATATCGAAATATAGCGGATGCGCTATTTCGGCATCCCTGTAAACCTCGTTCCACAAGGAATAAGGGATGTATCAAAATAGTGCTTTATTTTGAAATTTGGTGCTGTGTAGATGCGCCAAATTTCAAAATAGCCTATTCCGAAAAAGAACCGAAATAAGATACGGTAGCGTAATGCAAATTGTGTATATTATTTTGAGCTAAGGGTGCAGTGTAGACACACCCTTTCAGTCCTACACGTCTACGGTTAAAGAGTAGCTATGATTTTAAGTCTTCATATACCATCAAGGCTCATTCTAGTCATACAGCACTGAATGCTATCTTGAATGTGACTCCTTCCACTAATTAAGGCTTATCTGGCCTTCCCCGGAACTAACACCCTGCACCTTGCCCATATTTTGCTTTAAAGTTCTTATTTCACTGCAGCAGAGGGAGAATTTATAGCGAAGACTGAATCCCACAAAACAGAATTAGAAGGTGAAAGGAAGGGGGATAGGAAAGGAAAAGACATCTCCATAACTAAACAGAATAGTTTGTGGTCAATTCTGTGGAGCTTGTGCCTGGTTTACAGAGTAACCTCAGTGTGCTATTTCTCAGGGCAAACATGGGAATACCTTATGTCCCTTGCTGTATTCTCTTAT
>JANRFK010002932.1:3515857-3533152 GCA_030068395.1 Apalone spinifera | reverse complement strand
CTTTTGAAAAAGCCTCTTTTGAAAGAGGCTTGCAGTCTAGATGTAGCCTAAGAGGCACAGCGCAGAATCTGGTCTTTAGGGTGCAGGTTGCATAAGAACCATCTCACCAGCTCTTCACTTCTCGCGTGCCCTGCAGAATGACAACGCTCAGATACAGGCCCCCTGGTCCCAACCATGGACTAAGCCTAGATCGTGGCTTTGAAGTTTCATTTCATTACCTGTGTGAGGCAGGGAAGCTGATTGAGTTTCTATTCTGTGGTGCATGTTTGTGAGGTGTGTTTCAGTCATTTCATCTATCTTTTTACCTCCCGCTTTCCACCAGAAGCAGAAGAACCAAAATGCCATGAGAGGGAACCTGCTTGACCCCAAACGAAACTTTGTTTTTGAAGAATAATTTGACCTTTTTGTTTATAAATGTAGCTAGATTTAACTACCCCCCCTCCCAACCTTATTTTGAAATGCAAAGTCAAATGGTTTGTTTCAAAAAATTAAAATGACATTTTTGGAATGGGTTTCTCCTTTCTTCCAGCTGAAACTATTTCAGTGAGTTTGTATTGGATTAATTTCTGTTAACAGCAAACTGTATGTTTGCCCAAAAATGTTCCAACTGGCTCTATAGCTGTTGCTTAATTCACAGCTAACCTGAATTAAAGCTATTTTAATTCTGAATGAGAGAGTCCACACAGAGGTTTAATGCAGTTAACTAATTCACTTTAAATTCAAACCTTTCGTTAATTCAGATTAACTTTCTTGAGTGTCCCCCTGTAGAAGAGCCCTAAGGGTAAGTGCCCTAAACTGGACTCCATCAATGGAAGGGTGTGACGGGGTGGACAGGCCCCGCACTGACGAACAGGGGGTAGCCTAGGCCCAGCTGGCAGAGAAAGCCCCTCCCCTCCGGCCCTGCTGGGCATGCTCCCAGCCGAGGCTGGGTATAAAAGCAGAGGGAGCCCTGCAGCAGGGGGGACGGCAGGATGAGGGAATGGACCAGGCTGGGCCAGTGTTTCTGCAGCAGCTGGGACCTGAGTTGCCGCCCGTGCCTGACCCGGAGACAGAGCCAGCAGCTGCCAACCCCAGGGAGGCAGGAGCGCACCCGCAACCCCGGCAGGTACGGACGCGGAGGCGAATGGGCCCCAGGGGAACCAGGGCATGGTAAGAAGCAGCCCAGGGCAAAGGACTCAAAGCTTGGCTCAGCGTGTATCGGCCAGATTCCCTGCCGAGCGGGCAGAGGCCATAGTCCCTGCCTAAAGGGCCCTGGGCTGGGACCTGGTGGAGAGGGAGGACCCGGGTCCCCCACCACCCATTTTCCCTGCCCTGGATAATCAACCCCGGGCCCGGAGAGGCTTCTCAGAGCAGCTAGGTCTCTAATGTCGTATTTACCCTGATAGGGGGGCATGAACTTTTATGTTGGGACTACTAGGGTCGTGTTCTCCCCAATAGAGTGGGCAAAAGGCCCGTAAGGGAGGGGACGCACCCCACGTCAAGGGCGTACCCCATGACAAAGGGGTTTCGGTGAATGTAGTTAATCCACCGTGTCATGGTTGATACAATTCTTCCATTGGCCTGGCTGCATCCACCGTGTACTAAGCTGACCTAACCATAACACGCAGGGCACGAAATATCACAGCCCTGAGTGATGTAGTGAGATCAATCTAACTTTTAAGAATAGATCAGACCAGTCCACTCCAGACATGTCACAATTACTCGGGTGAGGAAGAGATGAAAGCCAGACCATCGATCATGAGAAGCAAGTACAGGCCATCCTCGCTCTAAGTCCAAGATACATTCCAAAAAACTTGGATTTACAGCAAAACCACTGAATGAGGGGAATGTTTCCCCTGCGGCTGACTTTCATTTGTACAAATTGGGTTTTTTTTTGGCGCGAGATAAGAGAAGGGAATGGGAGGACTTATAACGCATCAGTTCCTACAAGCGTCAACGGCTTTAGTGCGGAACAGATGTACACTGGGGCAAATTATGGTGGGGATGCCCTGTAGCCGCCCAAGGCATCTCTGGTTCTTAGTACAAAAATATCGAGTAGCTAATGTCCTCTGTGAATTCATCTACTGTTCAAAAAGCCCAGGACATAAGCAAAGACATGTTGCTTTTCCTCCAACCTGTTTATTTTTTCTCTCAGTGATGGCGTGTTTGGGGGGGAAAGATGCAGCAGACCCTTTCCAGACTAACTGCAGACAGACTATCTGATACCAACCACTTCCCATTTCCCTTTCCCTTTTCAGGATTCCCCCCTTAATTTTTTGGGAACAATTATTTAAAAACCAGACAACCTCCATCTTCCCCTCTGCCTTGAGTTAGGGACTGACTTTTCAGTAGAGGGAATTGACTGTCCATGCTGGCAGCTCCCCTCACATCTAGTCAAACAGCATGAAGCAATAAGCCCATTGATTAAACCTTCCAGCAGCTGTGCCATATCACCCACTGCCTTTCCCCAGATACTTATGGGCAAAGGGAAACGTGGTAAAACAGGATCGTGGGAATAAATCGCATGGGCTTCACTTTTTGTTTTCCCTTTTCCCATCTTTCTCTTGTCTGATTTTCAGCCTCTTCCTTTAGCTACAGAACATTTTCTCTTTTGGCTTTGCTATCTCCACTACCTGAGAAGCAGCATTTCCACTTCCCTCCTTCACTGTCATTTCTCATTTATTCCTCTGCTTTCTGCACTACTGTCCAGCCAGTCCTTTCTCTTATCCCCGCTCTTCTGTTACCTCCACTTTGCTTGGTTCTCTATCCTATAGACTTTCTTACTTTGGGTATGAAAGAAATCGCGTTATGGCACTATTTCGAAATAGCGCTATTTCGAAATAAAACATGCTGTGTAGACGTGTTATTTCGAGAGAAAACCCTTCTCTCGAAATAACTGTTAAACCTCATTTTATGAGGAATAAGGGTTGTTTCGAGAGAAGTATTTTCTCTCGAAATAACACATCTACACAGTGTGTTTTATTTCAAAATAGTGCCATAATGCGATTATGCAAATGAAGCACGGGATATTTAAATCCTGGCTTCATTTGCAATTTCAGATGTCTTCATTTGCATCCCTCTATCGAAACAGGGTGCAAGTGTAGACAAACATTTTCCTTCTTTCTTTCTTTCTTTCTTTTCTGGGGGTCTTTGGTGTTTCTTTTGAAGTCCCAGCACCTGTATTCATGTGCTAATAGCTTTCATATTAACAAAACTTCTAACCCTTATAGTTTTGGGAAATGTGCCCCCCCCCACCAACTTACTGCTTCTTAAAGCATAGTTGTTTTAAGTTCCTTTCCTAGAAGATTAACTCTCCTTTTTTTTGATGCTGGGTTTGCAACACACTTCTGTTCTCTCTCCCCATCTGCTTCCCTTTGCCTTCTGCTTTGGTTATGGTGGGAGCAGCTTTCTCGCTATCTCCATTTCTTTCTCACTTCCCCCCTTACTCCACTGTCCCACCAACACTTTGATCCTTTCTCCTCTTTCCCATGTCTTTTCCTAGCTAGGTCCCGCCACTCTTTGTTTCCCTGCCATAGGCACCATTTTACTCAGATATCAGAAGGTACTTGACCCCTGCTCCGCCCCAGGCTCCTTCCGTACACTCCTCCTCTCCCCGCCCAAGCCAGAGCCTCTTCCTGCCCTACTCCTCCCCCACCCCGA
Organism: Apalone spinifera; assembly: GCA_030068395.1. NCBI lineage: Eukaryota > Metazoa > Chordata > Testudines > Trionychidae > Apalone > Apalone spinifera. Next base: position 3,529,513 of record JANRFK010002932.1, on the reverse strand, counting down.
GCATCTCCTGCACACCACTGATGAACAGCTGTGACAGCTAGGAGGTGCTATTTTTGCCCCGAGTGTCTTATGGAGTCAGCAATTATGTTCCCCACCATCTTTCCCTTTCTTCAGCCAGCTGCACAGCCCTGCCTAGGGGGCAGAGTGGAGCATGGGCCAACAAGCAGACGCCAGCTCTGAGCAGGAATGCTGTGGGACCCTTGATGGCAGGATAGGCCCTTCCTTGCTGTCTCCCCCAGAACACTTCTAGGCAGTGAACTGCCAGCAGCACAGAGCACGGGGCTCAGAAGGGTGGCAGGTGGACACAGCCCCACCCCCAGCAGCTGCATTCTGGGTAGCAACTTGATTGGCGCAGCTCAGACACAAGCCAAGAAACTGGACTTGCCATGGATGAACTTCAGCCAGAGACCAATTTCAAAAAGTCCCCTTAAAAAAGGTATGAAAAGAAACCAAACAAAAACTGCACAGAGCCACTGTAAAGTGGTTAAACCAGCCTTGTGTGACATTCACATTGTGTCAGGTCAGGTGTGAGCAGCCTGGCCTAGGAGTTAGCGCTGGGCATAGGCCAAGGATCCAGGACTCATGCTAGCTTGCAGCACCAAGAGATCAGAATCCAGAGACAAACCAGAGGGCAGGGAAACAAGAGTCTGGATCAGGTAACTGGACTGGAGGTCTCCATTTGCCAACAGTCAGGATCAGGATCAAAAGCAGGAGCAAATACACTCAAGGCCAGCAGGGCTGTATAGATAGTTTCCTGATTTAGACCAGTTAGGGTGTGCCTACACAGCAGGGCTTAACTCAAAATAAGTGATGCAAATTGAGCTACGTGAATTGCGTAGTTTATTTCAAAACAGCTTATTTCAAAATTGGGAGCGTCTACACAGCACTTAGGTCAAAATCGAGCACTCTTCCTCTGACTTCCCTTACTCCTCATACAGCGAGGGTTACAGGAGTCAGAGTAAGAATTCCTCCAGCTTGAGGGTATTTTGATGTTATTTCGAAATAACTGCCTGCTGTATAGACACGGTCTGAGGTATTTCAAAATAGGGTTGCAGTATAGACGTACCTTATTAGAAACCATGTAGTGCTCCCTCTCAGAATCTGGACACCAGTTGGGGTTCAGGGCCCCCAGTCCCAGTTGCTCTCTGTGAGTTACTGGCCAGACTATTGGTATGCAATGACTCGCTTCCAGGGACCTGGGTTCAAAGACTCATGAGGCCCGACACAGTGAAAGGAAAACAGGAATCAGTGCCCCCTTTAGCCCCTTTTCAGGGTATAACTCTCACTGTGGCGTTGTGAGGAAGTCATAGCCATAATATTTTGATCCCACCTGGTCACAGAATTGGACACTGAATTTTTTCGCACACTCTGGTTCTCCACGTGACAGAGGGCGAGGCCTAGCTGGGATTATTAACATGTTCCCATCTTGTGTATCATTCTAATGCCTGCTCCTTTCAAACGTGAAGGATTGTGCCCGTACAGGTACAGAGATGGCTGGAGACGTGGCCACGTGAGCAGCACGGAGTTAGGTGACTGTTGAAAGGCAGGAGAGAAATCTTGGAAACCATGGCAAGAAAGGACTGGCTCCTGGGAAGGAGATGGAATGTACAAGGAATAAGAGGGAGGTGCAGATACAGGATGGTTCCAAAGGGCAATGTTTATTACATATTTAAAGCAGGGGTGGAGGATCTTTTTAGAGCCGGGGGCTGCTGACCCACAGAAAAATGAGCTGGGGGCCGCACACCAGTGAGAAGCAAACCACCCCAACCAAAAACCCGCCCTCACTGACGTGGCCCCTGACCGAGAAGGAGAAAGACACTCCCCACATTCCCCTCCCACACCAGAGCTTGGGGGCCCCAGACTAATAGATTTTGTGTGCTCCAACCCCATGGGGAGATGGCAGGGGGCTGGAGTGCCAGTGTGGGCTCCCCAATACTGGGGGAGACCCAAGCCTTGGGGGCCGGATCCAGGCTTATGTTTCCCACCCCTGTTTTAAAGGCTCAAGACAATCTGACTGCCGCATTGATCCACCCAGCAACTGAGGTATCGGTACCTGACCTGGCCCATGGCATCAGGCAGGACATGAGTCCATACTGCTCCCTACTCTCCAGATCCCCCAGAGCCTTTCTCAGGTACCCAATCCCTTGGTGAGATTATGGCAAGGATGCACCCAACAGGTGGCAGGTGCACAGCTTTGACTCATTCATTCCCCTCAGCTTCTTCCATGCCTGCATGAGTCCCCACAGTCACACCTGAACTGACCTCTTCCACATCAGGGTAGCATTGTAAATTCCAGGGCAAATCTTCCCTTACAGATGTGCATGCTGTGCCAAGAATGTGAGGTAGAAATCTTCTAGGAAGAACACATCAGTGCTTTTTTAAAAGCTCATTTTCTACAAGCATTTAAATGGGCCTTAATTTGTTTTAAATGGTCAGTATTCTAGCAACTTAGCTGTATCATTTTGGGGCCACCATTTCAGTCCCTTCAATTGAAAATCTCTGCTTTCCTCTAAATCTTTCACTTCTGCCTTCTGTTTGTCGGCTGTCTTGGACTTCATGGCTCCCTGGGCTCAGAGACAGGTTTGTAATTACAATGTGTTTTTTGTCTCCTCCCTAATCTCAGGAAATTGGGTTCTGTTGGGGATTGCTCAACATATTTGTTCCTCTGTTGGAATAATGTGATATTCTGGGTGTTTTTTTTCTTTATAGCTTTGGGGGTGGAATTTTAACATCATACACAAATAAACTGGCAAACAGGCTTATTTTGTTTTCCCTGAAATACAAATCTTGGAGCACGCATCCCAAGCAGGAACCTCGTATAACCTGGCTCCTGGTGCTAAAGATGCCAATATAAATGGTACCCGATGGGTGAGAGAATAAATCATTTAAACTCTGGGTAGATATTGTGGACTGTCTTTATTCTCCTGGAAAAGCTTAATCAGTCAGCCACTCTTAGGGTATGTCTAGACGACAGGCTTTTGTCGACAGAAATTTTGTTCACAGATACTGTCGACAAAGCTTCTGTCGACAAAGAGCGTCTAGACAGCATCCAGTTCTGTCGAAAAAGCAAGCCGCTTTGTTGACATGACAGTGTAGACGCAAAGGACAGTGGAGATGCAATAACACTTTCTGTCCACAGAACTCTGTTGACAAAAGGTGTTATTCCTCGTAGAATGAGGTTTACTGCCGTCGACAAAACTGCTGAGTTCTGTCGACGTTATGTTGACAGAACTCCGCAGCAGTGTAGATGCAAGTATAGTTTTGTCGACAAAACCCTGTAGTCTAGGCACACCCTTAGTGCCTAGTGAGCAGAGCAGAAAAGGCGAACGTGTCCCCTTATCGTTTGGTTGAAAAGAGTATTTCCATGCAAATGGGGGGCGAGAGGGAAGTGTTTCCAGCCCTTCTCCTTGCTTGCTATTGGAGCAGAAAGAGTGCCCACTGGAAATGGCAATCCTCTTTTTTTTTATGGTTATTTAGTAAAGCGTGTTAAGCTTTAGCCCTGAAATAACATTTTCTACAAATAAAAACATCCACCAAGTTTTTATAGGAAAACCATAATTCTTTCAGGCCTTTTATAATTGAAGCACTATGGGTACAAACTGGTCACTGGAAAGGAAAGAATTCATTTCATTTTCCCTGCCTTTGGCTTGTCTTCCTGAGTTAATTAAAAGAACCGGGAACTAAAATAGTTGCCCTTTTCGGAGAGCAGTTGCACGCGTAGGAAAACAACTGCAACCCTGATCAGCCTCGTTTTTATGGAGGACTTGGATTGGTGACTGTGGGCTGTTTTCCGGGGGGAGGGGAAGGATAGACGAGGGGAGGGGTTCTTGTAAACGGAACGGAACGAGGTCAGACTGGTTCAGGACTTTGATCACCAGCAATTCCTTTGTATCCTGTGGTGTTGGCTGTTTGCTAGATGGTGTTCTCCTGTTGGAGTCAGCACAGCAACTGTGCCTCTGTAGTGAGGATCACAGAGTACTGTGACTTTGGAAGGTCCTTCTGTTACATGAGACTTAAAAAGGAGGGTCTGACCACTCAATTAGGTTATGTCTACACTGCACAGTTATTTTGGAGCTATTCCAAAATAACTTATTTCAAAATAGCATGTCTACACTGCAGGGAAGCCTCAAAATTAGTCCGAGGCAGACTTCCCTAATGTAGACATGCTATCGATTTAGAACCCCTGGAGGAATAACTTAGCATGGCCCTAGTGAAATTGCAGCAGTAGAGCATCTACACACGCCTTATTTTGAAATAGCTATTTCGGAATAAGAGTTATTCTTTGTAGAATGAGGTTTACAGAAGTTGGAATAAGCCATCGCTTATTTTGAAATTATTTTGAAATAATGGAATTGCTGTGTGACCAATAACGGAACTGCTCACATAGTTATTTTGGAAAAACGGCTGTGTAGACACACCCTTACAGGGCTACTTTGCAGAGCTGCAATCGGGGAAGAGAAAGAGAAGTCCGTTTTGTGTAGCTCTTTTGCATACGAGCAGGGGAGAGTCAATCAAAAGCAATCACTCTTTCCCTTCTCACGTCCCCTTTGCAACACTCCTAATGCTGTGTCCCCTACCCCGTTCTCCTCCCTCCTCTCTACCTAGATCAGGGCGTTTCATGTCAGACTCTCCAGTGTCAGAAATCTGAGATCTGGGGCTCTCATTGAAAAGATGAGTCTTACAGATGTAGGGGGGACCGTTCTTAAACAAGGCCCCAAGCACTGCTCTGGGGAATACCAATCGTGTATTCTCTCTGCTCTAGACGCACAGAGATGGTGGAATGCTGTGCTGGAGGAAGGAGGGCACAAGAGACATAACAGGCAGTTAGGAGAAAAGGGGGCATGGGGGTGACATTTGAGCTCCTCACCTCAGGTGCCAAAATGTTGTGGGCCGGCCCTGGGGTTGGCTGTGGAAAAGGGAGCATGCTGTCCCATCCTATGAGATGACAGGTCATCTTCCCCCTGCACACCAGGGTGCTTTGGGAGGATATTGCCTCTTCCAGGAGAAGTATGGCTCTGCACAGCAGTGCTGGGTAGCTGCACAAGCTACCCTACCCTCTCCACTTGAGAGGTGTTTCAGTCTGGAGTTTGGGGGACTTATTGCAGGATCCTCCTTTTTTGCCCTCCAGTGCTCCACAGGGCGCTGTCCTTGCTTTCTTTCTAGTCTCCCTGGACACCGTGTCTCTGGAAAAACTTATCTGCAAACATAATTATTCAGACCTCTACCTGCTAATGCCTCCTCGTTCCTCCTCTTTGCTCCAGACCAGTCTCCTTCTGTCCCAAGCAAGATTGCAGTATGTCTGTGCCCTCTCCTTGTAACCTCCGCTCCAAGCTCAAAATGACGACAATAGAGTCCCTAATCTCATCCACCTTGTGGTGCTCGACAGCGATTCACAATGTTGGGAGGAACCTGTGACCCTAGGCCAGTCATGTCAAACATGCAGCCCGTTCAACTTTTTTCTCGGCCTGTGACAACATCTTTATAACTTATCTAAGTGCAGCCTGCCCGGTTACATTGCTTATAACAGGGATGGCCAACCCGCGGCTCTCGAGCCGCATGTGGCTCTTTGATTAAAGAAATGCAGCTCCTGGTGGTTCTGAGCTGCGTGCCAGGACTGCTCACAACTGGCTGCTCTGTGCATGCGCCCCAGCACCTTGAGGGAGAAGCGCATGGCGGCGGCAGCTCCGGGACCCTGCATTCAGTTAGAGTGGGGGGGGGGGAAGGGGATTGGGTTAGAACAGGGAAGCTGGGGGTACCTGGCTCTGAGGGAAGGGGAGGGCATTGTGTTAGAGCCGGGGGGGGGGAGGGGCTGAAGCACCTAAACTCAAAGTCTTCATGGATGCAAATAACAACTTTACACATCAAATTATTGTGTTATATTCAAACAAGACCTGAAAAAATATAAAATATACCTAAAACATAATCTATAATAATAAATAATTACGACTTTCTGATAGAAGGACATTTTCTTTGGTGGCCCTGAAAGCTATGAGTTTTCATTGGTGAGGCCCTCAGTAGGCTTCGAATTTGACATGCCTGCTCTAGGCACTCCTGTACTCAGACTCGACACATACAGTTGCTCCCCGAATTACAACCACCTCCACTTATGACCATCTGCACTTACGACCAAAGCGGTCGAAAATGCGGATCCGAGTTACGAATGGCGATCCGCGCTTACGAACAGCGCGGTCGCCATGTAACTCTATGGGATCCAAGTTATGAACACTTCGAGTTATGGACCAAGCGTTGGTCTGTAACTTGTTTGTAACTCAGGGAGCGTCTGTACTGAAAAGATATGCATGTAAAATATGCCTTGTGAGGTATCATATGAAAGATCATGACAGGCTGGTTATTAATTCAATTGTAAAATGCAGGTGTTAATGCTATATGCGAAGTTATGAACTCCCCTTGTGTGATGTCACTAGTACATAGACAAATCCTAGAAGACTCAAAGCTGGACCAATACCAAATAAACCATCCCAGCCAGGGCTTTGTCAAATCGGGATTTAAAAACCTCTAGGGAAGGTTTTTCCTCCCTAGGGAACCCATTCCAGTGCTTCACCACCCTCCTAGGGAAATAGTTTTTCCTACTATCCAACCCAGACCTCCCCCACTGCAACCTGAGACCATTGCTCCTCATTCTGCCATCTGTCATCACTGAGACTAGCCTCCCTCCATCTTCTTTGGAACCCCCTTGAGGTATTTGAAGGCTGCTATCAAATCCCCCCTCACTCTTCTCTGCTGCAAACTAAACAAACCAAAATCCTTCAGCCTCTCCTTGTAGGTCAAGTGCTCCAGCAAGAATCCACATCCTTTCTGTAGTGGGCCGCCCAGAACTGGATGCAATGCTCCAGATGTGGCCTCACCAGAGCCGAGTAAAGGGGAATAATCACTTCTCTAGGTCTGCTGGAAATGCTCCTCCTAATGCAGCCTAATATGCCATTTGCCTTCTTGACTTACAAGGGCACACTGTTGACTCATAACCTGCTTTTCATCCACTGTCACCCCTAGGCCCTTTTCTGCTGAACTGCTGCCTAGCCAGTCGGTCCCCCGCCTGTAGCAGTGTCTGGTTTAGGACTGGTACAGTCAGCTGTGGAGGCCACGGCCTGGTGTGGAGCTGTGGCTGGGCCAGGAGCCAGGGTCCAAGGCTGTGGCTGCTGCTAGAACCAGAGCCAGGAGTTGAGCTGCAGCCAGGGCTGGAGCTGGGGGCCAAGCCAGAGCAGGTTTGGAGACAGAATGGGGCTGGGTGGTGCATCTTACCCGCCCCCCCCATCTGAATGTTCTTCTGCACCTTCCTACGGGTGTGCCCCTCAGTTAGGGACCATTGTCTTATCTAAGACTTATCTGGCCCTTCTCCCTGTGGGATCTGAGTGCCTCATCGTCTTCATTGCATTCACCTCGCAGCACCCTGTGCAATACAACACTGCTGCCCTCCCTCTCTTACAGGTTAGGGCAGAGAAAGTAAGTGATGTGTCTAAGGGCACATGTTTAAGGGACCCAGGTGTCCCGAGTCCAGCGCTAGTGTCCTAACCACACAATAAAAACCTTGACATCCAGGTAAAACCAAACTCAGTCCAAGTCTTATCCCAACTTCCAGCATGCTCAGGAGAGGATTGCTTTAGCTTCTAGATTGTGACTGGTTGTGGCCTAGGAAAGATTGTTCTTAAGGGGATTTTTGCATTTATAAAGGCCACCAAACTAGGTCTTTATCCATACTATCATATTATCAACCTTTTTTGGTTTCCCCATTGGCACAATTCCCACAATACTCTTAAACTCTCTTAGTTGGACATTTAAAAGAGTCAGGGGCCTATCTGGCTTCTTGGAAATGTTCATAAAGCAAATATTTTTCTGGCATATTTGAGCAATAGTGCGGAAAGCAAGATATGCGATGTAATGCTTTCTATTTTATGTCACACTGATATGGTCCCCACTGCAGGATTGTGTCCAATTCTGGGCACCAGATTTCAGGAAAGTTGTGGACAAATTGGAGAAAATCCAGAGGAGAGCAGTGAAAATTATTAAATGTCTAGAAAACCTGATGTGTGAATGAAGATTGGGTTGGTTCAGTCTGTAGAAGAGAAGACTGAGAGGAGACATAACAGCTTTCAAACACATAAAAGGTTGTTACAAGTAGACGGGAGGAAAACTGTCCTCTTTAACCCTTGAGGACAGGACAAAAAGCAATGGGTTGAAATTGCAGCAAGGGCAGTTTAGGTTGGACATAAGGAAAAAATTCCTGTCTGAGCGATTAAGCACTGGAATAAATTGCCTGGGGAAGTTGTGGAATTTGTGCCACTGGAGATTTTAAAGAGCAGATTGGACAAACACTTGCCAGGGATAATACTTAGTCCTGCCATAAATGCCTGGTGACTGGACTGCATGACCTCTCAGGATCCCTTCCAGTCATGTGGTTACCTCACAACATGTCTCTTCATCGGGATTGCATGGTTCACTCCTCCTCAGAGGGCTTATCACTTTGCCCTCCCACTTCCCTGATTCTTCTCCCGTGAACAGACAACAGCAATACCCAGAGTCTGGAGATGCAAACAATTCAATGTTTACTGCGGTTAGCAACCAGCCCGCATGATTCCAGTTTCTTTTTCTTTCCTTTTTTTGTTTTCCCACCCCTTTTCTGTTTGTCCCTAATATATAGAATATCGTTAGGTACACCGTAACCAATTATTTTTCTGAAATTTAACTAACCAGTTTTAACAATTGTAACATGATTATTTAACCGATTATTTCCACTCCCTTAATTGGTTTGCACCCAGCAAAATTAAGTATGCAAAACCCCAACACAATTAAAAAACCAGACAAAATCACACAAATTAACAAACAGGGAGCATAAATACAAAGCAATGAAAAAAGTGAATTTCACAACCCCAACTATTTATAAGTGAGTCCTTGCCAGACAGAAAGCTATTGACTTACGTTCTCATTACATTTTTTAAGCTCTTCCCTTTATTTGGAGGCAATAAATTGGATTGCCTTTCCACCAGCCCCAAATTGCCTTATTTCAATATGACTGGTTGGGAATGGGCCTTATTTTAATATACTTGGCCAAAATCCTTAGTCTCAGACCATCAAACACAGATAAACTATGATTTTAATTCTTTGTTCTTGTATTCCACTAAAAATACACCTAAATTCTTAAAGCAGAGGCCATCTGAGGCAAAGCTTGGATATCTAGACCCTAACACCTACTTCTGAGCAGCCTGTGATGCCAGCCTCAATAGACCACTTGCTACATTTACAAACAAGCCCTTAGGCCAGGTCTACACTAGAGCCCAGTGTCTCTTATTATGTGGCCGGAGATGGATATGTACGTGCAAATGTGTATTAATTGTGAAAGGAATTTATCTATGTAAAGCAGCCATCTGTAACAGCGTGTAGCCACGCAGAATCCTCTCAACTGTATGTTGTTGCACTGTGGAGTGCTCTTTAACTTGCAAGGGATTTGTGGGTTTGATTATTATTGTCTTAAGGATGGTTATTTGCACCCACAAAAAGATGCCTTGTTTTGGTAAGAATTCTGCTTGCATCCATCATTTATCGGAATGCTGTTTCTGTGTCCTTCAGGTATTTCCTTCGCCACCCAGGGAGATCTATATCGAATGAGAATAGCTTAATGATATTCTGAAGGTACTCGAGTTTATGATGTTGAAGGGTGGTGTGGGTGGAATAGTCTGTAGTCTCTTTTGGCACTTTTGAGGAGAGGGCTAGAGATTGTTTATTCCCACATAGAAACAGCTGTTGAACACATCAAAACCTGTGGTTGGCCACATCTCTCGAGCAGCTCTGGAGGGGATGGATAATTCAGCTACATAGGCGGAATCTGGGCTGATGTACATTGAAAGGAGGAAATTTTAAGAGAGAGAGAAATTCACCATACCTGCAACACATGGGTTCCCCACAATGGTTTAAAAGGCTTTCCACTTGCAGGAACAGCCAACAGGAGACACTCACCACCTGGTAAAAGAGAGATACTATAATCAGCTTAGTTTTTGTTCACTGTGGGTCTGAAGAATGCCCCAAATCTGAACGGGACTAGTTCCAAATAGATACTTGCAGACCTGCATTGAAAAACGCATCTACGACGAGGTACAACTTCAATTGGCCATTATGGAAGCTGCTGCCCCCACCTGTTTTATAGGGCATGACATAGATTGTATGGATGTAAATAACTCGCTTACTGGACCTTCGTTGAAAGACTGTAAAATAAGACTGAATTGAACCTCAGTAAGGGGTGAGGTGGTTGGCCTGGTTAATTACCCGGTAGCCTCTATATTTAAAAAGTTGGATATCATGTTTGGTGACCACCTCTCAAAGCAAAACCTGTTAGTCTTATAGGGCGTTTATCAAACTGGAATTCAATGATAGCGGGGACACCCTCTCTACATAATTTGTCTGTTTTGCTTAGATGCTCTTGGAGAACAGAAATCAATGAGCTGGTTTTTTTTTTTTTCAAGGAACACTTTTGTTGAATGGTGAGGATGTTGAATGAATGGACATGCTGTAAAGATGCCTTCTGCTTAATGGATGGTGCAGCCAAAGACTTTTAACTCCATGTTATATCAGCTGGCCCTGGACTTCTGCCCGAGGCATATGGAGGCCCCGCTTTCCACTAATGCTAAGTAGTGCCTTGGTGAGTGTATGGAAATGAAAACATTTACAATCCTTGCAGGCAACAGGATTGTTAACCAGGAGATCCCGTTCTTGGGACAGGTATCTAAATTAGTTCTCCTTGATTTTCTGGATAATGATGCCTTTAGTGGAAATTACCTTGAAACCCCTTTTTACTTTGAATATTACAGTATTAATTTTGTGTCCTTTAATGTGGATACTGAGCAGATACCAGCCAAGTTTCTACAACCAGACTTTTGAGGCCTGGAATTGTATATATGAGAGACTATACAAATCTGGTGCAGACAGCTGACAAACACATCGGCAATTGCTGTCTCTTAATCAGCCATGAAGAATTTGCACAGGATTTACCTGGTTTGCCTTTGACCTTTCTGCCAGCCAAGAATACCCCAATCACTATTCTCTGATGAAAACCGAGAGCCTGAGGACGTTTTGTGTATTGAGTTTCTGACAACATCAATAAAGATCAATCAGAGGAAAAAAGTTCTATTGGACTAAAAGTGATTATGGACACCATAGAGCTATTGAGTGTTTTTCCTGTGAACCTGTACACAAAAGAAAATTTCTTCAATGCGTTGGCTTCTGGGCAGACTCAGTCCATCTCAGAGACTTCTAGGTTTGGGAGTCAACCCTCACCCACACAATGAACTGGGAGAATACCAGTTCACTTTCTACAGGTGTAGTGTTACCATGGAGTTTTTGATTTTTACAGACATCTCCCAAAGAGTGTGTCTTTTCCTAGAAGCACTGTGAATTTTTTAAACAAAAATGTCACCAACTCTGTTTTACATTAGACAATTGCCAGACCCCTGTTCTGCCACCCATAGCTATCACTCCATGTTTTTCTTACATCACTCTAACATTTATCTTTTGACCAGATTTAGAACTGTGTTCTTATGATTTAGTGCCAAATTACCAGATGGTGATGAATTTCTTAAAAAATAAAAACCATAAGATCTTAGGCATGTCTTGGCTCACTCAAAACCTGTTTCCACGAGCCCAGACGTGTTCATCTCCTGACTTTCATTACCAAGTTTCTCAGTAATGCATCCCAGATGAGGGCTTATAGACAATTGATGGTCTGTGGGGTATTCAAAAAGTACACAAAGCTTGTAACATTTTCTGAAAAAGTTCATAAGCAGGAAAAGCATTTCACACCGAGCAAGTTTTGTGCTTTTTCAAAACAAAAAGGGGGCAGAAGTGTTGAGTCTTGATCAACCCTGGTGTGTGTGCTTGAGGCCTCCAGATATCCCAGAAGTTCTCTGTTGGGTGGGTTGCCCATGATGGAAGGTGGTATGGTCAATTCCACCATGGCATTCGTAAACAAATCCCAGATTTCAGGTGTGCATCTGCTAGGAACAGAATGTGCCGGAATGGCAAATTAAGTTAACCATGCTAGAATCACTAACAACTAAGACTTTGTACATAAAAGCCTCTTTATTGTTCCATGAAAACAAACATTTTCATCCTGGCTTAACTTAATTAGCAAACATCTACATTTTCCCTCATAATGCTTCTTCATACCATCTAATACCTCCTGAGCAAGAAAGTCAGAATTCATTTGTGTTTGTTTGGGTTTTTTTGGTTTCGTATCTGGGGGCTTGGCAGTCAAATTTTACCAGTTCTGGTAGAAATAGACTTGTTTTCCCTTCTTCCAAATCAAAGTGGAAACAGTCTTGACAGGCAGATTAGACCTTTAATGAGAAAAATATTCTCATGGTCATAGCAGCCTGCTATGCATAACATTTGTAAAATTAAGGGGGAAAAGTTTTTGCAGAGGTGGAGCCATGGTGGATCCATTGGTGACTGCTTTTGAATGACTAATAGTAGGACTGGAAGAAGGACTCAGTGGAGGGCCATTTGAATCAGCAAGCCTTTGAAAAAGCATTTTGATAATGAATACCCGTAATGTGGTTTTCTGTAATGCACCATTGCTTTTGAGCATGCTAGTATGACCCTTGTCATGATGGCTGCATGCACGTTCGTTTTACTCTGTACATACACAGATTATCACTGTCTATGAATTTCACCAGCAACTACCATACTAGGACACAAATCAAGATTCATTTTCTTTTATTAAACGGCTCTACAAACATTTCTGTGTTCTTCAAGGGACACGATGATGAAGAGCACATTGTAAAATGAGTGTTTCCCTGCTGGGTGTATGTCTTGCTATCATTGTGAAACAGTCTGTACGGGTAGAGTGGCAGTTCTGTGTGGGCTGCTGGGGGCTGCTCAGGGATGTGTTCCACATGCACTGTAGTCGGGCACCTCCGCATGTCTGTTTGCTCTATTTAGTGATCTGCTTCTGCCCCTGTTTCCTCTCCTCGTTACCCAGTCTCAGTTTTCATTGATAGCCTCTCTCCAAGCCATGGACTTGGTATCAGCAGCATCAGATGATTGTAACACCTCTCCGAACACGTCTTCCTTGGGGGGAGGGATAGCTCAGTGGTTTGAGCATTGCCTTGCTAAACTAGGATTGTGAGTTCAATCCTTGCAGCGGCCATTTAGGGCAAAAATTTGTCCCTGGGCTCCCTCTACCCCCATACACATAAGGGGAGCATGATGGCGCTCACATTTGGAGCCCTCCCTGGCCTCAGATAACACAGCCAATGTGCTCTGTGGGATGTCTCCTGGGCAGGCTCCTGGCTCTCAGCATCTTCCTTCTCCATGTCCAGAACAGGTCCCTCTGCCCCAGGGTCAATCACCACCTGGGGGGAATGGACAGCATGAGCCCCCAGGATGTGGTCCAGGGCCTCATAATGAGTGCATGCCTCCAGGTCATCCCCAGGCTGGGAGGCCCTGGAGTAGGCCTGCTGCAGGTCCTTAATTTTGCAGCAGACCTGCTCCCAGGTCCACATGTGGCCTCTGGTGGCTAGGCTGTCAGCCATGTGGCTGTAGACGGCCGCGTTCCTGTGGCTAGTGCGGAGATCGTGGATGTTGGAGGACTCCCTCCAAACCTCGATGAGGTCCACGATCTCTGCACTAGACCAGGTGGGCGCCCACCTC
>JANRFK010002932.1:3498062-3509057 GCA_030068395.1 Apalone spinifera | reverse complement strand
TAATAAGCGTACTTTCTATGCCAATATCTAAATTGTTGATGAAGATATTGAACTTCATCCCCCATGATGCACATGGTCTCTCCCTGTGCTTAGTATGCTGCAAGTGGTAACCTATTCCCCCCCCTGCTCCTCCTCTGTTTGGAACGTTCTTCTCAGAGCAGAGTGGTCCAGAAGACTTGGGCAAGCTTGGTTAGTAAACAGCCAACAGTCTTACCTGGCTGGTCACAGAACAGGCCCTTTACCAAACAGGCCTCTTCTGCCAGGCAGATGCTGAGGTGTTTCACACATGGGCATGGCACTGACCCTCCTTCACGCACAGAACCCAGGCCCCGCAAGCAAGTCAGACACTGATTTCAGTCATCAGCTTGACTCTTGTTTGGCATTTGTACTTTTCCATTATATTCTTCAAGACGGATTAACTCCTATGGAGTGGAATAATTCGGCATTTCCTCGGCTAACCAGAACGATCCACTACACCGTACGCATTTATTTAAGCAAGTGACATAGCTTAACATTCATTTATTCATAGCCTTAATTTTAACATTTTATATTAGAAAATGATTCGTGATACATTTATTTACCGGATAATGAATTTTTTACTAATGAGTTTTGTCGAGCTAAATTTTCAGGGAAATTGGAATTTAATTCAAAATGCAGAAAACCAGCATTTAAAAATGGTTTGATTACTTAAATAAAATTACCTTAAGGCTACGTCTACACTGCGCTCTTTTGCGCAATAATATTTGCATGAGGCATCATTTTGTGCAAGGGGCTTTTGCACAAGAAGGAGCAGTTTACATTTATTTTCAGGCAGAACGGCTCTTGTGCAAGAGGGGGTTTTTGCACTAGAAGGAGCAGTGTAGACTACTCCTTCTTGTGCAAAAGCCCCTTGCGCAAAAATGGTGGCTCATTAAGTATGCAACTGAGGCGTGGCGATATTCATCACCACACCTCATTTGCATACGTTATTGCTCAAGAGAGCGCAATGTAGATATAGCTTAAGTGTATTGGAGGCATAAGACATACAAGTGAGTTACTCAAAATGTGTTTTGTATTTAAAAATAATGGACTTTCTAAACAAAGGAAGTATTCTCTGGAATGTGATTGTTTCTGGTCACATGTCCTTCAAGAATTTAGAATTTGTAACTCTCATCTTTGTGCACTTAGTTTTTATTCATAGATTAGAAAAGGAAAACAAACTTTCCTGCTTCTTCAACTCCCAAGCGAGTTCTCAACTTTGACTGAACTAGGGAAAGAAAAGATTCTCTCTGGATGGAGATGCTGCTGACCAATGGGGCCTTGAGCTGGACTCAGGACCACAGCTGCCCAGAGCTGTATGGGGCTGTGTACTGGGCTTGCAACTTTGCACTGGGAAGGAGACTGTAGCTAGCTAAGAGAGGAGTTGTGGTTTGTGTGGGTAAGAGGCCACCAAACAGATTTGTTGGGGAAAGTTTACTGGTGCCAAAGATGACCAGGAGCACCCAAGTGTCACCGTAACGCTGGAACTTTGCCCAGGACTCATGAACTCTATGTGCAGACATATTGTTCAGTGCCCGCCCTTTTAGATTGTCATACCAAGGGGCCTGTAGGCCCTCGTGTCAAATGCAACCCTATTTTACCACTCCTCCTATTTCCTTCTGCTGTTTTTCGCCATTCAGCCCTCTGTGAGGCTATGTCTGCACTGCACAGTTATTTCAAAATATGCTATTCCGGAATAGTTATTCCCAGTGCTGTTTTTGTACATCCTGAGGCGTACCGTCACAATACTGGTTATTCTGAAATAGCTTATTTCGAAATAGCACATCTACACTGCAGGGAAGCCTCAAAATTAGTCCGAGGCAGCCTCCCCTAATGTAAACGTGCTGTCTCGATTTAGAGCCCCAGGAGGAATAACTTCGAATGGCCCTGGTGAGGGGCGATTTCGAAATAGCAGAAGTGGAGCATCTACACATGCTTTATTTCAAAATAGCTATTTCAGAAAAGGCGTTATTCTTCGTACAACGAGGTTTACAGAAGTCGGAATAAGCCAGCCGTTATTTCGAAATTATGTCGAAATAACGGAATTGCTGTGTAAACGCTCGCATAGTTATTTCAGAATAACGTCCGTTATTCTGAAATTACTTTGCTGTGTAGATACACCCTGAATAAATATTTCCCTTCACTGGAAGCCTGAAGGATGACGAAAACGTGGGAGGTCCAAGACAAAAAGGCGGCGTACTGTTGAGGCAGATATGAAGAGAATGAACTACAACTGGGACACACTGGAGAAAATGGCCAAAAACAAACAAAAATGGAGAACCTTCATTGCTGCCCTACACGCCAGCGGGCGTAATAGGCATTAACTAACTTTCCTATATTCACTGGAGATAGCTTTCACTCCAGACGATTTGGAAGAGGTGCACCTGTGGTGGAAGGGATTTTCCCTGATAAATATCTGGGTTAGCCTGTTCTCGGCTGGAGCTTGGTTATATGTACTTTTTGCTGAAAAAAGTATCTTTTCCATGAAATATTTTTTCATTTACATGAATTTAAAAAAATGTTTACTTGGCAATGTTTTGCCAGACTCTAGCAGAGTTTCTGATCAGCATGAGTATCACATCTCTTGCCCCACTAACAATATTACAGGTACTTTGTTGCAGCGGTTGCTCATCCTAATCCCATTATTTGCAAACCCGTCATCTTTGCAACAATAAACTCATGTGCCAAGCATCCAGATTTTAACAAAGCAAACATTCAAAACAGTGTACACATTCATGACACAAATATTCACACGTAACATGTTTCTATAATTATTGTTCAGAGTCAGAAGTGGAAAATGAATCAAAAGGTTCAGAATTAGTTTCTGTTGATGTGGAAAACTTTTCCTGTTTATTCCCAGCATCACAGACTGTATCTATAAAGTTGAAACTCTCATCACTGGGGAAAGACACATTTTTCTATTAAAAAGAGGACCACATGAGTGGAATTTTCATCCTGTTCCCCAAACTGGCGCATCTTTCTGGTTCAGATCACTTGCTTTCAGTGCAAGAAGTATCAGAATTCTCCTTCCTTTCTCTTGACACTTTCATTTTTACAAAACACACATTTTTCAAATGATACAGTTTGCAGCTACCAAACAAGTCCTCTCCTCATTGTGATCAGTGTCATGCTAACTTCAACTGAGATTTATCTGGGTTTGCACTTAACAGAATTCTAGCATGGTTTCCCAAACTGGGTCAGGCAAGAATTTGTTTTGTGAAGTGTGCTAATGTTGTAGATCGGGGCAGGGAACCTTTTTTTGGGTTGGGGTAGCCTCTGACCCCCAGAAAAATAAACTTGACGAGAAAGACACTCCCCATATCCCTCTCGTGCACCACAGCTTGGGGGGAGGGCAGTGGGGAGTGGACCAGTGTGGGCTCCCCAATTCTGGGGGGAGCCCCGAGCTTCAGGGGTCAGATCCAGGCAAGCCAGGAGCTGCATCCAGCCCCCAGGCCTTATATTCCCCACCCCGTTGTAGATGATATTGCTACACTAAGCAACATTTTGTAACCCAGCTTATCTCCATAAAATCCTTGTCTGTAGATGGCTACAATTCTGCTAGTTGCAACGACATTTGTCAGAGAGGGTCTGATTTCTGATCTGAGTGTGGACTGATCTCAATGCAATGTGTAACTTAACAGTTTAAAACCCAGATGCTGCAAAGACTTATGCACGCTGCTTGGTTGGACTATTCGGAGTGCATAACATTAAGCATGTGTCAATGGCTTTGCAGGGTCAGCAACTGAGTTAATGTCATTTTGATTTCGAGGCTCACTCCTGCAGCTAGATCTGTGCAGACACATCTCTGCAACAATGCAAAACCTCAAAAGTGTCTTCAGTGGGGCTTCACCTGAAAGGAGCCTGTTACAGGATCAGGACCAATATACTTGTATTTCAGCCATCATTCATGAATTCAGCCTCACAATACCCCTGTGAGGTGGAGAGGGTAAATATTTTACCCATTTTATTCGTGGGATTGAATTGATATGCCTGAGGAAGACTGAGTGAAATTTGATGTTAACCTCTTCCTTTTCACTGCCACCTTTTGGAATATTCCTTAAGGATGGATCTTGTGCACAGAGGACGCCAGCAGCTTTCAATAGGTTGTGATGAAATTTGCCTTGCTCACAAACAGAAGTTGGGCCAATAGATGATACTTTCTCACCCATCTTGTTTCTCTAATATCCTTGATCAACATAGCAACAACAGCAGCGAATTTCAGGTTAATTAGGGCAGTGTTTCTCAAACTGTGCTCCACGGAGCCCCCGGGCAATGTGAGACATCTCCAGGGACTCTGCGAGGTTGACAAACTGGAAACATCAATAGATACAACACATACAATCAGTGGACCGCGGGAGCTCCGCATACATTTTTACGCATGTAAAGGGCTCCGGAGCTCAAAAAGTTTGAGAACCGCTGATTTAGGGCCTCAGACTCTTCCAGAGAAAGGGATTTCATGAGAGATTCTGTTTCTAAAAACACTAGCGTACCTTTAAGAGACAGAGTATGAAGTACAAATCAATGGTGGTTATATGTTAGTTTCTCAGGTGCAGCAGGGCCATTTGTTGTTTTTTAAGTTATACCAGAGATTAATGCCATGAATTACCAGGCTATAGCACACTCAGATGCTCAGAGGTTGTGTTCAAGCTACGTGCTTAAATGAATCTCACTTGAACTGAGATTTATGTAACTGTTACACATCAAAGCTAAAATAGTTTTGTGTATTAGCGTAAAAGAAACAACCTACATCTCAGAAGCTCTAAGTTACGAACAGTTTCAAAGTATTGGATCCTTTTCATCCTATAAGCAGAAGCAGAAACAGCCCCAGAGGGAAGATAAAGTTGTTTTAAAACATTTGAAATATTGGCGGGACACTGTTAACATTGTTTAGTGTCTTCATAGTCAGTTCTCTGTTGTGCAAGATAGTTTATTATTCAGGGTACGCTAAGCCCAAATTTTCTGTTTCATTTCCAGAGTTTGTTATTCTCATGCAAAGGTATTCCAGTCTATGCTGAAACGCTCTTTCCAAGTTACATGATATAACATGTGTTAGGTTCTAAATTGGTATAAGCAATTCTCATCTGAGCATAAGAAAAAAAGAGTATCAACATTCCACTCAATTTAGAGTTTGGAATTGTTTTCGTAGGGTGCTATCCCTACATTTTCAATACAAAATTAAATCCTGAAAATGATACGACATTTGGAGTGCGTATATCAAAATGCAACTGCGAGCATTAATGCCACACAAAATGTCAAAGGGAAATAAGAATGAAAACTATATAAGAACATATATTATAATGCTCACATATAAGAATTATAGAACCGGCAAAAATGTATTTGAGAAATGCACGCAATTTTTCAACTTTTATACCAAAGAACAAAAATGTGTAGTTCATTGAAGTAATTATGGATTTCATGTCTTTACTATGAAGAATAGTGAAATATGAAACTGCCCTGGTCTGATGTATCATAAAGTAGGAACAGCTATGATATCTTGTTCAGCGGATTAAATATTATGCAATTATGTCTGAAGGTTATTTTACATGTTTGTAGAATACAATTAGTCAAAGCTCTTATGTGAAATATGAGGGAAAGAAAAGAAAAAAATATCCACCCAAAGATTTATGAACAGATCTCTTAATAGATTGTATCTGAGTCGGGAAAGCCCCAAAAAAATGCATTTTAAAGTCTGTTTGAAATGTTTTTGTTATGTTTTTAATTAGGTTAATTTTTATAATTAAAGGCTTTTGAAACAATAGCTGTTGTTAGAGCTCCATTTCACTAGCTCAAGCCTTTCCTTAATTCTGAAGAATTTTTATTTACTGTCAGGCAATCTTTGTCAGCATGTAAAACAGAGTAAAAAAACGTATAAAGTTTGATGTAAACATAAATCAGAACTATAAATGCCTTCTAATCATTTGTTTAAATCAGTCTGAAGTCTTTAAGTGGTTTCATATACCCAGCATGTATTCTCAGGCTTTGCTTAATAGGTAAAAAAACATCAAATTGGTTTTTAGAATAATGTTCTGGGACACTGTCTTGAATCACAAATTACCCTTAATACGAGACGCTATATAACTTAACATGAATATAGTCAAGCTATGCTGGGTGTGGATTAGACATTTAGGCATTGATTAGGAAGCAACTTGTAAAGTGGCCCATATTTTTATCAGATTTACACTTAAAAGACGTGTAGCTCTGAGATTTGTTTTCACAATGTGAAACCAGCACAGTCATCAATGTGTTATTTTACTTGTGTTTCTCTCTGTATAGGGTGTGAGAGCACATGTCTACGTCCTGGAAAATGAAAGCAACTCTCCCTACGAGCCACTCATGAGAGTCCTGTGGAGATGGAGATAGTGCTGGAAATAGCAGTGTTGGAGGTGCGTCTGCATTTTCCGACTTGAAGTGGTTTCATTATGTACAGGGCTTACAGTCTGGTTCAGTGGCTCTCAATTCCCCATTACGCAGATTGTCCTTGCAACCCGCGATATGGATACACAGAAATAGGACTTTGCTAATCTGCTCTTTTATCATCTAAACTTGGCCGGTGTCTCTCCACTGCTCGGTAAATGGTTATTAGCCGAGTGCTTTTAAGGAAGTCTGACTTCTAAGACGCTAGTTATTTTTCGTAAAATACGTGACCTTACATTTATTAGTCCTTCAAGAAATATTATCGGGAATGTGTATCAAAGCAACAATCCAGTGTTCATTTAAGGACAAGTTCGAATTTTTAAAAATGCATCTATGATCCCATTTCCTCCTCTGTTTTATGCTAGAGGCAACTTTAAAGAAGTGTGTGGTTTGTTCCTTTACCTAAATGTCACTTTCATATTCGTTAGTTGTGTTATTAGGCGTGTTTATTCCACGACTAAGATGATTTTTATTTTCATTCATGTCTACACATATTAAAAAAACAGGGCTTTGGGGCCCACTTTCCACATAGGAAAAGTTTCTGCTTCTTTGGACAATGAAGAAATACTGATAGCAATATTAATAATTGAACATGCAAACAGTATACATTGCCCTTTATTTTCAAAACACTTTTCCAGCTTTTCCTCACAAGCTGTCACGACATGCTATGACCAGAGTTACCAGCAGTCCCGTGTGACAAGGGAAGTCTCTGGTTGCCTCATCTCTGTACAATTGATCGGGTTGCTGAGTGCTGCAAAAGGCAGCAAGGAATACTCCTGGGAAATGCAGGTGAGTACTGCTTATTCATATTTACTATTATCATCATTAATAATAACCTCAAGCAGAGGGGTACTAAGAAAACAGCCTCTTATTTTTGAAATATGGTGTTGGCAAACCTATCTGTGGTTAAGGTCGTTATTGTGAAATGCCTAAACAACTGCTAAAAACAATCACAATCAAGGCTAATTTTTTTCATCCAATTTGTTTAATTAAAAATATCCCTGCGGGTGCTTTTTTAATGCAGAAAAAAGCTCTGCGTGTGCTTGGTTAATTAAAAAACTAACACACAATACTCCCCCGCTTCACACACACTAATCGAGCTAAAGAAAAAAGTGTGAAAGAGA
Source organism: Apalone spinifera (assembly GCA_030068395.1). Classification (NCBI taxonomy): domain Eukaryota; kingdom Metazoa; phylum Chordata; order Testudines; family Trionychidae; genus Apalone; species Apalone spinifera. Next base: position 3,501,501 of record JANRFK010002932.1, on the reverse strand, counting down.
TTATCTTTTAAAAATGCAAATAGAGCAAAAAGACAATGAATAGGAGCAAGCATTTAAATTAAAGTTAAAACATGCCAAGGCTTAGTAATGATCCTGTATTCTTTGTACTCACATTTCAATCCACTTCAGTTCTATATATGATCCTGTCATTTTAATAGTAAAAGAGATATTTTAACATGTCTGTGAGTTGTGTTGTGTTCTAATTTCTTGTATAGACATACTTAAACATAAAAGCATGGTGTATTATTTTCAAAAACAATGTCCAGTAAAGATATTCCTTACAAAGAAAGAAATTAACTACCAGGTCACTAACTATGCTCCAAATGCTCAAACGCTTTTGTGCGTATGCATAAACAAGATATATTTCTACTGATCTTATACTCCAAAACCACTACTGTATTGTAAAAATAGAATTTCTTTCACCAAATTGTAAAGAAACAAAAATAATTCTTCTTCGTAGAAAACAATGGTCATCAATATTTTAAAAATCCCTCTTAAATTTTTTCAGCTTGAAGCCAAATGTAGTAGCATGATTTCTTGAATATATAAAGACATTCTACTTGCCATATTAGTCTAATACATTTTTGTCCGTGTCTTTTCATTTCTAAAAACCATAGCAATCTGCAACAAAACAAATGCTACTTTTAAACCATTATTAATGATACATAATCTCAGCAATTACAGCTCAAACTATTCATTAGCAAAGCTTATCTTACTATTTATCTGTACTGTTCCTTTCAGTATACTACTTAAACTCGTCTCCTATATATCTCACATATCAAGACTAACTATTTGTCATTAGATAACCATTTCCAACTTATTTTATTTTCCTTTCCAATTGCAAATGTAAAGAGTAAAACAAATACACAGTCACTTATGACATTCAGAGAGCACAACATACTCTACAATCTGTAATCTTACCAAGGGATATGGAAGGAAGGACATAGAGTTATCAAAGCAGGATGGGGACAGAGAAAGGAATGCTTAATAGTGGAGTACAAGTATAGTTGACAAACTCTGTTCCTACCTGAAAAGAAAGCAGCTCTATTTATCTTATCGAAAAACCTCAGATTCTTGCTTGTGCAGCAGGATTTACGTTACTACTTCTTACAGAGAAAAGTTGACAGCAAGAGCAATCTGGCACTAATGACGAATTAAAAAAAAGAATCAAACGTAATGTAGCAATGCCATGGCAAAGAAACACGGCCAGCACCTTGAATGCATCAGATCTCTCTCCACCCGCAACCAGAAATCCATCACTCCTATCCCCAAATCCAAACGCGTTTGAGAAAGAAAAATGCCAGCCTCAGATCACACAAAAAGTTCTCTCTCCTCAAGATGCAAACTCCATATAGTCACAGACTAAAGCATAGTTTAGTATCTCTTTCCTGGTTCTAATTTGCTGTGAAATTCACCGGCCCTGTCGATTCATTTCTGGTCCCTTGGAAATGAAGGTACAGTTTCGCTCACTGTATGGGGGGAGCAGACATCCTGTTTTCAAAGGGACAGACCCTCCTGCAGGTGTCCTTTTTCTTTAAAATGGGCAAATTGTCCTGTATTGTCTTCTCTCATTCATAGAATTGTCTTCTCTCATTCATAGAATCACACAATCCTAGGGCTGCAAGAGACCTCAGGAGTTGAGTCCAGTCCCCTACCCAAAGCAGGACCAACCCCACTAAATCATCCCAGCCAGGGCTTTGTCAAGCTGGGACTTCAAAACCTCTACAGGTGGAAATTCCACCCCCTCCCTTGGAAACCCATCCCAGTGCTTCCTTACCTGCCTAGGGAAATTGTTTTTCTAATATCCAGCCCAGACCTCCCCACTGCAACTTGAGACCATTGCTCCTCGTTCTGCCATCTGCCCCCACTGAGAACAGCCTCTCTCCATCCTCTTTGCAACCCCCCTGCAGGCAGTTGAAGGCTGCTGTCAAATCCCCCCTCACTCTTCTCTGCTTCAGACTGAACAAGCCCCAATCCCTCAACTTCGCCGCGTAGGTCGTGTGCTCCAGCCCCGTCATCATTTTGGTCACCCTCCTCTGGACCCTCTCCAATGCGTCCACACCCTTTCTATAGTGGGGCGGCCCAGCATTGGACTCAATACTCCAGATGTGGCCTCACCAGTGCTGGTGGGTCCTGCTGCTGAGTGGACCCTTGTTTGGCATCCGCAAGGTTGGTGAGAGGCAGACATGCAGCGCATGTGGCTGTCTGCTCCCCTTGCGGGTTTGTCAGAGCAGCCGCTGCTGCTGCTTGTGCGCTGCGAGTTGCGGAGGTTGGTGTGTGCGGACAGGTGCCAGGTGGTGGATGGTTACATGTTGTGATGACCCCCTCCCACGCTTTGTGAGATTGGCTCCTGAATATGCATAATTCAAGCACAAAATGCCTGATGTTACCTGTCCATTGTAATGTCACACTCTGCTGGCTCGGTATAGCCTCTTTCTGTGCATGGATCATTAACATAAGAACATAAGAACGGCCGTACTGGCTCAGTCCAAAAGTCCATCCAGCCCAGTATCCTGACTGCCGAGAGTGGCCAATGCCAGGTGCTCCAGAGGGGGTGGACCAAAGACAATGATCAAGCAATTTGTCTCCTGCCATCCTTCTCCAGCCTCTGACAAACAGAGGCCAGGGACACCATTCCTTAACCCCTGGCTAATAGCCTTTTATGAACCTTACCTCTATGAATTTATCTAGCTCTTTTTAAAACTCTGTTATAGTCCTAGCCTTCACAGCCTCCTCTGGCAAGGAGTTCCACAGGTTGACTGTGCGCGGTGTGAAGAACTTTCTTTTATTAGTTTTAAACCTGCAACCCATTAATTTCATTTGGTGTCCTCTAGTTCTTATATTATGGGAACAAGTAAATTAGTTTTCTTTATTCACCCTCTCCACACCACTCATGATTTTATATACCTCTATCACATCTCCCCTCAGTCTCCTCTTTTCTAAACTGAAAAGTCCCAGTCTCTTTAGCCTCTCCTCATATGGGAGCTGTTCCAAATCCCTAATAATTTTAGTTGCTCTTTTCTGAACCTTTTCTAATGCCAAAATATCTTTTTTGAAGTGAGGAGATCATATCTGTACGCAGTATTCAAGATGTAGGCATACTATAGTGTTATATAGGGGCAGTAAGATATTCTTCGTCTTATTTTCTCTCCCTTTTTTAATAATTCCTAGCATCCTATTTGCTTTTTTGACTGCCACTGCACACTGCGTTTTCAGACAACTATTCATGATAACTCCAAGATCTCTTTCCTGATTAGTTGTAGCTAAATTAGCCCCCATCATATTGTATGTATAGTTGAGGTTATTTTTTCCAATGTGCATTACTTATAAAACATTTAATTTCATTTGCCATTTTGCTGCCCAGTCATTCAGTTTGGTGAGATCTTTTTCGAAGTTCTTCACAGTCTGCTTTGGTCTTGACTATCTTGAACAGTTTAGT
>JANRFK010002932.1:3476506-3487732 GCA_030068395.1 Apalone spinifera | reverse complement strand
CTCCGTGGGGCCGGACCGCCCGCAGCTCCAGACGTCCTCTCCGTGGGGCCGGACTGCCAGCAGAGCCCTCTACAGGCTCTGGTGGGTGACGTCGCCCCTTGCCTGGCTTGGAGAGAAGCCCTGGGAGGACCTGGAGGGGGAGCCGCTTGACACAGAGATGAGGAACCAGGTCCCAATAGCCACAGAACAGCCCCACTGGACCCCAGTAGGGAATAAGCCCAGGGGAGTGCTGCTGGGAAACAAGGCAGTGACTGCACCTTTCCTCACCAGCCCTTCTAGGGCTCTGGACTGGGACCCACTGGAGCAGGGTGAGCCTGGGCTTCCCTGCCCCCTAGTCCTGCTCTTGTGGCTGAATGAGCACTAACCCTTAGGCAAGCTGGCCTGAGCCACAGACTTTGCCTGCTCAGCCCTGACCCCAGTGCCCTGAGCCCTGGACTGTTTATCTGTTTAACCTTCAGGCAGGGGGTCTGAGGCACAGACTGCCTGCTGGCTTCGCCCCTGCCCAGGAGGCCTGAGCTGCCTTTGGCCCTGTGGCTTGTCTACACACCAGGATGCCTGCTTGACTCACCCACGCAAGCCCCAATTTCCCACTGCTGCTGAACGAGAGGCCCCAGGGACCTTGCATGCCGCATGCATGTACCTGCCTTCCCCCCGGCTTCTGCAGGCTCTCGGGCTGCCACAGTGGATAGATCAACATGCCTAAAAGGCTGTGGGATTGTTCTAGGGATGGTATGTATAAAACGTCTTCTGCCTACTGACTGTGCTTTGTCCAGAGTAGATGAATTCAGGCCTGCATGGTCTAGTGCGGAGATCGTGGCCCTCATCCAGGTTTGGGGGGAGGCCTCCAATGTCCACGACCTCCGCCCTAGGCACAAGAACGCGGCCGTCTACAGCCACATGGCTGCCAGCCTGGCCACCAGAGGCCACATGCAGACCCAGGAGCAGGTTTGCATGAAAATCAAGTTGGTCCAGTGAGACCCCCGACCCTGAGCCCTGAGCTTAGAACATAAGAACGGCCGTACTGGGTCAGACCAAAGGTCCATCTAACCCAGTAGCCTGTCTGCCGACAGCGGCCATCACCAGGTACCCCAGAGGGGATGGACCGAAGACCATGACCAAGCGATTTGTCTTGTGCCATCCATCTCCAGCCTTCCACAAACAGAGGCCAGGGACACCATTCCTGCCCTCTGGCTAATAGCACTCCATGGACCCAACCTCCATGAATTGATCTAACTTCTCTTTAAACTCTGTTATAGTTCTCACCTTCACAGCCTCCTGTGGCAAGGAGTTCCACAGGTTGACTATGTGCTGTGTGAAGAAGAACTTTCGCTTATTTGTTTTAAACCTACTGTCCATTCATTTTATTTGGTGTCCTCTAGTCCTTCTATTTTGGGAACTAATGAAGGACTTTTCTTTATTCACACTCTCCACACCACTCATGATTTTATAGACCTCTATCATATCCCCCCTCCGTCTCCTCTTTTTTAAGCTGAAAAGTCCCAGTCTCTTTAACCTCTCTTCATATGGGACCTGTTCCAAACCCCTACTCATTGTAGTTTCTCTTTTCTGAACCCTTTCCAAGGCCAAAATATCTTTTTTGAGGTGAGGAGACCACATCTGTACACAGTACTGAAGATATTGCGTACCATAGTTTTATACTTCCCCTCCTCCTTCTTCCCTGGCTTCCCCCTTCCAGCTCCCTCCTCCCAGGTTTCCCCCTCCCCTCTCCGACCCTCTCTCTTCCCCTCTCCCACCTCCTTTTCCCAGTCTCCCCAGAGGTTAATCCCTCCCTCCTCCCAGTTTTGTTAAATAAAGAGAGTTTCTATTTTTGAACATGTGCCCTTTATTTTTTACATCAGGAAGGGGGGCCTAGGGAGGGGTAAGTGGAAGGAGGTGGGGGAGTAATGAGGCACGAGTCCCTGATGGGGAGGACTGGGGTGGCTCTGCAGGCTCCTCAGGGTGGAAGCTCTCCTGGAGGGCCTCCTGAATCCTGACAGCCCTCCAATTGACCCCCCCCGAATGGCAGCCTGCGGCAAGTGCAGCCGGGCTGATGGCCGAGTGCTGTGATGTGCCGAGTGTGGGTACTCAGGGCACTCCAAGACAGGTCTGCTTTGCTGTCCCTCATCGAGGTAGACAAGCAAGCGGGGAACCCTGAGAACTGTCTGTCCGGGGTGGGGGTCAGGTCCCTTTAAGCACAGCCCTCGGCTAGCCTGAGGCAGCAGCTCCACACTCTAAGTCCTAACCTGATGCCCGGCCGGCACTGGTTCCGGCCAGCCTTAACTTCGGTTCAGGGTTCAGTCAATGTGGACATGCTAGTTCGAATTAGCAAAACGCTAATTCGAATTAGTTTTTAGGTCTAGATGCACTAATTCCAATTAGCTTAGTTCGAATTAACTAATTCAAATTAAGTTAGTTCGAATTAGTGCTGTAGTGTAGACAGACCACTTGACATGTTTAGGGCTTCATTCTTTTCTTGGTTACACGGGCACAACTCTGCGAAGAACTGAGCCTGTGTTACTGATACCGACGGTTGGAACATTTTTGCCAAAGTGAAATCTGGGCAAAATATGCTCTTTGAAAGTAATGCGTTGCTTTTGATAACAATGTCATTAGGAAGGTTTCTAGGTCACCGAGAGACAAACCCGACCGCTCCACGGTTTGCGACTGGCCCAGGATGTGGGCACTGTAGATTCAAGTCCCTACTCTGTGAGTCAGAGTGATGTGGGATGAAAAACTCTGCTCTGAATTAGGCAGAACAAGAATTGAATCTGCGTTTCCTGCTCCCACAGAGCAGGCTGGAACTGGAGCTACCATGGTACAGAATGATAGACAATGCATGTTTCTGCTTTCCCAACCATGATCAAAGGGCTTCATTTTTAGTCTAATGGAGAACAAAACACAAATTTCAAACCCTCAAAAGTTGCCATGAAATGGTATTGACATCTCCTGGTCAACTCTCATTACAGAGTAGATATTGGCTTTCTGGCATTAATTTGCACCTTGTCATGAAGATCCAATTTAAGAATAATTAGAGTCCAACTTCTTCAGATCTTCTTCTCAGTCGTAGCTCCCTACATGAGTAGTTTCACAGGACCTAATGCAATTACTTAGGCCAGTAAGTGCTCCTCCAAACGAGTAAGAGATACAGAATGAAATCTTATATTTCACTGTTTGAGAAAATGAAAATGGATTTAAATAGGTGGATTGTCTCCTCATTTTCTGTTGAAAAGAATAGCAGGGACTAAGACAAATGTTTAACTCACATTCCTTTTCTTTCCTGCGTATTTACTGTCACCAGTCTCACTTTGGAAGGAAACCCGAGAAAATTGGTCTTATCCGGCTAGCCCACTAGTTGTGAAATAAATATCTACATTCAGTGAATGCCCAGGGACAAAGCTGGATATGGGAGCCTCTTGGTAGGATAACACTGGTGCTTCATGCTTCAGCTTCCACAGCGAATGGTTTAGCTGGATCTGCACGGGGGCTGGGGACTGTAGTGAGCCCTTTTTAGCTGATCAAAGGCAGCCTGGAAGTCTGAGGACCAGGAGAGCTGGGCTTTTCTTCACAAGGTGCCATCACTGGGGTGACCAGGCTAGAAAAACAGCAGTGAAAGATAGTGAAACCCAGGAATTGCTTTATCCCTACTCTTACTGTTGGCTCCTAATCGGATCTCAATCACTTGCCCCAACCCCTAACGCTCAGTCCTCTTCACCATCCTCTCTTGGTCCAAGACTTAATTTTGACCCTCTAACTTCCTGTCCCAATTTCTCTTCAGCCAGCAGTACCAGTATTTCCCCCACGAGGCTCCTTGCCCCAACCTACTCCCCCCTCCTTACCTACAACTCCCCTGGGCTGGTCCATGTCCCCTCTTTGTTTAGTGACTTCCTCCTCCATGTTGGCTGAGCGCCAGCAGGTGGCCACTGGGGGTGCGTCTACACAGCACCTGAAACTCGAAATAAGATACACAATTTGCACTAAGGTTCCTCCCCATTGTAACCTGGGATAGAGAGGACAAACTTACACTCTCTGAGCAGACTGGCAAGCCTGACCCACCTACATTTCATGATAGTTCCTTCTCAGGCTACAATATGCAGTAAAACCTGTGTTATCCGGCACGCTCAGGGATTAGGGCGTTCTGGTTATCTGAGCATTCCGGTTATCTGAAGGCCCCATCAACCTAGGAAAAACCAATGGACAATAATAGTAAAACTCCAGTTTTTAATATTGGTAGTTTTGTAGTGTGAGGCAGTTGGTCTCACATTTCTATTTTGAGTTAAGAAGTACTAATCGTCTTTAAATAAAAAATTGTTAACCCAATTCTCCAGAGAAATCCATCCCGAGGCACACTCCCCACATGTAAAATTTCAGCCCAAGTAGTTACAGTGTAGCAAAGTTAGAAGTCACTGACAACAGAGTCTTACATTGGGTAGTGTTGGGCAGCCTTAATCGGAGGGCCTGATAAGGTAACTTCTTCTGCTGTTTATGAAAGCAAGAGATACCATGATGTGACTATCTGGCCGGAAGGAAAGTAATGGAGGTTAGCAGACTCACCTCTAGCCTTTGCTCTGGAGAATTACGTCGGCAGCACCACACAAGATAAAACCGATATTGCATGTGAATGTGAGCTTTGTCAGAGGCCAGCAGCTTCCATTTAAAAATGGTTCTTCTTCTGTAATAATGAAAGTCTTAGACAAACATGTAATTCCTTCATTTCTCCCGTGAAATACTACAGGCACGCTGCGGGTTTTCAACTCGGGCAGTTCATTACACCGTTAGCCATTGCAAGAAGAAAAGCATCGGGATCTCTGCTTGGTCTTCCTGTCTAGCCTCCTGGAAGGGCCGCCCTCTGACCTCCTTTCCCTGCTGGAGACTTAGTAGGTTCAGCTGGAGACATGCAAAGTAGAAAGTGCCACCTCATGAGCCACTGCCCAGCATGATCTCCTCTTCCACTTGCCCCCTTGATCCCACGTTGGCTGGGTGGTTTGTTGTGGCTGGGTTTTGTCTTTAGGAGGCTGCATTATCCCACGTTATTCCAGCTTTCCACTCCATGGAAGGAAATAGTCAGAGGCCGTTGCTGGGTTTTTCCTAGAGTTGCGGAGCCAAGAAAGCTATTCTGCACTGGTGAGGCCACATCTGGAGTATTGCGTCCAGTTCTGGGCCCCCCACTATAGAAAGGATGTGGACTCATTGGAGAGGGTCCAGCGGAGGGCGACCAAAATGATGAGGGGGCTGGAGCACATGATTTACGACGAGAGGCTGAGGGATTTGGGTTTGTTTAGTTTGCAGGAGAGAAGAGTGAGGAGGGATTTGACAGCAGCCTTCAACTTCCTGAAAGGGGCTTGCAAAGAGGCTGGAGAGAGGCTGTTCTCAGTGGTGACAGATGGCAGAACAAGGAGCAATTCTCATGTTGCAGTAGGGCAGGTCTAGGTTGGATATTAGGAAAAACTATTTCCCTAGGAGGGTGGGGAAACACTGGGATGGGTTCCCTAGAGAGGGGGCGGAATCTCCATCCTTAGATGGTCCTGCTTTGAGCAGGGGTTTGGACTCAATGACTCCTGAGGTCTCTTCCAGCCCTAAGATGCTATGATGCTACGAAAGTCCAGGGTAGCCTGCTGAGCTGGGACACCAGGAAGCCAGCCAGCCTGGGAGCCAAGTGGCCCACCAGCCAGACTGGCTTGTGTCTAAAGGGCCAATGGAACTGCCATGCTGCTGAGGAACGTGTGGATTGCACCTAATCAGCCCTTCCTGACGGCAAACTGCTCTGTCACAAAGTGTTCACCTAGCTCTAGCCTTTGCCCTGCGCACATGCCCTCCTCCTGCCCTTCCCCATTGCCGGGGCTTGGAGAAGCAGCCTGTAGGCACTGTGGGAGCAGCAGACCCTGTCCTTTCCCACCGACCCGCCCAGCAGAATCGCAGGCATGACTCTGCATCTGGAGGTGACCTTGAAGTACAGAGGAGGCCCCATGATTTAATCCCAGAAACCCAGCTTTCCCCAAGGCACATTCATAGGACAGATCAGCTCAGGGTGCACGAATCTCCAGCACTGGAGGAGAACAACTCCAAAGCCAATAGCTCCTTGCACCAGTGGTGACTTTGCTGGTATCAAACACCCGCCAGGGCACAGCTTGTAGCAATATCAGCCTTAGACCTGGAAAATGAGTCTCCCGTTTGCTCCCGGAGGCAGATCTCCCCTTGTAGCGTGGAGAAGGGGCAGTTATGGAACACAACGGGGTAAAAATTGGGACCATGGTTACAGGCTACACGCAGTTCACGTCGTGCACTGCGATCTGCAGCTAGCGCGCCCACTTGGTGGGCATGAATAACGGACAGGGGCTCACGCCAGCAGCCTTGTACGGGGTGTTGCTGCACTCAACAGGGATGGCTGAACGCTGCTGTCTTGGCTGATGCATCAGGGATGGAGCTAGGGACCCAACAGAGCTGAAAGCACGGCCAGGCTCTGTAGCTGGTGTTGGATCAGGCACTGACATGGACGCATAACACTCTGCCCTGGCCTACGCTAGGGCTTTCTTTCGAAATAACTCCCCTGAGGTTGAATTAATAAGCGGAGCGTCCACACTACCAAGCCCGCTATTGCGATATAACGGGCCACTTATTTTGAAAGCCGTACACCTGTTTTGCTCGGGGAATAACGCTAATTTCAAAAGTTATTTCGGAATCGCAGTGGTGTGGCTGCTCCGGTGCCGCTATTTCGAAATAACGACTCCTCAGCATCATTCGAACTAGTTACTCTCCAGTGGTTCCTGGAGCTCTAAGTCGAGGTAGCGCGTCCACATTCCGGGAGCCTGCCTCGGACTCATTTCGAGGCTCCCCTGTACCGTGGACACGCTAGTTCGACTGTTAGCTTGGAAGTTATTAAATCAAGTTTAGTTATTTTGAAATAGTTTCCTGGGGTAGACATGCCCTCACTGACCCGTCACTAAGAGGTGCCTCGAGGGTCCTCTCCTCTCCTCGTGTGTCTCTGCAGAAGGGTTAGACAGAAAGCGGCTCATTGTACAATCGCAGTGTCCAGAGGGAGCGCGCAATCTTAGGGAGACTTTCATGGACATAACGGAACAACTGGGCCTAATGTCAGTCAGTTTGAAAACTCAGCATCACTCCAGATCTTCTCGTCTGAAGAAAGGGGGTTCGTTAGGCTCAAATTTGGCCATGTCTACGCTAGGAAAGTGTTTTGAAATTAGTAAATTCCACTTAACTCCCAATTTAAGAAAATCAAAATAGTCCCTACGATGGGGGAGCCTCGAAATGCGTCTGAGGCGGGCTTTGTTTACGTGGACGCGCTACCTCCGACTTAGACCTCAGGAAGCACGGGGGAGTAATTAGTTCGAACAACTCTGGGGAGGAGTTATTTTGAAATAGCGCCACCGGAGTATCCACACAGCCGCTATTTCGAAATAACTCTTTCAGAATTAGCATTATTGCCCAAGAAAAGCAGGGGTACAGATTTCGAAATAAGCGGCCTGTTATTTCAAAATAACGGGCTTGGTAGTGTGGGCGCTCTGCTTCTAGATTCAACCTTCGGGGGGTTATTTCAAAATGAAGCCCTCGCCTAGACCAGGGCTAAGGTGCCACAGACTTTTTAAAGTCTGTACTGTTTGACGTTACAGACTAATACAGCCACCCCTCGGAGAAGTTTGGAAACTGGGCATTTGTCCAATTTGCTTTTGCCAGTTGATGCTCAGTGGCCAAGAGCAAATGGGACAAACGCCCAGTTTGGCCCCCAAAGTCCTGATGTCCAGGATGGAGCTTAGACAGGGGATTGTCCCAACCAAAACAGGCCAGATGATCATCCTAGGTAGGTCTGCGTGTCCCACCACTGGGGGGCCCTGATGAAGAGGGGAGGGTAGCATTAGAGACGAACTGCTTTGAACTGACCATGTCTACCCATAGCACCCAGGAAAGCAGTGAGACAGGAAGACGAGTTAGGAGCCCAGAGGAGCAAAGCCCAAGCACATAAGGTCCAAAGAACACTCCAGCCCGAGCAGCACAGAGCTCCACCATGTGTCTGTGATGTCTGGGCTGCCCTTGATGCTGCCACTAGCTAGAAGCCTGCTCTACTATGTATCGCAGACACATGTTAAAGACTCCGGAGGGAGGCACATTCCTTTGGTGGCAGCGTTTTAAGGATTCCAAAGGGACCAGAGTTCAGAGGGGGTGGATAAAAGGACCCTGTCCTGGCTCATCTTGAATCCTAACCCAGACAGGAGCTAAGAGAACCCAGCCAGAATCCTGAACTGCAAGTGACCCCAGGAAACTTGTATAAAGTCCTAATCAGCGCAGGCAACTCCAGCCCAGCCATGGAGTTGTTTCTCAAGGGCAAAAATAGGCAGGAAATAATGCAAATGGGAACCAGAAATGCTTTTTTTCTCATGCTGAGAGCTATGTGAAGTGGCTAGAGGCAGAATGGTATGAGCCAAGAAACAGATGGCAGGCTGCACAGATGAGGTGTGGAGTTGGGAAACCTACAAGATGTTTAGGGGGAAGCAAACCTTCTCCCTCCCACCTCTTTCTCAAGCGCTCTATGGAAGCGTGTATTTTGTAGTCATTAGTAGGTGTCCAGAGAAAAATATCCAGAATCAAGTCAAGCCCTAGGAGTCTGGCTCTGTACTGGAATTCCAGCCCGTCAGCGCTCCAGGATGGATTAGCTCCTGGGTAGTACTGGAGTCAATTATAAAGAGAGGACCAGTTGCAAAAAGTGGCTTGAAAAGCAGTTCCAGGCTTTCGGGGGCATGCTGATGCCTGCTTTTCATTTGGCCCATACCTCTGTCTTGCCAACTTATTGCAGATGCATGAAATTTGTTAGAAACAACCGATGTCTGTTCTCTCCCTGGCGCTTTCATTCGCTTTTCACCCCTCTCACCTGAGTCCTTATCTTCGCTCTCCCCCTAGCTGTCTCCTTCATGCTCCTCAGTTTCCCTCCCCTGTATAATTTCTGATTTAACACGTATTTCAGGCCGACTGAAAAACCCTTCAATGAATAATTTACATGCTCAATTTTAGGGGCCATCCTCAGCTAGGATAAATCAGCACAGATCTGTGGACTTCAGTGAAGCTCTGCCAGTGTATAGAAGCTAAGCACCCGGCCCCAGGGCCTTTTAATTCCTTTTAAAAGCTGATTGAATGAGCAGCAGAATTCTCAGTTAGGTTCATTTTTCATGAATTGCTTCAGGAAATAACTCAGACCGTTCAAAAGGCAGGCGCTACAGCCAAATATAAGAGTTGCAGTTTTCACTGCAGACTCTCTAACTAGCTTACCCCCATGGCAACTCTCTCCCTTAGTTTTCTGTGAAGATCTCTGTCCATATATAACATTATCTCTGTAACTGTCGTGTGTACCTCTACGTACTGTAGGGAGCACTGGGGTATCCAGCAAATCCCGGGTAATGCTGTTCAGTTATCGAGAATCCTAGAACACTAGAACTGGAAGGGACCTCGAGAGGTCATCACATCCCGTCCCCTGCCTTCACAGAAAGTGTAAAGTGTAAAGGTTGTGTGAAGTATAGAAAGGTCATCTTGTATATAACAGACATTGACATTTAAGACAGCTCCAAAGGAGCATTTCAGGCTTTCCTGCATGAGACTTAGTAGTTGAGCTGGTTGGGAGCAGTAGAATTTTGTTATGTTTTTGAAACTGCTCTTACAGTTGTTGTAGCAGGAGAAAATAAATGGAGAAGCCAGGCGTGTGCCAAAAAGGAGTAAATAGGGAAAGGTTCCAGGGATACTCATCATTGGCATCCAGTAAAAATGACTGTAAGACCTCCTGAGAGAGAGAGTCAGACCATTGGATGTCGGCTGCCAGGGAACGGCAGGGGAGGTTTTCCGCTGCTGTTGGTAACTGGATGTCTCTCTGGCCATGTGCTGTCTTTGCTAACTGGTAAATCGATACATCCCGCCAAAGCTGACTCACTGGGGTTTGTTGTTATTGAACGCGAGTGAAGGTCTTTCAAGCACTGTTAACCAAACGTTGATTAACGTTTTATCAGTCAGTTGGTTACTGATAAGCTAATTATTATCAGTTATTAACCATCAATACATGGGGGCCGCCACACTGCATTAGGCGAGTGGTTTCTCTAATCCTGCAACCTATCAGGGTAGTTTTGCTGCTAAACACATCTCGACTAGTCTTGTTCCTGATGTGTGGAGCCCGAATATCCATAGAATAGTGCTGGAGCGAGGATGCCTTCCTACCACCCACCAAACCATTGCACTCTTCTTACAGATTTACAATCCCCCCTCCCAACCTTACCAATCCCTCCCCCAAGCCCAGTTCTGATCTTCAAAGGGAGCAGCACCAGAGATGCCAGCAAGTCCACTAGGGGCTTCAGCGTTGCTATTGATTTTACCTGGCAGATGCTCAGATACTACGGTGACGGACAGCAGGACAAACCCCTAAGAGCGGTTGATCTTTGAAATGACTTTGATGACATTTTTCTTACCAGTGCTATCACTTATATTTACATATTCTTGAAATATCAGAAGCAAATGCACACACCCTTATTGACCTGTACTTGGGCTGATTTTTTTTCGTGACTACTTCTGGTAAGTGGCTCGAATTCCCTGGCACAAAAATCTGCAGCGGATAGATTTGCACTCCCCCTGCAGAGCTAGAGTGTCTTGGAGCTTTCTTCTGAAGCATCATCAGCGGGCAATTGGGCTTGGGAGACTCAGGTGGCAGAGGAAGAATTCCCTGCAGTTGGTATGGGAAGTACCAAGATCAAGCCAAGCGGTATCAGATGTGCTTCCTTGTATCAAACCACTTCAGGATTCCATGTCTAGCTTTGTGCTAAGTGATGCAATATGGGACGAAAGTGGACAGCATATGGACGAAGGTGGACAGTGTTCCTAAAGAACAGATTAGGAACTATTTAGAAAAGCTAGACATACACAAATCCATGGGTCTGGACTTAATGCATCCTGAGGGAGGTACTGAGGGAGCTGGCAAATGTCATTGAGGAGCCTTTGGCCATTATCTTTGAAAAGTCGTGGAGATCAGGAGAGATCCCAGATAACTGGAAAAAGGCAAATGTAGTGCCCATCTTTAAGAAAGGGAAGAAGGACAATCCAGGGAACTACAGACCAGTCAGCCTTACCTCAGTCCCTGGAAAAATCATGCAGGGGATCCTCAAGGAACCCATTTTGAAGCACTTGGAATATGGGAAGGTGATCAAGAATAGTCAGCATGGATTCATGAAGGGCAAGTTGTGCCTG
>JANRFK010002932.1:3454467-3466658 GCA_030068395.1 Apalone spinifera | reverse complement strand
GGGGGGGGGGGGTTGGGAGCATAATGGGCTCAGGAAACAGGAGTGTGTGGATAGTGAAGGAGTGTTGTGGCAGAAGACTGAGGAGGTAGGGGCTCAGGACAGAGGGTTCTAGTGTATGATGAGCTCAGGGTTGGGATCTGTGGGAGGAGCGGGAGTGTTACGATGCTGCAGCCTGATGGGGGCTTGGCCCCAATTGGGGGCTTGTTGACCAGGCTTCATTTTAAAATCCAATATTATGTCCAACGCAAAACATTTCAGCATTGTCTTTATTTATGGGAAGGGCGAGGAACCCAATTTGGGTCAGGGGTCGATGAACCACAGAAAAAAACAGTTGGGGACCGCACAAGTGAGGTGCAAAAAAACTCCCCTCCAGCTCCCCCCAAGACTCACTGGTGTGGCCCCAACTGAGCCACCTCACTCCCTCCGCAAGCCAGCCCCATGTGGGGGGAGGGGAGGTAGGATGGAGGTTCAAGGCCTGAGGCCAGATTAACTCTTCTGGAGTTCCAGGGTTAGTGGATTTTGTGGGCCCCTCTACACTGTGAGGTGGGGACAAAAATGAGGGATCTAGTGTGCAGGACAGTGAGTGGGATAGGGATGGGGGTGCAGAATCTGGGTGGAAAGTGGGGTACAGAAGCAAGCTGGGGGTAGGTGTCCAGACAGGAGGGAGGGGGCATGGTGCTGGTGAGGGTCTGGCCAGAGTGCTGGTGGGGGTCAGGGCCAGGGGAGAGGGGCAGGGGCAGCTTGGCCAGTACCTGGGGGTCTCTAGGGATGAGGATCTCTGGGGCAGGATCTGCAGGCAGTGCTGGAAGAAGTGCACGTGTGGCTCCCTAAAAAATCTAGCTGTTCTAGATCCCGCACTGCCATCTTAACATCCCCTCACCGCCCCACCTCCTCCCCTGCTGCCTTCCCGGAGCACAGGGAAGGAAGGGAAGACAAAAAAGCGTGAGAGCTGTTGTGGGCACACTTTCTTGTCTTCGCTTCCTTCCCCATGCAGCCTTCCTTCCTTCCTTCCTGCAGAGTCGGGGGGAGTCCCGAGGCGCCGCACCAGATCCGGCTCCAGATGTGGCACAGAGCCACGGGACTTCCCCCCACATGCTGCAGGAAGCCGGAGCTAGCTCCAGTTTTGCAGGAGGCTGTAGCGCCAGCGTGGGCTCCTCGTTGGGGGAAAACTGATGATAATTGATTATGGTTCTGAGACTGCTTCAGCTAGCTCCTTAAGTACCTCAGGATTCTTTCTCCTGATCTTTCCCTGTTTTGACATATGTTTCTTTCCCCTTGTTGTTAATATTAATTGTGTTACGAATATGGTCACCACGAACCTTCTTAGCAAAGACTGAAGCAATATAGGTGTTAATATCATCAGCCTTCCTGATGTCAGCAGTATTAGCTTTTCTTCCCCCTTCCTCTCCCCCGCCCCCGAGGCCTTACCTTTCCCTTCATCACATGAGCAAATCCAGCTCAGAACTCTCTCAATGTTCTCGCAGTTTTGTTTAATCCTCTAATTTTCTTTTTTCCACATGAAAGCAGCACT
This sequence comes from Apalone spinifera, assembly GCA_030068395.1. Lineage (NCBI taxonomy): Eukaryota > Metazoa > Chordata > Testudines > Trionychidae > Apalone > Apalone spinifera. The sequence goes on along the minus strand of JANRFK010002932.1, from coordinate 3,465,127 downwards.
AGGAAAACCCCAACGCCTACAGACACCTAATGGAAAAGCCATAAATCCACATATTTTTAGTACCTGCAAATTCCAGTAATCTTGGTGATATTGTATTATTACATTTCTACCAGTTTCCCAAACATTAACACATTTTAAAAGCAGAATTGGGCTTGGCAAATCCATCAATATCTGGATCAAATCAAACTTTATTTTTGTTTATGCCACATTTTAATTGAAGCTGGTTCCTTCATGTTCTGGTTTCTAGCATTCTTCCAGGAATTTCCTTTTTCATGCTCCTTCTGGGCATGTCTACACCTTATTTCGAAATAACAAGGCGAGCGTCCTCACTACCAAACCTGTTATTTCGAAATATTGGGCTTGTTATTTCAAAATAATAACTCCAGCTTGTGAAGAGGAATAAACTTATTTTGAAATAGTTATTTTAGGAGTTATTATTTCAAAATCAATTATTTCAAAATAATCGTGTAGTGTAGACATAGCCAAAGAACCAGAAATAGCATCCTGGGGGAATGACTGTATTTACTAAAGTGTCCTAGTGGCCAGCAGCCCTGAAGTTCTGACTGGGGAGGCAGTTTCATTAGAAGCCTGTTGTCAGCTGCCAACACCTCATCCTGGCCGTTCCTGGCCCTGATGCTTTTTTCTTTCTCTCCCCACCACGTTGGGAATATTTCCCACATGCTTCTATCAAATTTAAATTGGAACTTGAAACAAAGGTCACCAACTCAACTTCCTTCTGGACTTTTAACCCTGATTTCCACATAGCACACAGATTAGGGGCCCTGCATCCTGGCTTCATATAGCATGGAGAAAGGATAATTTATCTCTCCTGAACCGATGAATCATTAGAAATGTTTATGTTCTTTGGTCAGTAGGCCCCGTGAGATCAGATCAAAGTACTTGTGGAAGAGCTGAGCACTTCATATAATGGAATACAATTCTCACTGGACAAAAGGCAGACGTGGACTTCAGCCCTCAGTTACCAACAGGATTCCCAGCATGACTGTGTGTAGGTGTGCATGAATGCATGGACCAACAAAATCCCATGTGCAAGCATGTATGAAGTGCAGATTCACTTCATCACCTTTTCTGATGGCCTTTTCATTGGATTGTCACATTTTTCTTCGCAGCCTTTTTGCAAGAATCATAGAATACTAGGACTGGAAGGGACCTCAAGAGGTCACCATGACCAAGTCCCTGCACTCATGTCAGGACCAAGAACCACCATCCCTGACAGATGTTTGTCTACATAACCTCCTTGACATTAGCAAACAAGGCTAACATGAATGATAATCGGTTAAGGAGAATAGTTTTCTCCATCCTTCTTGTAACACCCTTTTAGTTACTTGAAAATTGCTATCATATCCCCTCTTAGTCTTCTCTTTTCCAGATTAAACAAACCCAATTCTTTCAATTTTCCATCACAGGTTATGTTTTCTAGACCTTTAATCATTTATGTGGCTCTTCTCTGGACCTTCTCCGATTTCTCCACATCTTTCCTGAAATGTGGTTCCCAGAGCTGGACACAATACTCCAGTTGAGGCCTAATCAGCACACAGTAGAGCGGAAGAACTACTTCCAACACTCCTGTTAATGCATCCCATAATGGTTTGGGTTTTTTTTTTTGCAACGGTGTCACACTGTTGACTCATATTTAGCTTGTGGCCCACTATGACCCCTAGATCCCCTTCTGCAGTGCTCCTCCCTAGACAGTCACTTCCCATTTTGTACGTGTGAAATTGACTGTTCCTCATTAAGTGGAAAACATTCGTCCTTATTGAATATCATCCTATTTACCTCAGACGATTTCTTCGGTTGGTCCAGATAATTTTGAATTATCTACAAAGCACTTGCAATCCCTTCCATCTTGGTTTCATCCACAATCTTTATAAGCATACTCTCTGTGCCATTATCTAAATCACTGATGAAGACATTGAACAAAACTGGTCTATAAACTGTCCCCTGCAGAACCCCACTTGTTATACCCTTCCAGCATCACCGTGAACCATTGATAACTGAGAACAGTTATCAATAATCTGAGAACAGTTATCAAAATAGTTATGTAGCCACCTTAGAGTAGCCCTGTCTAGATTGTATTTCCCTAGTTTATTGACAAGAATGTCATGTGAGACTGTATCAAATGTTTTATTAAAGTCTAGCTATCCCACATCTACTGCTTCCCCACTATCCACAAGGCTCGTTATCCTATCAAAGAAAGCTATCTGGTTGGTTTGACACGATTTGTTCTTTACAAATTCATGCTGGCTGTTACCTGTCACCTTATTATCTTCCAGATGTTTGCAGATGGATTCTTTAATTATTTGCTCCATTTTCGTTCCTGACATAGAAGTTAAACTAACTGGTCTGTAGTTTCCTGAGTTGTTCTTATTTCCCTTTTTATAGGTGTGCACTAGATTTGCCCTTTTCCAGTCTTCTGAAATCTCTCCCATCTTCCATGAAATCTAAAACCCTTTGGGACCAGTCCTTTGACAACATTGCTGCTTCTCATGTATTGATTCCACGATGATCAGTTATGCATACATAGCCTCACAGCCTATGTTCCTGGAGGAACCAGCCAGCCCATACCACCAAATAACCCTCTAGCCACATGGGAGGTTTCTTGGAACAGAGGAGAGGAGGCACGGAGTTTAAATCTTATTCTCTGTCTGCTGTTTACGTTCTCATACTATTCATTACCCTCATCACAGGGTAAGGTCATGAAGAACTTCAGCCTAGAAGGCAGCCTGTGAACAGTTAAACCCCATTGGCTCTGCCATTTCTAAAATAAACAAGTAGAATGCTTAGGTAAGTTTAACAGGCCAATGGGATGCTGAGGCAACGTTCTATATAACGACACTGCTTAGACTCCTCTTTGTCTGCACCTCAGCTTAACTTTTTAATGACATGCAGGTAGGAGTCCTGCCTTTTCAGAAAGCCAGCGTAACACAGAGTAACACAGATCTATTGTATGTAAACCTCTGATCAACAGATGTTAATAGTTCCCAGTCAATTTCAGAGGGACCATACCCTTTTTTTAGTAAAAGAAACATTGAATGCACATGGAAAGCCTGGTAAGTAATATTTAAAATGTTACAAATAACTTGTAACCAAAAAGCAGTAGACTTGTGTAATGAATTCCCCACTTTAAGAATGTCCATACTGGGTCAGACCAAGCATGTAGCCCAGCATCCTGTCTCTGACAGAGGCAAGTGCCAGATGCTTAGAGAGAATTAACAGAATCGAGTTATCGTCAAGTGATTCATCATCCCCTGTCATCCAGTCCCAGCTTTGGGCAGTTGGATGTTTAGGCACACCCAGAGCATGGAGTTCTATACCTGATCATTTTGGCTAATAGCTGTTGATGAATTTATCCTCTGTGAAATTATTTTATTTTCATCTGTCTTCCAAAGAAGTGGGTTGTGCCCACGAAAACTCATGATACTATTTATATTTTTTGTTAGTCTCTAAGCCCTGGGCTACACTTGGGAGTTATTTCAAAATAACTCCCCTTATTTCGAAATAACAAGCAGAGCATCCACAGTACCAAGCCTGTTATTTCACAGTAAGGGGCTGGTTATTTTGAAATAACAACTCCTGCTTTCGAAGGGGAATAACGCTTATTTCAAAATAGTCATTTTGAGATAGTGGGTGTGCAGATGCTCCACTGCTGCTATTTCAAAATAGATCTTCCCCAGGGCCAGAGAAATTACTTCCCAGTGCTTCCTGGGGCTCTAAATTGAGGTAGCGCATCCTCATGAGGGGAGCCTGCCTTGGACTAATTTCGAGGCTTCCCTGTAGTGTGGACAAGCTATTTTGAAATTTCGGGAGTTATTATTCTGAAATAATAATAGAGATGTAGCCGTGTCTCTTATTCTGAAAGAAGTTATTTTGAAATAATTTCCTGGGGCAGACATGCCCTAAGATGCTGTAGAACCTCTTGCTGTTTTTTAAGGGTTTTTATTTTTAAATTACAGACTAAGACGGCTACCCACTGAGACTTTTTCAAACCCAGTTACATTTTTGGCTTTCGCAGCATGCCCTGACAATGAGTCCCACAGGTTCATGTGGTGTGTGAAGAAGTACTTATGTTTGTTTTAAACCTGTAGCCTATTATTTTCATTGGGTGACCCCTATTTCTTGTGTTACATGTCAGTCTGACCCCCATAAACAGCTCTCTGACAATTGCCTGACCTCTAAGCAATGGGAGACTTTTTAGTTGTTTGTGGTTCTTTTGATCCATTCATTCCCAGCACTGGCAAAATAAATTTTGCAGTTTGTCTGGAGCCTGGAAGTAATAACGTCATAGCTAATAGTTCGAGCATTGTCTCTTAGTGAAGTGTTCCCCAGTTGTTTTATCTGGAGCCATTGTTTCATCATCTTGCTTGGTTCCCAGAAGCTTGCTATTAAATTAAGCCAGCATATGTATATTGTAAACATCTCAATAACTCCACAAAAGCCCAATAATCAGATCACATACGGTCTCCATAAATTATTACAGAGCGGTATTCTTTTTTACAGCATTGCAGCTCCACACCTAGCACACAAACGCTTATAACAATCAGAAGGAAAGAGTGCACTGAATGAAATAGCGCATAATTTCTCTGGGGATTGTAGCATGAACTTTCCGAGAGGGGTTCAGTGATTTTAAAGTTATTTTCCCTCTCTGATTACTAAAGCTGGGAGTTCAAAGGAGCCTATGAGCTAGGCACTGAATTCCTATTTAATTTCAATGGGATTTGGGCAGCTAATTCTTTTAGACCCCTTTGAAGTATCCCTTTGCTAAATGTCTTCCTCAAGGTAACACAGAATTGGAGGCAGAGTCAGAAGCAGACCCCAGGAGTCCTGACTGCCACTCCTCTGTCTCACCAAGACAGCTCTGCTACTCATTCATTGGCAGTTCAGTTTTCCTTTCCAAATAATAAATACCCACATGTGCATCTTATCATTGAATACTGACTGACAAATGAGCAGAGAACTGATGTGTGAGGGTGTGTCTACCCAGCACGCTAAACTTGAAATAAGATACACAATTTGTGCTATGCAAATTGTGTATCTTATTTCAAAACTATTTTGAAATAGCTTATTTTGAAATTTGACGCGTCTACACAGCGCCAAGTTTTGAAATTTCAAGACATCCCTTGCTATTTCAAGACATCCCTTGACCCTCGTGGAATGAGGTTTACCAGAATGCTGAAATAGCGTGACCGTTATTTTGAAAAATATTTCAAAATACCAGGTGGCTTGTGTAGATGTGGGGTAGCTAATTTGGGTTCTCTCTGGTATCCCGAAGCAGCCGTGCAGTGTAGGTGTACCCTCAGTTTCAACAACCTTGGGAAAAATGATCTGACTAACCAAGTTACTAAACAACAATCGAGATCCAAGCAGTATTCCTATCTGATGATGGAGAACTCTTGCTATGAGCCAACGATAAGATTTCCCCTGAAAGCTACCCAACTAAAATCAACTGTGGGATCAATAGTGAACCCAGAGTAGACATGCTGACTGTGAATCCAAGCAGATCATCCCCCACCATAACGCTAATTCAGGACACATTCATAGAATCATAGAATACTAGGACTGGAAGGGACCTCGAGAGGTCATCGCATTGGTTGCATCTAAGTCCCCAGGCTTTAAATGTCCATTTGATTTCTGTCAACTAGGAGTTTAAAAAAAAAAACACCTTTGTTAGGAGTTTTCCAGGCATGTGATTTGGCCCCACACTTACACCAAAGTTTAAAGTTCCCTATTATACATAAAAATGTGTCTAGTGCAACTGAAGATTAATCGTGTGTTATGTTTGTCAGACCCTTATATCAGGACAAAGTACAAGACCTGGAAATTGGGAGTTGATTAAAAACAACTTCTATGAGATCTGTGTGCCCTGTTACAGTGCCTAGAATCCATGAATTTCTCAGCGTTGGCTCAATACATGCCTTTTAACTGTGGTTGGAAGCCAGTGAAGGGCTGTTAAGTGTCAGAAAACCTTTGCAAGAGTGCCCTCTGCCAGCAAGCACTGGAGAAAATGCCCAATGCCTGCTAAATGAAACTAACAGCCACTTCTATCCTGCAAACTTTTGCTGGCATAGCTACTTCAGTCAGGGTGCAGAGACATGTGATCCTTGACCAACAGAGCTGTGTCACGGAAGCTGCTAGTGTAAATGCAGCTATTCCAGAAAAAACTGCTTTTACCAGTATAGCTTGTTTTGCTCTTGAGGCCAGTTTAGCTACATTCACGCTAGGAATGCTTTGCCAGTGTAACCTATCATGTTCCTAGCTGGTAAAATGCTCCCAGCATGGACATACAGAGACTTTCCTTTCACTAGCCTTTACCTGGAACTATACAGCTTGGTGACAACCATCAAATGAATGCATTTACTGTACTGGCAGGAAAAAATAAATGGCTTTATTAACAAAGAAAGGAACAAACAGGTAATATACAATCCAGCCCAAAGCTTCTACTCCTAATGGTTCTTCCTTAAGACTGCTCAGCCCCCATAAAGTAAAGCTCTAGTAAAGCTACTACCCTCTCCCTTATAACCAGATGAGTTAATGAGTCTGCTAAACAACCAGTAGGGCCATTGGATGATCAAGATTCCAAAGGAGCACTTAATAAAGTCATTGCGAACAAACTAAACTAATTATTTGCATCAGTCTTCATGGCTACGGATGTTAGGGAGATTCCCAAACCTGAGCCATTCTTTTTAGGTGACAAATCTGAGGAATTGTCCCAGATTGAGATATCATTAGAGGAGGTTTTGGAACAAATTGATAAACTTAACAGTAACACATCACCAGGACCAGACGACATTCATCCAAGAGTTCTAAAAGAACTCAAATGTGAAATTGCAGAACTATTGTGGTTTGCAATTTTCAACAATCTTCTGTACCAAAAGACTGGAAGATAGCTAATGTGATGCCAAGCCTTAAAAAAGGCTCTAGAGGTGATCCTGGCAATTACAGGCCGGTAAGTCTAATGTCAGTACTACGGATGTAATAGTGTAGTCGATTAAACAATTAACCAATAAGCAAAAACTTTTAGGTTAATAAAGACTACACGCATTTTCCCCCTCCTCCTCACCAGTAAATTTTTTAGCAAGCTAGCCAACAGCCTGTCTCAGTCCTGGCTTGAGACGGGTCCAGGACTTATTTCCATTGCAGCTCTGCATTTAAAGTGTTATTACGAAGTAGGTGGGCAAACAGCCTGGCTCAGTTCCAGCTCACACCAGGTCCAGGAACTCAGACCACCCCCCACCAGGGGCTGCTGACACCCCTGTATCAGAGGCAGCAGCACGGTGTGACAGGGAGCCAGTCCATGAGGGGAGAGCTGGTTTTTAAACTGGCTCCTCTCATGGACCAGCTCTCACCTGGCACCCCACACTGCTGCCTCTGACACAGAGGCAGCAGTGCGGAGTGGCAGGGGGTGTACGGGCAGATTTCGGCAAATTCATTAATGTGCCTGAACCACTACTGCTTAATGCTTAAACTTTAGCAACCAAGCTAACAGGCCCAAATTAGATCTAGACTGCGACTTCTGCATGACCACAGTTAGGAAAAAAAAGGGAGTTTGGATGCCACAGAGAGGGCAGCTTGACCCCATGTCCTTCCTGAGGCCCTAGTCTCTAGTGAAATTGCTGAGCTATACATTAAGAAAAACAGGAAGTTTGTCTAAATGCCCTAAGACATATATCTGACAGGGCCCCCGAGCATGGAGTCTCTGAAAAAGAAAAAATGCATCTAGTGAAAGTGATGATCAGAAGAAAACCTCTTGCTTAACCTTTAAAAAGTGCTTGCCTCACAAGTTTTTGAGTGACATGTTATTGTAATACTAATGGATAAATAGGGAAGGAAAGTTTGAGTTAGTGGGACAATTTGGGGGAACACTTGGAGGGACACCTCGAGGACTCCTGGAGGACTCTTCACATCTGGACGCATCTTCGTCCCCACCAGCAGACGGAAGACTGGCCATCGGAAGCCTGCCCAGTGTCATTCGAGAGCCACATCAACTTTGGTAATTATCGAGGGTGGGGGTGTTTTACTAACCTGTTGTGGACACATGTAAGTGCTTGAGACTAAGTTTAGCTTTAAGTAAAAGCACTCTCATGTTGTCCTGTTTGTACCATCCATCTATCGGTCGGACGACTGTGTCTCCCCTGAATTATTTCTTGACACCACCTCGCAGAGAGAAGAAGTTGCTCACCTTCGTGCAGTAACAATGGTTCTTCGAGATGTGCTCCCGTGGGTGCTCCACTCATGGGTGCTCCACTCATGGTGTTGGGCTCGTCCTGGCACCGCGGATCAGAGACTTGCATAGCCGTGCTCCGCCTGAGGAGGCAATTGTCCAGGTAGGTGGGCTGCTACTACTGTTAAGGTCTTGGAGAATACCCTGGGAGCACATGCCAGACCCAATGGAAGTACTTTGTACTGGAAATGTTCATCTGCTACTGTAAACCGAAGAAATCGTCTGTATGCCACATGTATTGCAATGTGGAAGTAAGCATCCTGTAAGTCGAGGACTGCGAACCAATCTCCCTCGTTCAAAGCTGGTATAATTGTAGCTAGGGTGACCATTTTGAAGTGTTGTTTCTGGAGGTATCGGTTCAGATTTTGTAGGTCCAAGATGGGTCTCCATCCTCCATTCTTCTTTGGAGTGAGGAATTCCTTGGCACTCTCTCTATTGCTCCAATGGTGAGCAAGTGATGGACTTCCTGTTTCAACTAATCCTCGTGAGATGAGTCCCTGAAAAGGGATGGGATGGGTGGGGGAAGTGAAATGAAGGGAATGGTGAGACTGGAAGCTACAATTTCCAAGACTCATTTGTACATGGTGACAATGGACCAATGGTGGTAATAGGGTCTTAGACGATGTTAAAAAAGAAGTGAGATGGGAGCTTTGTTCGCATCCTCGACTACACCTTCAAATTTGCTGTTTTGTAGATGACTGGTTAGAGGTATGGGTAGACCGTTGTCGCCTCCGCTGAGGACGCTGACGGGATCGCTGATGCTCCAGGGTGTGAGGTTGCTGCCTATGGAAGGAGAAATCATATCTTCTTTGGTAAGTATAATAACGCTTTCATCTGAAGGAGGCAAAGCGTAGTTCGGGAATCCTTCCCTGAGTGTAGGACCTTGTCTGTTTTGCTAGCGAATAGTTTGTGCTTATCAAAGGGCAAGTCCTCAACTTTATTCTGGAGTTCCTTAGGGACTGCTGCTGCTGATAGCCATGAAGATCTTCTCATTGCTACCCCTGTAGCAGTGGCTCTTGCGGCAGTATCCCTCACATCCATGGCAATTTGTAATGCGGCTCTGCATGATTTGAGCAATGGTCTTTTTGAATGAGGGAGATGCTGTAGAAGGTCTGCCAATTTTGAATAATTGTCAAAGTTATGATTGGAAAGGAGAGCAGAACAGTTAGCAATACACAGTAGTAATGTGGCTGAAGAGTACACTTTCCTTCCAAAAATATCCAACTTTTTATTATCTTTTTCTGGAATGGTATTTCTGTATTGTGGTACTTTTGATCTATGCTGTACCGCATCGACCACCAGTGAGTTAGGCTGGGGGTGGTTAAACAGAAAATCCAAGTCCTTCAAAGGGACAAAATACTTCTTATCCGCTTCTTTACTCATGGGGGAGCGGATTCTGGAGTCTACCATATTTCCTCTGCAACCTCCATGATCGCTTCATCAGTGGGAAGTGCGATTTTACTCCAGTGCTGTGGGCGTAGGTTCTTCAAGAGGTGGTGTTGTTTCATTCGAATATCCGCTAACTGTACCTCCTGGCTATCTGCAACGCGTTTGAAGAGATCCTGAAATTGTTTCAGGTCATCTGGTGGGGAGACGTCACCTGGGATTACTGCCTCATCTGGAGAGGATGATGAGTGGTCTGTTGGCGATGTGCTCTGTTGAGGATCCTCTGGATCAGACAATTGTCCCTCTTCCGGTTCTTTGGAGGAGGAGGAGGAGGCAGTGACTGATTGCGTTGAGGCACTGGAGGTAAGTGTCGAGAATCGGGAGATGAACAGCAACATGCGCGTCTCCTGTAGCACGTGGAGGGCCGATCATGATGAGTAGGGTCATAGTACGCTCTATGGTAATGACCATAGTATCATTCTGAGTGTGCTGGGGATGAGTGCCAAGAAGATAACACACTACTATGCCTTGTATAGTAATGACGCCTTGGTGACCAGATAGGCTATCGTGAATAACGTAATGAACGCCGTGGAGATGGGGACTGTGAGAGAGAGACAGCTGCTTCTCTCTATATCTTGGCTCTCTATAGCAGGAGTAACGATCGGGAGATACTGGGCTGCGTGCCCAATTGTGATGCCGATGACATAACTGCAAGGAGGGGGATGGCCCTGGAGAGAAAGTTGGGGAAAGGGAAACGAGCCCTGGATGCACGGTCATATGTGTAAGGGCTTCCTCCAGTGCTGCTGTGATATTCCTCTGCAGCGGTGCTGGGGAATGCGATGCTGAGCGTGCTTGCTCTGGGCTGCAGCTTAAAAGTTGCCGGCGCTGGCGGTGCCGGTGCCACAGGCACCGAGGCTGTTCCTGCTGCCAGCGCTGATGCGCCCGGTGCTGCTGTTGCGACTGTCAGTTTCCGCGGCGCCGATCAGATTTCTTCTGGCCCAATCCTCCAATTTGTCCAAGTCACTCTGGACCCTC
>JANRFK010002932.1:3419438-3454367 GCA_030068395.1 Apalone spinifera | reverse complement strand
GGTACTGATTAGTGGAGAGTCCACCCCTCCCCACGCTCACGCACACATACACACACGCGAACATACGCACTAAACATCTGTTTAGGCTTGGTTTTCATGCTGTGTTTCTACTGGTATAATTACTTTGGATAGGGGGATAACTTTTAACCAGTATAATTATACCAATACAATCTCTTGTGGATACAGTTATTCTTGTATAAAGGTACATTTAAATATATCTGGCTGGGGCTGTGCTCTTGCTGCTGTCCTGGGCTGCACTCTCAGGTGACTGCCCTACTACCTCTGGGCGGGGCTACCACTCCCAGCTGTGCTGTGTAGCCAGCTCCTGCTGTGTTGGCCCACTGCCCTGGGGCTGTGCTGTATGGTGGGACTGTACTCCCTGCTGCCAACCCTGCTACTGCCAGGGCTGCAGTCCCCACCACCACCTGGCTAACTTGAGCTCTCTGGTCCAGCAATGTGCATGGTCTTTCCAGACCACAGATGTTGCCAGATTAGGGAGCCCAGAATTTTAGAGGTTCAACCTGTACTTATATAGAGGGCTCAACAAATCAGTGTATCTACTCGCCCATGGCGAGTAGATTTCAGCTAGTCGCCCCGTTCATGCACAATGCGGGGCTGGCACATGTGCGGGGCTGGCGAGTGGATTTTGCCACGGTTTGTCATCCCCTGCTTATAGCTTATATAAGATATTTTTTATGTCACTATAACTAGTCACACTAGGAGGATGTTAGTGTGCAACTCAATTTGTATGTCTCTTATCTGCTTTAAAAAAAAAAAAGGTTAATAAGCTACTGTTGATTGGATGGTGATTCACTTGTACTGCAGCCCCTGTCTCCAGTGAAGGCTAGCTTCCCACTCAAAATACTCCTGAATTTTCTGGTTTCTAATTGATGTAAGCAGGGGGCAGATGACCATTGAAGCCCCTGAACTACACCAGTGCTTTGAATAGGTCTTGACTACAGTTGGAATTAGCCCCTAAGTTTACTAAGTGGAAGTTAGATATACTTTTTCATTGTGAAATGTATGCCTTTAAAAGCACTCTGGTGTGTTTAGTTAGTTTCATTGTTTCCATGTGCAAGCAGTATCAGGATATTAAAAATTCAAGCTGCCTATTGCATGAAAGAATCGTATAGATGTGATGCAACTTGCATCACATTTGCAGAGTCTAAACTATCGTTTGTGAACATGTAACTATCCAGTTGTGGCTCCAAAGAGAATCTTCCAGCTGCAGAATTGACAGGTGGCCACATCCTACGTCACACATTCACTTGGCAATCTTGTCATAAATGCTTACATCATTGGGGGAAGGGGAAACAGAGAAATCCTATGTTTTGGCCTGTGGGGAAGGTGCACTTGGCTGGAAGCCAGGAGGCAGTGGGTTTTGGTCTTGCCATTTCCACTGAGGGCTGTTAATATTTGTGTATAGTTAACAACCCTTGTTACTGACCATGGCCTCACATCCTTACTTTAGGAGATAGGCAGCTATCATTCCTTTGTTTTTACAAATAAGATACCTCGTGGTACCCTTCTTAGTTATCTCCACATCTGGGAGTATAACTCAAGCCTCCAGTATGACAGAGCTAAGTCTTATCCTCTCTGCCTCTTATAAGCAGTGTACCAAATGCATATAGTTAACTAGCCTGGTTGTAACCACAGCTCTAAATGCTAGATCATATTCCCAGAACCAGGAATAGGACCCAGGAATCCTGATGCTAAGCATTCCGTTGCTTTCACAAAAATAGTTGACCCACTATTATTTTTGAAAGGAAGCTTGTTTTTGTAGGTTTGTCAGTCATTCTTTATTTGGGCCTGGATGACCCAGAGCACTACCAAAGAGTTGTAGAACCTTCACCAGTTTGAATCTACCATCCAGTCTACATGCGATACCCTTCTACTCATTTCATATTGAGGTCTTCTACCACACATTTGTCACCATGGTTTGCACTAAATGATAGGTTGACGGAGGCCAGAACTATACTGGCCATAGACACCATCCAGGTTAGCCCTAGCAAAGCAGCATGCATGAAACTTGCCCTGATGCTCCCTGTAGATGAAGGTGACTCTCGATCAGAGATCAAATAGTTCTGTACTTTCTATCAAAACAATTTTAAAGTTATTTATGTAAAATTATAAATATGCAAACTAAGTCATTAAATTATTGACACACAATGTCTCACATTGCTGCATGGAACTTGGAAGCTATTTAAATGTGACCCGAGTGTAAATCAGGCTGTCTGAGTCTAGGGCAGCTTTAGTGCCTGTATTGCAATGTGAAGCTTTTTCATGGTGCAACAAAATGAAAACTCCCCAGCTGCAAGTCTGTTTAAACTTGTGCTATTCAGAGTCCTGGGGCGGGGAGAGAGGAAGAGGAAGCAAGCAGCAGAGGCAAGCACTGGAGCTGTTCAAAGGGATGGAGAGTTCAAGGCACATGGCCCAGTTGAAGCAGCTGGCGTGTGATGAAATTATAGGGTACTAATCCACTCTCTCGGTGTTGGGAGGCAGGAACAGTAGAGAGAGAAAAGGGCATAGGATGCTCTTCATTTCAGCCAGATGGCATGGGGTCTAGTGACAGCACTGTCATAGGAATCCCAATATGTACGGCATTCCCTGTAGTTTGGGGATAAGATTTTTCCTACCTGAGAGTTGCCTTTGGAAAATGGGACACTCACTTTTTCTATTGTTGCTAATTAGATTTTGTTTTCTCTGGTTTTGAAGGTTCAGAGATTTGTAATTTTTTGTGGGAAGAAGGTGAGAAGATATATGTGGGATTGGACAGAGGAGCAGGAGATGGATGGAATGAATTGGAAGGATTAATATGGTTGAAAGACTTTGGGGGAAGGGAATGGGAGGATAAATGAGGTAGAAAATAATAGAGAACGAGTTGGTAACTACAGCAGGATAAGAAAAAAATGTAAGGTCCATGGAACCGAGCTGGTTATTTTTTGTTTGTACAGTGCCTAGCATAATGGGATTAGCTTGGTTGAAATCTTAGGTGCTCATCACAGCAAATTCAAACTGCCTATAGCTACGGTGACCATATTTTCTGAACCAAAAATAGGGACAAATTAGCCATGCCCCTGATCCCGATAGCCATGCCCACCTGCCACAGGAAGTACAGCCCCTGGGGTTAGTATTTTCAGGGTCACAATGGACACATGACCAGAAGTAAAGGGTATCATGTGACCTCCCCCCAGGACTCCTCCCACTATCCTCTACCAATAGGGATGGGTTTGGGCCCCATAGGAGCCTCCCCCCACATACAACTATACTGCAATTGCATTAACCCAGGGTCCAGACCTAGGGTCCCCATGACACTCCAGTGCTAGGGGTCCAACCTTGATTCAAGATGAGCTCCAGGATTAGAGACTTATTACTTTGCAGTGTAGATGCAACTCCATTTAACCCAGGGCCTGGGAATCATCCAGAGCTATCCCACAATTTCATGGGACAACTTCCTTAGTCATCTTAATGGATGATGCTTATCTGTTCCAAATAACTGGTAACCAGAGGGGACTGGAGCAGCTCCCCATCTGCTTCAGGTAGGGGACTGTTCCAGCCCAGCAGAGGGCCTTCTGCAGACAGGGATTGCTCTTGTCTGGAGCAGCCCCTGTCTGTGGAACAGCCTCTCTCCGTGGGGAGTCCAGCCTGCTGGGAACAGAGGCTGCTCCGGAGGGGGCTGGGAGTTGGCTGCAGCCCCAGTGTGACCTATATTTCCCATGGAGATGAGTAGGCCTGGGCTATTTTATATGTAAAGCTACTGAGAAATGTATATGATGGCAATGCCTATATTATGTAAATAATACCTAATAATAATTGCCAAATGAGACCACTTCCCAACCTGCTTACAAAGGGCCTGATCCAGTTTAAACTTTAAGTAAGAATTGGGCCCAAAACAATCTGTTGATATACCAAAGAAGATCTAGTTAACATTGTTACCCTTCAAAAATATAAGGGACAAGTCATGAAAACCCCCTCCCTAGAGAGACGATACATCCTGTCTCACGTGGTCTCAGGGTGTGGCTTGGAGGGAGGGAAGGGTGCAAGAGCGGACTGGCAGTAGGGTGTCTGGGGAGGAGGGAAGGAGGGTGCAAGAGCTTTTTAAATCATCAACTGCTTGGACGAGGAAGACTCACAAAAGTCTGTCCATCATCCACACTGGAGTGACATGGTGATTTCTCTGCTCTGGTATCAGACCTGATCTCTCTGTGGGCTTTTGTGGAGCAGCAGGGAGCTCAGGGCAGTCTCTTGGGGGGAGGGAGCGGGAGAGGCCGGGGGTGCCTCTACTTCAGTGGTTCTCAGTCTTTTTGGCCTGTGGCTCAATGTAAACTGATGTTCAGGGCTTCCCATAAGCCATGTTTATTTTTCTGGGGTTCTGGAGTTAGTGGATTTTATGGACCCCTTTAGGCTCTTGGGTACGGACAAAAATGAGGGGCTGAATGTGTGGGATAGGGATGGGGTGCAGGATCTGGGAGGAAGGTGGGGTGCTGAAGTAGGCTGAGTCCAGGGTGTCTGGCCAGGTGGAGGGATCAGGAGCAGGCTCGGGGTAGGTGTCTGGCCAGGGGTAGGGTGCAGGAGTGGACTGGAGGTAGGGTGTTTGGTGGGGAGGGAGGGTGCAAGAGCGGGCTGGCCATAGGGTATCTGGTGAGGGGTGGGGTAGGGTGTGGGAATGGACTGGGGGTAGGGTGTCTTGTCAGGAGGGAGGGTGCTGGAGAGGGCTTGGAATAGGTTTTCTGGTCAGGGAATTGCTCTGCAGCATGCGTCTGGGAGTGTTTTCAGGCTTCTCCCTGCAGGCTCCAACCCCCATTTTTAATAAAAGAAAACAAACTCCTGGGGTGACAACCACTCTTGCCGTGAGTCCCTTGCTAAATGTGCACATGCCTAATACCATGCAGTGCCTGCCACGTTAGTGCAAGGAGCTTGCTCCAGCATGGACCCACAAGTGCCAAAGGCACCACACCTGGTCCCTGCTCCTAGCCAGAGAGTGCTGCGGCGCGTGCACTTGCACGTCATAGTCACAGGTGGCTCGGGCAGCTTAGCGCAAGGCCGCATGTGCAGCGGACACCTTTTCCTATTCACGGCCCCGCCCATAGAGAGGAGTGGGACTATAGCCCCTGCTCTTTGACTGGCGCGTTACCTTGTTCAAACATGCTGACGTCAGGGTGCCCTGCACCCCCCCTCGCAGATGCCATTGTTCCTATGGCATCTACGACTGCTGGCGTCTGCCACCTCCCTAGATTTAGGGCAGCTGGTGCAAGAGGTTGGGGTGCTGGCGGCCCACAGGAAAGATGCTGCTTACGTGGGACAGGAGGACCATTGTGGGAGTGTATTTGCACCACGCCCCCACCTCGGCCTGTAAATCCGGGACATTTAATTACTCAATGGGGAAACTAGGACAGAGTATTTAAAAATAAGGACTGTCCAGAAAAAATGGGATGTATGGTCAGCATATCTATAGCAGCTTGATGCCTGCTGCAGAATCTCCCACATGATAGGAATCCCTAGGACAGGAGATAAGAGAAGTTTTTGGCCAGGCAAAACAAAACAGCAAAGGGCTGAGTTTGGCCTTCTGTTTTAATGGAGGTTCACAAGAGGACAGAGTTACGGTTGCAGACATAAATAATTCATGGGATTTACTGTTCAGGTTACTTTTTTCTCAGTGGATCATTGAAAATCTACTTTACTTCACTGAGTACTTTTAAACCTTTCAGCTGATTGCTACAGAAGTGTATTACTCTAAAATACACTTGAACTTTTGATTCTTGATTATCTGCATTCTGTGTATCCTGATACACATTTAAATTTTTTAAAATACGAGATAAACATATTTCAATGCTCATGAAAAAGAAGTTCTGTTTGTAAATACCATAGTAATCTGCTCTGTGTATGCATGTGCGTGGTTCTGCAAAGGTTCTCTTTATACTAGGTATTTGAGGCTTGTTCTGATAATATCTAAATTACACCTCTTAAACAGTTTAAGGAACGCTTGTGCTGCTTACTGTCAAGGTGGATTCAGTAGTTATTTAAAATAACAAACTATATCCTGTCCCATGCATACCCTACGATACCATCTTTCAGATGGTATCTCTGTTTTGGAATACTGACGGCTATTGTGGACTGGGCCTAAGCAACTTAATAGTTCAAGTAAAAGTGTAGCTAACTTTTTCTTCAGCATAACTATTGCTGTTAAAATAATTCTAGTTCTGTTTAGATGGCAAAAATTGTAGTATGGCCACAGAAATAACTTATGCTTAAACTTGCATCTGGGCTTGTTGTGCAGCTTTATATTCAACTTTAGCAACATGCTTAAGACTTCTTTGACTGAAAGATTTGTTCATAAAGGTCACATTTTGAGCAGAACAAACTGTTAAGCTCTGCTGATTTCTGCATTAAAATGTAATAAGTGTGTTTTAAAATAAATGGTGGTGTTTTTTGTTGGGTGAGGTGAGCAATTTTGTGCTTCTGCTAACCAGCAATCACAGATTGATGTACTTCTCCTCTCATATGCATTTTTAATATCTGAGAAGCCACAAGTGGTTTGCTTCTGATGTCTTGCGTCATCCTGATTAAAATGAGTCATAAGACATAATCCTAAAACCAGCATTATGTTTGTATTCACCAACTCTAGGACTGTGGAATGTTTTCCATGCAGAACACCTTCACTCTTCTCAGCTGGTCATACAGTTAGTCAAAATTGAGGAAGCTTGGGCTTAATGTAACTTTCAAAGTTGATTCCAAACTGTTGTGCACTAGGGATGTTAAATTTAATCAACTGGCAGATGGATTTTCCATTGACTAGTCAAAAAGCAGGGGAGCCACAGCGGGGTTAGTGCCCAGCCTGGGAGCTAACCCTGCTGTGGTTCTGCCTTTTAAGTGTAATAAAAGCCTGTTGGGCTCTGCAGTCTTCAGGATGGGGACAGGGATGGGGGCTCAAGGTGGGGCAGAGGGTTGGTACTCTGGCTTACTTGGCTGATGGTGAAGAGGGGCCTCTTTTCCTTGGCTGCAGAAGTTTGATGCTGGGGCCGGCAAGTAGAGGCTCCTCTGACAGCTCCATGCTTGGGGTAGCAGGATGGGGCACCCTGTTACCAGCCCAGGCACCTTCAGTTCAGCTTCATCTCTCCCCGTTGCAGCCCTGAGCCCCTGCACGGAGTTGAATGGGAAGCTGTATAGCTTCAGGCAGGGTTTCCCAACCTATGGGTCGGGACCCAAATATGGATCGCCATTACATTTCAAAAGGGTCGCCAGGTGTCTCCCCAGGTGGCTCTTAAGGAGCCATTCACACGTTTTTTTTTTTTTAAGTGGCCCTGGATCGCCAAGTCTTCCTGAATTGTCAAAATGGGTCCTCGCCTGGAAAAGGCTGGGAACCGCGAGCTTAAGGGGAACACTAGCTTCCTGGTAATGTGCAGGACAGGCAGTAAAGTTTTCCCACAGTGTACCGTAATGGTAGGACTAGAGTGGCCTCATTTCAGGCTGGGAACAGGGTCCTTGACAGTGGGAATCTAGGATATGCTTACTTTGACTCAGGTCTGTGCACTGCAGGGTGGTTGCCTGAGCCGTGGATTCAAGCATGGGTTAGAGAAATCTTAACACGGGGGTAAAATATAATGAAGATGCTGAAGTTCCCTAACAGGTCAGCTGGTCAAGTCCCACTAACACTAGTCTTACATTGCATTGTAGGCATACCCTTAGTAACAGCCTTGCTGCTGCGGTAATTGAAGCTGAAGAATAGAAAAAACAGGTTAACTGGGTAGTGAATAATGCAGTCCTTTATCTCCTATTTGGATATTTTTTGGGAAAAAAAATTCTAGCCTCTGACACAGGTTAGATTTAATGGGGCGCTGAACCTTTCTCAGACCAAGGCCTGATCTATGTCTAAAACAGTGAAGGAAAACTCCCTTCCTTTGCTGTAGTGTGTACACTATGCAGCTGTACTGCATTTCTAATGTTGACATACTCTAAATCTTTAATAATAATATGCTGAAAATAGAAATGCAGCTGGTGGCCAGTATGTCCTATGGTTCCCAACTCTGATACTTGTTTAGCTGAAGTTAGGGTTGATGAAATAGAATTTTTTCATTTACATTAGATTTTTTTATTTTGTTTACATTACAATGAAATCAGGATTTGATACAAACTATGTTAAAGCCTAAACTACTTATAATAACATAACATTGAAATAATAAATACAGTAGACTTCTGATAATCCGGCACCTTTGGGACCTAGGTGGTGCTGGATTATCGGATATGCTGGAGTATCGGGAGGTACTCCGGCGGGGGGGCTGTGACGGGTCTGCCAGGACCCTCACTGCGTCCGGGGGGTGGGCGGGGAACGGCGAGGCGAGGGGCGAACCCTCTGCCGTTTTGCAGGAAGGCGGGGGAAGCCTCGCGCCGCCGCTGAGAGTTTGCGGGAGGGGAGGAGAGCGGGCTCCCCAGACTGCAGTAGTTATCCTACTGAAACTGACAAGTGGCGGACTTGAGGAAGCTGGGGAGCAGAGCAGCTGGGGTGCTGCCGGGCGCTGAGCAGGGAGGCAAGGGGTGGCGCTGTGGGACCAACTGGGCAGCACTCCAGCTGCTTTGCTCCACAGCTTCCCCAAGTCCGCCTTTCTTCAGTTGCGGCAGCGGTGGACTTGGGGAAGCGACACAGAGCAGCTCCAATTGTCTGGCCAGCCGGACCACTTCTGGGTTCCAGTTGGTGCCGGACTATTAGGAGTGCCGGAGCACTGGATGCCGGACAATTGGAGTTTTACTGTATGCTGAGTCTGAGTCTCCATCCATCTTTCTGTATAATGAGAGATGTTCCTCTGCTTCTAACTTTTGAGGTCAAGCTCTGTAAATATGGCACCATCATGCAATGTTCTGTATTAAGGGTTTGATCTGTGGGAAATGCCGGGGTTGTACTACAGGGTGCAAAGGACTAGGAAAGACATCACAGGCATTGGGACCAGCCTCTGACTCCAGTAGACCTCATCATGTATCTCCTCATGAAGTAGGAAAAAAGATGTACCAAAACTAGTATAAAGGCTGTATTTAGTTATAAATCACCATATCTAATGGTTATATCAAACAATGATAATTCATCTTATTGTAGAAAATAACGGAAGAATAAATTGGAGTTGATTAAAATCTATTTAAATTGAGGCGTTCCACATGGGGATTTAAATTCTGATTTAACTTAATCTACCCTGACTGAACCAGTGTTAAATTTTGAAAAATGTTACTAGTGTGAACAAAATGAAAGAGCTTTAGTACTAGAGCAAAGAATAAATTTAGAGATGTGTCCTGGGACCAACATTTATCATGTTTCTAAACAATCACTTGCAATCATATTAGATGACAATTAGAGCATGCTAATTCAAGTTAAAACTGAACCAGGAGTTATAGTCTAGACAAACTCCCGCTTGGGACTAAAGCCTGAGGATTGTTGAGTTAGTTGAAAAGAGAGCTATAAAATGTCAGGGTAACCTGCCTAAAGTCTGCTGGTGCTATTGTAGCAAATTAAATAATGGGTAAATAATGTTGCTAATGAATAGTTCACTTTTTACAGATGATTTTTGATCCCACTATGAGCAAGAAGAAGAAGAAAAAGAAGAAGCCCTTCATGCTCGATGAAGAAGGAGGAGACACTCAAGCAGAAGAGACACAGGTGACAGAAACAAAAGAAGTGGAGCCAGAACCAACAGAGGACAAAGATATAGAAGCTGATGAAGAGGACAGTAGGAAGAAAGGTATAGTGAAACATTTCAGTTGGCAGTTTCAGAACATAACTTCCAGTTGGAAAAACTTAAAAGACCAATGAATAGTCTAGCAGCACCTTAGACTAACAAAATATGTAGATGGTATCATGAGCTTTTGTGGGTACAGCCCACTTCTTCAGATGACTTCATCTTAATTTATAAGAATTCTGCTTTCAGACACTCCCCCTCATTTTATTCAGTTAATGTTTAACTGGTTAACTAACTAAACGAGATTTTTACATCCCTAGCTCAGAGTAGCCAGCTGTGGGGGCCATGTGCCTCTGAGCGCCACTGTGGAAGAAGAGGGGAGCGAGTCTCCTGCTGGGATGGATCTGGTGGCTTGGCAGGCTGGATCTTGGCTTGGCACGGGGTCCTCCAAACAAACAGATCACTTGGTACTTCAGTCAAGCATTATGTAAACTAACAGGACATGAAAATGATATTTGTCTGTAAAATTAACCTGAGTTTTAACACCCAAGATGATTTAAAAGACAGTTTTATCTCTTTATTTTTTTTATGTAGTCAAGTTTCTCTGTTAAAATCACACATTTCCTTTTGGTGTCAGTTTCCCCTTGTGTAGGGAGCAGCAGCAGGGAAGATTTTTAAACTAAATAGGAAAGCATGACTCTGTGCTACACACACATTATAGGAGTAATCTGAAGTATGTGTAGTACTTGTAACTACTAATCTAACTATTTCCCCCCCCATGGCTATTTTACCCTAGCCTAGATCATACAAATGGCCATACTGGGTCAGACCAAAGGTCCATCTAGCCCGCTATCCTGTCTTCCAAAAGTGGCCAATGCCAGGTGCCTCGGGGAACAAATGGAATAGGTAATCATCAAACGATCATCCCGTTGCCCATTCCCAGCTTCTGCCAAGCAGAGGCTAGGGACACCGTTCGTGCCCATTCTGGTTCGTTCTTGAACCCTGTTAAAGACTTGACCTTCCCAACATCCTCTTGCAAGGGAGTGGGTGTCCCCTTGAGTCTTTCACAGGTATGTTTTTGAGTATTCATATCTATACCTTAATACTTGGGGTACATCTGCTCTGCAATTTAAGCCCCAGGTTAGCTGGACTTGATTTAGCTGACCCATATTAAGGAATCATAGCCTTGAACATCTCCATTGTATTTTAACCCCATTTTAAGCCTTTACTAAGCAGTGCTCAAACCTAAGGATCTGGCATCTGCACTGAAACATGCAGACCTGAATTATAGTTGCCATATCCCAGAGTCCCCAGTGCACACATCCCCCGCCCTCTGAAATGCAGCTGCTCTAATTCTAGAACTATAGTGCATTGTGGGAAAATGTGACTTCCTGCCAGCTTGCTCTCCATTGCAAACCCAGGAAGCTCCCTGGTAGTGTGCTTGTAGACGCCAGAGCAATAAGGAGAGCACAGGGAGGCTTTGGGCCATTCACAAAGCTTGCTTTTTTTTCTTTCCCTCCAGACAGTGATATGACAGTAATTCTTGTTGCTCTTAACGAGGTACCCCCTGCATTAAGTGTGCTACTATGTAATCTCCACCCACCATGCAACACAAGAAATAAAGATCCTGTTCTTGAGAAATCATGCATTTTTATTTAAGGAACATAAGGCAGCAGGGACAGAAATGGCTTTCAGGGCGGAAGCTTCAGGGGAAGATGAAGGAAAGTGGCATGTCACAGCCCCTGTTCAGCAATCACAGTGTATGAGAATGATGGCCTCTTTATTCTGGCACATAGAATCATAGAATACTAGGACTGGAAGGGACACATCCCTGGAGGTTGAGTGTAAGGCTGCCTTTGACTCCTCCCACTCCCCCCATCTCAGGTTCCTAGGGTGTCTGTGAGAGGAGGCGGCTCTGGAACTTGGTGAGGAGGAAATCATGGAGTACTAGGACTGGAAAGGACCTTGAGACATCAAGACAGTCCCCTGTCCTCACAGCAAGACCGAGCACCCTCTAGATCAGCGGTTCCCAACCTTTTCCAGATGAGGTCCCATTTTGACAATTCAGGAAGACTTGGTGACCCAGGGCAATTTAAAAAAATGTGTGAATGGCTTCTTAAGAGCCACCTGGGGAGACACCTGGCAACCCTTTTGAAATGTAATGGCAACCCATATTTGGGTCCCGACCCATAGGTTGGGAAACCCTGATCTAGATCATCTCACCTGCTCTTAAATATCTCCAGTAATGGAGACTCCGCAACCTCCCTAGGCAATTTTTTTCAGTGTTTAACCACCCTGACAGTTAGGAAGTCCTAATGTTCAACCTAAACCTCCCTTGCCACAATTTAAGCCCATTGCTTCTAGTCCTATCGTTAGAGGTCAAGGAGAACAAATTTTCTCTCTTCTGAAGGCATGTTATAAGGAGGTGCTTGAAAACTGCTATCATTTCCCCTCTTAGTCTTCTCTCTTTCAGTCTAAACAAACCCAGTTCTTCAGTCTTCCCTCATAGGTCGTGTTCTCTAGACCTTTAGTCATTTTTGTTGCTCTTCTCTAGACCCCCCTCCAATTTTCTCCACGTCTTTCTTGAAATGCAGTGCCCAGAACCGGACACAATACTCCAATTGCGGCCTAACCAGCGCAGAGTAGAGCGGAAGACTTTCCATCTTCTCATGCCTTACAACATTTCTATTTATGCATCCCAGAATCATGTTCATGCTCTCCCCCCCCCCCTCCCCCCCCCCAACAGTGTTACACTGTTAACTCCTATTTAGCTTGTGGTCCACTATGACACCTAGGTCTCTTTCTGTAGTACTCCTTCCTAGACAGTCACTTCCCATTCTGTATGTGTGAAACTAATTGTTCCTCCCTTAGTGGAGTATTTTGCATTTGTCCTTATTAAACATCATCCTATTTACCTCAGACCAGTTCTTCAGTTTGTCCATATCATTTTGAACTATGACCCTATCCTCCAAAGTATTTGCAACCCTATCAGCTTGGTATCATCTGTGAACTTAAGCGTACTCTCTGTGCTAATATCTAAATCTTTGAAGATATTGAATAGAACCAGTATCAAAACTGATTCCTGCAGAGCCCCACTTGTTAGGCTGGAAGGACATGACTGTGAACCATTAATAACTCTCTGAGACTGGTTATCTAGTCAGTTGTGCATCCACCTTATAGTAGCCACATCTTGGTTGTATTTCCCTAGTGTAGTGATAAGAAGGTCATGTGATACCATATCAAATGCTTTACTAAAGTTAGGTATGCTGGGTCCACTGCTTTCCCCTTATCCACAACACTTGTTATCCTATCAAAGAAAGCCATCAGATTGGTTTGACATGATTTGTTCTTTACAATCCATGCTGGCTGTTACCTATCACATTATTTTCCAGATGTTTGCAGATGGATTCCTTAATTATTTGCTCCATTGTCTTTCCTGGCACAGAAGTTAAGCTGACTGGCTCAGTTTTCTGGGTTGTTGTTATTTCCCTTTTTATAGATGGGCACTATATTTGCCCTTTTTCCAGTTTTCTGGAATCTCTCCCAACTTCCATGACTTTTCTAAGCTGATAGCTAATGGCTCAGATACCTCCTCTGTCAGCTCCTTGAATATTCTAGGATGCATTTCATCAGGCCATTGGTTTCAGCCAGCATCCCCTCCTGCCAGCTTCCCTTTAAAAATGTGTCCTGCTTATTGGGTAGTCAACTACTTCTTTACATCCTTAATTAGAAGTGGAGCTCTAAGATACAGAACACCAAACACGAAAACAAAAGTATCGTAATTTAAATGAAAATCCAAGATTATAACTGGTCTTTCTTATCAAGCATTTGTAAATTAACTTTTATGTGTTTAAGAAATGTTGAACAGTTATTTTGATTTTTTCCCCTGTATGGTAGTTTTAATAAATTATCAAAATAAGTGGAACTGGTGTGATTGTATTGTATTATTTTGACACGTTTGTAGAATTTTGGATTTTTGGTTGCAGAATTCCCCCAGAAGTAAATAGGATTCATATCCAGGGTCCTGGCTTAACTTAAGCTCAGACCTCCAGACCTAACTGGTCCTAGGACCATGGGTCCAAGCCCTGAGTCAGTGCAACTGCAGTGCAGAGGCAAAGAGGGAAGGGGTTGCGACTAGAGTTCAGGCTCAAGCCCGGGCTATCGTTGAAGTGTAGATATACCCTTAATGTCTAAACTGGTAACATTCTTGCTAATCCTGGTCTTTCTTTCAACTTTGCGGAGTTTAGATGCCTCCGATGACCTGGATGACTTAAACTTCTTCAACCAAAAGAAAAAGAAGAAGAAAACAAAAAAGATGTTTGATATAGAGGAAACAGAAGAGGGTATAAAGGTCTGTTTATAGAGATGACCTAGTTTGTGTAATTAAATCCAGTTGTGCTTATTAGAAATTCACACTTTCCTCATCCACCTGTGTCATTGTCCTGTGTCCCCATCTCTTCCATTCTTTTAAGATTGACAGTTCAGGAATTCCAGGGCAGTCGGTCATCCACCCAGAGGGTCACTTATTAAATGATGCATAATTAGACCCCTAATAAATTCACAGCCATTAAAAAAGGCGGACTGTGAAATCTGGTCTCTGTCTATGAAATCTGATCTTTTGTGTGTTTTACCCTGTACTACACAGATCTCGCAGGGGAGACAGTAAAAACAACGAGCGGTCCTGTGACACCGTAAAGACACATTTATTAGGTCATGAGTTTTTTGTGAATAAAACCCACTACATCAGCTGTGTTGGAGTGGAAATTACAGAATTTGGGATGTATGTTACAGCAAAAGAAGTTTCCTGTCAATTGTAGGACCAGGATCACCAATTAAGTCAGGGTGGATGTGTCTCATTCACAATGTTTGATGTGGAGATGTGAATATCAAAGGTGGGGAAATTGCCTTTATAGTGCATTTTAGGTGATCAGCTTTCATGGATGTTTCTCTAATGGGGGCGTCCTGACCCAAATTGGGATCAGATTATTTTGGCAGGGAGAGGAGAGCTTATGCTCTGAAGACAGCTGCACCGCAAGCATCATCTCCGCATTGCAGAAGTAGGATAGCAGTACTGCAACCTTCCCCCATGCACACTCCTCCTTGGGTCAGGACCCCTATATTTACACCATGAAATTTCAGATTTAAATAGCTAAAATTTATTGTTTTGAAATCCCTATGACCATGAAATTGACCAAAATGGTGGGTGTCCAGGTTTATAGTTTCATTACTGTCTTGATTTGAGAGAAGTAGTATGGATAAGTCCAGAAGCCACATGCATTTGGTTTCACAGAAGATTTAACAGTTTCTCCTGTAAAATCTTTTGTTTCTGGTGCTCAATTTCTTTAAATGTATGATGCAACTTGGAGTTTCAGGGAATGTCTGTAGTATTTTTACTCTGGACTCCTGTTCTTATAAATGTGACCAGTAAGTACATCACATTGCAGCATGGCTGATAAGCCTAAAGAGCAGCAGAGCAAGGGCATATGCTATACAATATTCACATTTCTCTGGGCTCTGACGTAGGGGGAAAACATCCCCTGTGACCTTCACAGCAGCTCTAAGCTCTGTTGTTCTGTGTTCTTCACATGTTCATAAATTTCTTTATATGTAGGGACACCAGGATTGGAGTAAAACTTTGCATTAAGTTTCACTCATACACGGAGTCTCTTGTCCTTGTTTTGTGTCAATGTGACTGAAGCCCACAACAAGTCAAAGGGATTATGTGACCCTGTAATAGTCCATTGTTCAAAAAGTGCTAATCAGTTGCAGTAGGCAATGGCCGTAGTTGGTCACATGATCCCATGTTGGCAATCCAAGGGAATAAAAAAATTCCCTGTTCTTAAAAATACCAAGGCTGGACTTTTACACCTGCAATCCTTGATTTGTGTATATTCACCAGAAGGTACACCTCAACTCTGCATGCAAAATTGTGGTTAAAAGTCTGGCCCAAATTCCAACTCAGTACATCTTGTAACTAGCAAGGGAATGTTGGTCATCTGTCTTATGCATAATCTAGCTTGCTCCTTCAAACTGGACTGCAAAGGACGTTCTGTCTCTTTTCCAGCATGCTATGTTAGGTGTCACCGTCATATGTTCTGCCTGATGATGATGATGATGATGATGATGATGATTATTATTATTATTTTTTAATTTGTGTAGGATTTAAAGATTGAAAGTGATGTGCAAGAGGCAGTGGAACCAGAAGATGACCTTGATATCATGCTTGGCAACAAAAAGAAAAAGAAGAAGAATGTGAAGTTTCCAGATGAGGATGAGATATTGGAAAAGGATGAAGGTAAAAGTACAGCCAACTTACCAAGAGTTCAATTCCTGGCTGGTGTGGCTGTTGAAAGTGTGTAATCTTGCAAATGAAGTATACGTATTGCCTAAATAGGCACAGACTTTTTCTAGGTAAAATGCGATCCTCTTGATTTGGGATATTTGCTACTAAATTTTATAATGGGAAGTAATATCTCAGTGGTAGAGCCATATGGTCTTTTTCTATTCTAATCATATCAGTACATGTATGGAGGAAAACTTCAGTTCACAACGCCCATCTCTTGGGAATCTGGTACGTACTGCTAGAAACAGCATTAGCACTGTGTCTAACGTTCACCTTTTTTAACTACGTGTGCATCGTGAACCTCAAATACCTTTCTTTTTCTGCAGCTCTGGAGGATGAAGACAGCAAAAAAGATGACGGAATTACTTTTAGTTTTCATACTGGACCCGCATGGGCAGGGTCAGAAAGGGACTACACGTATGATGAGGTAAAGTTAAAATGTTTTCCAAATATTTCCCAGGTCCAGTGATGCAAATGCTAATACATTTTGTGTCCATGTGTATATTTCTAACTTAATCCTTAGGTACATGTGATCAAATAAACACAAAATTGCTTAAATATAAAATAAGAGCCTGATGTGGCACTCAGATGCATCTGGGAAGATACCCGTGCTTCACTGCTGACTTCGTTGGAGGTCCACATACATGCAAGGATTCGTGTGGATCAAATTTTGGGATTTGTCCCCACGTATTAAAAGCTTGTGCACTTAGTTAACTGTCTTATATTTTAAGTGTTTTTATATGCAGTGTTGTAGCTTTGTTGGTCCCGGGATATTAGAGAGACACAATGTGAGATCTTCAAGGAAGACACATTCAAGGAAAAGTGGCTTGTTAATACCTGTCCATTCATGAGGACAGGAGCAAGGGAGAGGGAAATCTGGGTTGTGTGAGAGTAGGTTATAGACTGTTGTAAAAAGCCATAAATCAGGGACTGGCAAGATGTGGCTGGTGGGCTGAATCAGGCCTGCCAGACCTTTTGATCCAGCCCGCACCTGCCCTGCAGGGAGCGGTGCCAAACAAAGCAACTAGCTGCTCTTTGTTGTAGTTAGGCTGTATAGACTAGAGCTGTTGATTCATTTTTATGAGACTGTAAGTATATGTGTAGCATGTTTGTGATGAGGTTTAATTGTAAATATTTTTAAATGAGAAATTTAGTCTTTTTTATTAATTTAAAAAAAAAAATCCGATTTAAATATTTTTTGGTAGTTTTTTGTTGATCCACCCTGCACATGTTGCTGTAAACATGTTTGTTTCTGCAGTTGCTGAATCGAGTATTTAACATAATGCGGGAAAAGAATCCAGACATGGTAGCTGGTGAGAAAAGAAAATTTGTCATGAAACCACCACAGGTTGTAAGAGTAGGAACCAAGAAAACATCATTTGTCAACTTTACAGATATCTGTAAATTGTAAGTTTCATGGCTTTGAAGACCTGTTAGGGACAGAGAAGGAAATACTGCAGCCTTCCTATTGTACATAGTTAACGATTGCTTCACTGTATGGACTTGTAAAAATTATATTAAACTACTTATTAATCACTAAAAATGATACATGACAGAGGTACTCAATCTGAGGCCTCATGGGTTCTGAGTAGATTGGGACAAATTATCTTCTGCATTTTATGTACAATCCTACTGTTGATACTAGGGGTGTGAATATCCATTAAGAAAGTTACTGATTTAACAGTATAATTTTAATTGTTTAACTGGTTAACCGTGGAGGGCGGTGGGGATTTCCAGCTGGCGTCTGGCTCCTCCAGCCCGGCCCTCCCTGCGTGTGATGCTGCTCCAGCCACACTGCCGCACTATGGGGCGGAGAGGCACTCTGGTGGGGGAAGAGGGGTGCTGCATTGCTAGGGTTGCTGCTCTGGAAGGGACCAGAAGGCCTTCAGAGGAGAGGGGCCAAGGGCACCATGGAGGGCTGCTCCAGCCTTTCAGGTAATAGGTTACCAGATAAGCATGCTGCTAAGGTTAATGCTTACAGGGTAACCGACCTTTTACATCCCTAGTTGATGTTTTTGCAATTGATTAATGCTTACTCATTCGATTTGTGATCCTCAATGTGTAGCCCTCAAATCCTTGTCAGGAGTACTACGGCTTAGCTAGTTATTCCCCTGTTTGTAATCGTGCATTTGATTTTTTTTTTTTCCTACCGAGGTTCAGAGCAGTACACTCGTGTCTTTATGGAATTACATCTTGTTGATTTCAGATCAACTCTTGAGTTTGTCCAAATCATCTTGAATTCTAATCCTATCCTCCAGAATGGTATTAGTCCCTGCCAGCTTGGCGTCATTAATGAAACTATTGAATAGTACAGGATCCAGGACGTCCCAACCCTGTGGGACTCCACTAGATGTGCTCTCCCAGTTTTATGGCAAACCGGATATCTCATCTTTGAGTACGGCCTCTCAACCGATTGTGCACCAACCCTCTAGTATCTGAATTTATACCATATTTCCTTAGTTTGCTTAGAATATCCATGGGACTGTGTCAAAAGCCTAAAAGTTTCTTTCCAAGTACTGAAGTTAGGCTGACTGTTCTAATTCTCTTAGCTATATTCCAGATATGAAAATCATAGCCCTGTTTGTTCCTGCACCTTGTAAACAGGCTTGCTGTTCTGAAAGGTCCTTCTAAATTGTTGAGGGTTGTTTTGTTGTCTTTTTAATACCAACTTTTGAAAGGTGGAGGATAACAATAACTTTCCTTTCACTTTTAGATTGCATCGTCAGCCAAAACATCTCCTGGCGTTTTTGTTGGCTGAATTGGGCACAAGGTAAGTGGCTTGTACTCCACTTAAGTGACCAAAAAGGAGGGAGAGATTTGCCTTAGTCAAGTGTGCTTTGAGTCAGGTCCCCATGTACATAAGTGGGCATGCATCTGTTCCTCTAATGGTGAGAGTGGAGATGCCACATGGTAAATAACTCTTTCCTTGCCCTTCAAGAGCATCTATGCTGTGTGTGGTTAAGTTGGTCTGGTAGGTACAGGGCAGTTCATACACCATCTATCACAGTATTAAAAACACTATGAATGGATTCTGCATGACTAGTAGTATTACTAGTTTTCAGATTACATAGTGGTGGTTTGCTCTCTACAAAAGATAAGCATGGGTAGATTTAAGGACTGTTATCTGCAGATATACAGTAGGGATATAAAATCTGTTAACCAGTTAAACCTTGAGTTTATTCTCCCTTTCTTCCCCTTCCCCCGCTGGTGATGCAGCCCTGGTTAACAAGTTAACCATTGACATCCCTAATATACAGAGAACTGAATAGCCTAGTTATGAAATGTGTATTCAGGGATCAAGTTCCCTTTATCTCAAACTAATCTTACACTAAAACTTGGTTTGAAGTTAAAATTCTTTCTTGCCTGTATCAGCATGGCTAGAAAATGTGTGCGCTTTTTGCATTTACAACACTATTAGGGAATGTCTAAATTACATCCTTCTGTTGAAAGAGGGATGTAAATTAGGCAGATTGAAAGTGCAAATGAAAAGGGGGATTTAAATAGCCCATGCTTCATTTCCATAATCGTGTCACAGCGTTCTTTCGAGAGAGGATATTTTGAAAGTGAAATTGCCATCTAGATGTGGTTCTTTCGGGGGGAGGGGAAGAACCCCTTTTTCAAAAGACCCTGTACTCGGTTTTTTGAGGCGTACAGGATCTTTCGAAAGAGGGATGTAGTTTAGATGTAGCCTTGCAGACTACCTCCCAACCACGTTGTGGTGGCTGCTTGTCAGATCAGCACAAGTACTACGTTCACTTAACCATTGAAGAGTATGACTATATATTTTTGGGACTTGTGGGATGCCAATTAAGTTGTTGTCTTCACAATAATTACTGCATTAAGTTATGTTCAGATGAAGATGGTTCCCGGATCATTATTGAAATCTTTCAGCAGTTTCTTTTGCACAGACAGATTAAATGTTGCTGCTAGATTCGGGCCTAACGCTGTTTAATAAAAGCAATCGCATGTTTTAGATCTTCTTGTCCTTTCTTTACAACTTGTTCTGTGGTTCTGATTTGCACTTTACTGAATTACTTGTTCTTTTAAATGTAGTGGCTCAATAGATGGTAACAACCAACTTGTAATCAAAGGAAGATTCCAACAAAAGCAAATAGAAAATGTTTTGAGAAGATACATCAGTAAGTACAATTCTCACTAACAATTTTCTCTTACTAGCATCTCTGTTATCTTTAGATAATTCCTTTTATCCTTACTCAGGCTACGTCTAGACAACCCTTGGCTTCCGAAAGAAGATATGCAAATTAAGCATGAATTTGCATATCTTCTGATCCCTTTTTCGGAAGAGTTTTTTTTTTAGGGGGGAAAAAAGCAGTTTAGATGGGTTTTTCTGCACAGCCCCCCCCCCCCCCCCCCTTTCGAAAGAACCCTTATTCCTCAGAAAATGAGGCTTTTACAGGGTTCTCTCAAAAAAGGGTTTTTTGGGCAAAAAACCCCATCTAGACTGCGCTTTTTTTTTTCTTCGAAAAAACCTCTTCCGAAAAAGGGATCGGAAGAAGATATGCAAATTCATGCCTAATTTGCATATATATTTTTTTCGGAAGCCGAGGGTAGTCTAGACGTAGCCTTAGACTTGCACATGTAAAGTTCTCAGTATCTTATGACCATTACGATTCAGTACAATGTCATTTACATGGAAGTAGTCCTGTATTGGAAGTTACGCC
This sequence comes from Apalone spinifera, assembly GCA_030068395.1. Taxonomy (NCBI): domain Eukaryota; kingdom Metazoa; phylum Chordata; order Testudines; family Trionychidae; genus Apalone; species Apalone spinifera. The sequence goes on along the minus strand of JANRFK010002932.1, from coordinate 3,433,683 downwards.
TATATTGATTCATATATCATCTTAGGTACCTAACTGTATCACATCTGCAAATTGTACATGGGGGGGGGGGGGGGGAAGGAACATAAACGAATAATTTTGGCCTAATGCTGGTCTTTTTTTTTTTTTAATGTCCTGGATAATCATACACCGCTGGGGATACTAAAGAATATACGACCGAGTGTGTTTATAGATTGCTTGTTCCTGAAAGCAATGAACAAGTCGATGGGAGAGGCATTGGTTTGGCTCTGTCCGTAGACTGATGATATGGCAAAAAAGCTAGTGAGAATATTGCTGCAGCATTGCTTCCTGCCAGTCTCAGTGACTTTCACTTGCCTTGGCAAAGGGCTGATGAGGGGTGCTGTAAACAGTGACCGACCTCTTGACTAACCGATGTTGTACATGGTAATTATTTTACTAATAAAATGCATATGCTACAGTTCTAAGGACGCTTCAGGAGATAATCTTCCCTAGTTCTATAATTGTTATTCCTTTTTATGCAGATCTGACTTTTTAAGCATTGCCTCTCTAAGAAATGATGAGTTCTGGAAATGCTGCCTCAGCCTGAAATGTATCAATTGCAGGTTTCAGGCATCTGCAGCTAGTAAAAGATTTTAATTGGAACCACTTTTTATAGCATTGGTGTGAGCACTCAAGACAGGCAAAACATACACCTTGTTGACCAGTAGCTTGACTTTGCTTTTGAAGTCCATATACTAACCGCACGTAACTTGTAGGACATGCCTCAGCTGCTGCAAAAGCTTGGTAAAGCTGTCCTGTTTTAAGACTCGAGTAGCATTTCCTGGTGGATAGATGCCTTTTCTAGTGATGTCTTAATGCAATACCTTTCAATTACAACTTCATTTCTTTTCTCCAGAGGAGTATGTTACTTGTCATACGTGTCGGTCACCGGACACAATCCTGCAGAAGGACACCAGATTATACTTCTTGCAGTGTGAGACCTGCCATTCTCGCTGCTCCGTTGCCAGCATCAAAACTGGTTTTCAGGCTGTCACAGGCAAGAGAGCACAGCTCCGTGCCAAAGCTAACTAGTTCGCTAATCGACACTGGATTTTGCAAAGTGTTCTGGGGAGATATGACTGGACAGGTTTACAATCGGCGTGGATTTACCATTGTATTAAACAAGGTTGTAAGAGCTACCAAGATATTTGGCTTTTGATTGATTGGTCTGTGAAATCCTTGCAAGATGCAGATCCTGAAGCTGTTCACATACATTTGCTCATTGAATATATTTTACCAACTATCAGAGAAATATGATGGGAAAGGAGGTGCTTTTTAATCCATTCATAGACTTCTGTACAATGCAAGATAAATTAAAGTTATTCTAACAGTGACTCTTTCATTTGAATTTTTCCTCCAGTTTTTCTTTCTAAGTTGTATCTGACAGTTGCCATGAACACGATTTTACTATGATTACATGCAGGCTATGTTAATTAATTATGTCCAAAGAACAGGATAAGACTTCAGCACACACTTCAGAAGTGTATTTTTCCTCTGGAAAGCTCCTTTTAGGGAGCCTATAGCTAGAACAGACAAAGCAGTTGTTATACAAAAGGCATACTGGCTAAGATTCCGAATGGCGAGAATAGTCCTGTCCATGTGAAAACTGCCCTTTTTTTAATACATGTAAGGATGCCTGGTTCCTTTCCCTTACTACTCCTGTACTCTCCTCCTTTGCTATTATGAGAACTGGCTTATGAAGTGATGAGCTGTTCAGTATCACTTCCCTTAATGTTTTTGCCAGCTATTAAGGGCACTTTATCTGTTAAATGCAGCTGAACAGTTTAGTGCAACTTATTAAGGAGAAAATGCAACCCCTTAGGCAGTTCAGAAGATCGGTCCTGAATGTCCTGTTAATACTGAATGTACCCATACTGAGTTGGTAAGCTATTGTAAACATGCACGGTGTCACTGTACTAAATTCATAAATATGTTCATTTCTCTCTCATATCTCACTTAGTTCTCTACTTTGCACCACTTTAAATGACTAATCAAGTTAAATGAAAAGGGTATTGGTAACATATTGCACACTGGCTCCAAGGCAATGAAAATGTAAAAATGCCTGCTAGCATCAAATTTTAATCCCAAGATATTTTGGGTTCCAGGCTTAATGTACAAATACTGTGTGTACTGTAAAACATGCATCTTTCTCCACTACGAAAAGGTATATTTGGAAAAGGGAACTCTGGCACTGATTTGAAAAAAGCCACACAGCCTCTGAACTTAGTGTAGGCCCTACACACATCTGTGTGCTCGTATCCTCGTGTCTGGTTCATGCAGCGAATGTTGCTGTCTCCAGTTTTCTTGCCTGGGAATCTAGTTAACTGTTACCATCCCCTAGGAATGGGAGTGGGTGGGGAAGGGGGATGGAGAGAGGCATGCTTGCCATTATAGTACTGTCAAACCTAAAAAAACATGGTGTCTGTTCGAATAACTGACCTCTAAAATTGAAGTGCTGTGCCAATTGAGGGAGAAATTCAGCAGCAGGCTGGTGGCTTGATGGGAGTTGAATGGCTTCCCTGCATGTAACCCTAGTATCCACTCACCTAGTAAATGAAGCGAGAATGAGGGTATTATTGGCTCATTTTAAGGCTGCAATTGAAGGGTTTCAGTTCTGAGTGTTTTAATCTGTGTGTGTATATACTAATATACAATCCAGTTTTGCTGGTAAACCATTTTTATTTGCTATTTGAAAACTACTTGACAATACAGTGCGGTTAAAGTCAAGGTTTTATAGCTGGTTTCTTAAAAGCCTTTTGAATTTGAAGAGTGAGCTGTAACAAATGTTGGCTGTGTCTTTAAGTGAATAAAACCAGGATCAGTGCCTCTTGTGTAACATAAGTATTGTATTGTTTTCTTTAACAAATAGTACAGAGTGGCTGACAGATTGTAATGCTTTAAACAAGCATGTTCGACCTGTAGTTCCTCAATATGGATGTTTAAAATATTGTGTTAGTACTGAAATTATCAGTCAATTACATTATCACTCAATTGTCTGGATGCTTTCCTCATGTGATACTGTCAGTTGAGTCTCTGGGGAAAAATTCAGAGAGGCTAAGCTACTGTAACTTTTTTTTTTCCTGGCACTGCCCTCCTGTCTTGTCTTGGTCCATTTTACAGTCCCTTAGGCTGAATGCCTCCCTGCTCCCTTCTGACTTCATGTGTGGACAGGAGTTTCTTAAACTGGGATATGTGCATGTTGCATATTCCAGCTAGTGTGATTTCCTGCTGAGCCTTGTCATACAGCTGTCTGGAGGCTGGAAGATCTCCTGATGGCTCGTTGGATGAAATCGAGAGGATCGGTAAGAAGGTGTACTGAGAGAGATTAAGGGGATGAAATCACTGTAACTTGCAATTAAAGTGTACCAAAATGTCAGTTACACACCGGCTTCAGTTTGGCTCAGAATTTTCCCCTTTTTAAGCCTAGGCTCATTTTCCTTTTCTTCACATGATTGGAGCTCTTTACTTTGTTTAGTCATTAAACCCTGAGCACATGTAATAATCACTGCCCCCATGAAAACCATTTCCTCAGTATTTAGGAGTATAGGGGATGTGAATGAGAGGGAGATGTGTACTGTAAAGACATGATAAAGCAAGGGGTAGGCAGACTTCAAATCCTGCCATGGGGTCTCTTGGGACACATCTCAGACTGGTATGAGCTGCCTTCAGGTGCAAATAAATGTACTTCTGTGGGGCTACGTCTAGACTATAGCTCCCTGTTGGCAGAGGGATGTAAATGAAGCACTTCAAAAGTGCAAATGAAGCATATCCTGTGCTTCATTTGCATAACCACGTAATGGCACTTTTTCGAAAAAGTGCCATTTCAAAATTGAAACCGCAGTCTAGATATGGTTCTTTTGAAAATAGGGCGCTTTTTCGAAAGATCCTGTAAACCTCAAAAAACGAGGTAGCCATGCAGGACGAGTGAGAAGAGTAAGATACTAGTTAGAGTGAATTAGGGGGTACCTTCCCACTAGAATAAGATGGGGCAAACCTTTGCTTTCCTTAGGGTAATTCATACCCACACAGTGTGTGGTGTTTCCCTGGATAAGGGACAAATTTGCTCTTTGATTTCTCAGAGTTATCAGGCTTTTCCATTCTGACCCATCCTAAATTTAAACCCAGGGCAAAGTCAGCTGTACCTTCTCTCTTCTTCCCCCCTCCCCCCCCGGCCTTTAGGAGATGCTGACATTACCTCTGTTCTAGCCAACCCCTCCCCTTGCTCCACCCTGCAGCCAAGCTGCTCCAAGGATTCTCCTGTGAGCTGGGGCAGGCGGGGAGAGCTGAAGTCAGTGTGTCCCCCTGCACCTGTACCCATCTCTGCAGAGATAGGAGCTGCTCCAGTGTGAAACATGGCGGGTAAGTGACTTGGAGTGGTGAGGAGGAGACAACAGAGCAGGACAGATTTCCCTTAGTGTGTGGCAACAGCCACCACACACTAACACTATCTCACGCCCCCGAGTCTATGCCCCACACAGTCAGGGGCTGCGCACACAAACAGTGTGTGTCTCACGCTTTGTCTGCCCATAGTGGTGAAGCATGGAATTGATCTAGAGTCCCAGACTAGCCGCCTCTGAGGTTAACTATCAATGCCTTCTGCCTCTTCAAGGCTGTACGCAGTGAAATACCAATAGCTTGGCAGCAGTGCTTAATGCTGGGATTCATGTCACCAGGAGTCTCTCAAATGGCTATCCTGGCTAGTGTGCGTGGGGCCAAACCTCTTCAGGATCTAGCTTGCCAGAGCAAGGATGAACAGTGCTTCCAGCATGCCTTCAATTCTTCCATTGTGATGGGTAGATCTAGATTCCATGACTGGAAGATGCCCCCCAGCTGTGCTTTTAGCAGTGCTCCCAAGAGGCCAATAGCTTTATGCACAGTGGGCTGTGGCCCAAGGCATTGGGTCCAGGTACTTATACTCTACCCCCAAGCCCTCATCTATGTCAATGAAGGGCTGTTTACTCAATGGGAACCATGCAAACTGCAATTAGCATTTGGTTCTCCTTGCCCTAGTTTAAGGTCTGGCTTCTGTGCTGTGGGGATTTAGAATTGAGGATTCTGGCTGTATAGTCGGAAGCCTGGAGAGGTTATGAATCTGTGACAGAGCCAAAGACTGGTCTGTGCTACACAGTTAAGTAGACAGAAGCTGCCTTATGTAAACTTGACACTGTTGATCGGCAGGAACAAGGCTGGGGTAAGTGCCCTACTGCACCGATGAGATGACTCGAGCTCTGTGCCTCATGGTGGTGATGGTCATGAACGCTGCAGGCTGTGGGTACAGATAGTATGTACACAGGCTGTGGTGTCTGAGCTAGAACTCCCATTTCCTTAGGCCATGTCTTCACTAAACAGAAGATCTATGCTGCTGTGATCGATCTTCCGGAGTTCAATTTAGCGGGTCTAGTTAAGACTAGGGCAGTGAGTGTAACCACATAAACAGTTATCTGATGAGCCTAAGCCTGAAATGTTCAGTGGTTAGACGGTTACTTAATTACATGCATTTTAACATCCCTAGTTAAGACCTGCTAAATCGAACTCACAGGGCGCCCTTGTCGGCGGCCGGTACACCTGCTTCTGTGAGGAGTAAGGGAAGCCAGTGGGAACATTTCCTTCCAGCGGCCTTCTGCAATGGGAATGGCAGGGAAACTCAAAACAAGGTACGTCGATGCCAGTGATGTAATTAACGTAGCTAGAGTTGCATATCTGGATCTTCCCCTTTAATGTAGACCTGGCCTTAGTCTGATCTGTTAGTCTGTCAATCTGGAGTAATTCACTTGGGGTGCCTCTACACTGCACCGTTACCTTGAAATAAGCGATGCAATTTGTGCTGCGCAAATCTTGATTTGAGGTCATTTTGAGGTCATTTTGAAAGTGCTGTTCCAAAACATTCCTTAACCCTCGTGGAACAAGGTTTATGGGGATGCTGAAATAGCACATCTGTTATTTTGAAATAACGGGCGTGCTCAAAAGATGTGGAATAGTTATTTCAGGATACTTCTGGTATCCTGAAACAGCTCAGCCTGGGAGACAATTGACTCCAGAATTAGCCTAGTCACAGTAGGGTTTTTCCTACTGAAGACCTGAAATGTCAGCTCCTTGATTTGCAGGTGGACAGGTGCAGCTCTGTATCAAGGGCTGTGAATTAAAAACTGAGCTGTGGGTGTCCTTCGGTCTTGAAAGGAGTTCCCATCACTGCCACCTCCCTTTGCAGGATGTCACTGTTTAATGATGTATGAAGGGGAAGGAGGAGGGTTCTGTTTGAAGGGGCCGAAAACACCGGAAGGGTTAGTATTTCAGCTGCAGTTTGCAGACCCCAGTAATTGGATTAGAATGAAAGTCCCCGCTTCGTTCTGTCTTCCAGTTAATTGTTGTGATTTTACAGCCACTTCTTCCTGAGCTGAACATGTTCCCTCTCCTGTTGCTGTTTGGAAGATCCACCAAAAGGTTACATTGGGGCCCTGGAGGTAGTCTGAGATGGATTGACACTAGCCTGCCATATCCTCGATAAACTTTCTTGAAAGCTACTTCTGGGATTCACTGCACTAAAAAGTCAGTTGGGTCTGTTGTGGTTTGACTCTTGAAGGAGGGGGATGCTAACCGTCTGCTACTTCTGATAGCACCAGATCCACTGGATAGGCATTGCTGCTGTTGGGTACTATCCCCGCCCCCACCTAGAAGCATGCTCGGGTATGACACAGTGTTTCTTGAGTTGCCCACAGAGCAGCCTGTGGGTGAGTCCCAGCCTGATTCAAAGGATGGTGTAACCTTGGCTGAGCTCTTAGGTACAATCCTACCTCGGGCTTGCCATGCCCTGGAGCTGGAAGATCTGGAAACCCTGTGGAACCACCACTGTGCTGATGCGCTGGGGCTGTTCTGAAGCAAACAAAGAGCCGTGCTGAAACAAGTTTGGCAGGACAGGATGCACTCTAAACAAGGCCATCAAAATGATGGTCATGAGGGGACCCTAAGAGTTGACCATGACCAGGTAATGCATCTTTACACACTGCTGGCTTTGGCTACACAGCAGGGCTAAAGCTGAAATAAGCTACACAACTTCAGCTACGTCCATCGCGTAGCCTATGCCGGGATAGCTGCTTTTTTTTGGCTTTTGGGGCTGTCTACACAGTAGAAAGTCCTCCAGCTCACCGTCATTTTGACATTGTGTCGAAATAACGGCTTGTAGTGTAGACGTGCGCTATGTTATTTCAGACTAACGTCTGTTATTCCAAAATAACACTGCTGTGTAGATGTGCCCTAAATGCACTGAAGAAGAGTTTAAAAGCTTGTTCGTTAATACTTTAGCATTTGCCAAGCACTCTGAATTTTTCTAGTCCTAGACAGAATGCAAAGAGAATTCTGGCTCAGGGATTAAAAAATTCCGAGGGGTGGCCGTGTTAGTCTGTAATAGGAAAAACTTAAATACCGCATAGTGCACCAAGAAAGCTTGTGATACAGGCTACATTTTTTGTTAGTCTTTAAGGACTGGGGGGGGGGGGGGGGGGGGGGGGGGGGGGGGTTGTTTTTGTTTTTTCCCCAGGGATTAAAAGGTAGCACAAGTTCTCCACTATCCTGCTTACAGTCAATGGGTCAGTTTCTCCTCTTGTTTATAAGAGTTTTACACCTGCTATGCCCAACCCAGAAGTTCAATAATCATGAATCGGACCCCAGAGAAGATGAGATTATTCTGAAAATCACGAGGTTATTAAAAATAATAATGGGTTTTGCTTCCTGTTTTCTGAACCTTTAGGTCACTTTTGGTTCACTTGCTCAAGCTTGTCTCTGCAGCCCAGAGACCTAGAAACTTACTTTAGAAAAGGCAAGATGAGTCTCGCCGGTCACATGCCTCCAGGAGGTGGGGGTTTGAGAAGAACACCAAACGCCACGAGACCTTCCATACGCTGAGGAATTTGCAACACTTGCCTAGAGACTGTCTGAGACCATTGCAGGCTGGTGTAAGTTAGATCAGCACCTGGGCTGTTCTGACCTGTTGAGGTTGGGCCCCAGTGCAGATGTGCCATGACTCAGATCCAGGAAGTTGTAGCTGCCTCTTGAATGGCTCCACCCTGCTGTCCTGCACTGAGTGGGCTCCACATAGAACAGAATTAGGGGCTTACAGACAAAATACCCTCAAATCCAGAAGAGCTTTGTTCAACCCTCATCCCAGGCAAAGCCAAGCCCTTGGCAGAGATGCAACAGAAACGAGTGAGTCCAGAAACACTAACCCAGGGCCCAGAGATCCTGAAAAGTCAGAGAGAAGACATCCGAGGTGGAATAATTCCCCTTTTTTATTATACAGGATTTTATGTACAAGGCCATCTTCTTCCCAAACAGCAGCATCGCAGTCAGTTCATAGCAAAAATTGCAGCTCATCTCTCAACGCCTAGACTACAACGATACAACGGCTCGGCACAGCACGATGGACAAACAAATGGGCTGGGAACTGAAATGTGGAAGAAGAGAAGGAAAAGAAAGTAACGTTCTTCCCTTGTAGCCCTCAAATATTTCCAGTGAAGAAATGCAAGTAAAACGTTGTGCTTCAACAGCCAGGATCACGAGTAGGCCAGGTTCTCTGAGGCAAGCCCAGTTCCATGGCTTGCTTTCCACTCCATCTCTATCCTAACGACTGAGAGGCCTGGGTTTGAGTGCTGGAGTAGAAAGCAGGAGGCCGCTCTGACACTGGTGGAGTGGCTCTCGGTCACTCTTAGTTTCATCCTGGTTCTTGGAGTCTGATCAAGGAGACTAGGGCGGCGGGGCTGGGGGAAGACGCCCTGCCAGTTGGCCTGGCAGTGCAGTGTCAGCTCTACCAATGTCTGCAGCCAGCGACTAGGCACAGGCCCAATCAAGAGGGAATTGGGGACCATGCAACAGAAGGGAAAGTGGGGGGGAGACGGTTTCGCATGAAGAAAGCCCCCCATGTCTGCTGCTGCCCTTTGCCTTCTGGGTGGTGAGTGGCCAAGGGCAGTGCGGCTGCAGGGCTGGGGCGGGAAACGCTCGAAGCCCCTCAGGTCCAGCGGGCTGGGCTCTAACCCTCGCAAGTCTTTAACTCAGGCGAGTTGGCCGCCCCAGCGCGATGCAGAGCGCAGCCTGTGAGGTCTGGGGCCGGGGCCAGCTCTCCCCTCCCTCAGTCAGACCTTGAAGGCCCCGAGGGAGGCTGGAGCCAGGGCTGGTGTGTGGCCATGCGGCTATAGGGGGCTGAGTCGCCTGTCGAACACGGCGTGGCCGCTGGGCCGGAGGGGAAGAGGTGGCAGCGCCCCCCTCAGCCCGAACTGTTCGTCCAATAAGCGGGTTATACACTAGCCACTTGGGTCCACTTTCATTCCCCTCCCCCCCATCCCACAGTGACACACGCTCAGCCGGACCAGGCCTCTGATGACGACGGGTGCTTTGTCACTGCTGCTCTGGTTCCCTTCTCCTGTCAGTGGCTTCCGCCTCTCTCCATGCTGGTCCAGCGTGCAACAAGGGCCATGCTACCGATTTCCTTACCCCAGGGATGGCCGTGCATCCAGGGCGGATCGCTGGCTGAAAAGGGCTCGGGAGGAAGTGACTGGGTTGAGGAGGAAAAAGTTGCCCCCGTGCCCTGTTCATGAACATGATCAAATGTGTGAAATGACAAATTGTCCAGACCCATTAACAAACAGGCCGGCCCCGTCTACCGCAAAAGCTAAATTCTTTATTGGATTAGGCTAGCTATCTCTTCCTGCCCCTACGGACGGCTCTAACACGTCCCCGACTCGTTTTATAATACAACCTCCATCCCAGAGTCTGAGCAGTGGCGGTCATGGAGCAAGTGTCTGTCCGCTGCCCAGGCCGGCAGCCGGGCTCTGAGGAGCAGGGATCCGCTCGGGGAACTGGTGGTCTTTGTTTTTGCTTTTACAGATGGGTTGAAGATGTCGGTCCATGTTTCTCCTTTGGAATGCCAGGCAGAGATGGCAGCAGCCCTGCATTTTCTGCTTGTCCGGCTCAGCATGCCCGGCCAGGGTATAACCTCATGCTCTCCTCACACTGGTGTTCATCGCTGTCCCGAATATGCTACTGGAAGACAGGAGGGAGAAAAACAGGTGTCAGTCCCCTTGTGATTGAGGAGAGGTATGTAGGGGGTGAAGCCAGGCTTGGTGCTAGGAAAATGCAGAGGGGTTTTGGGGGAGACGCATCTTCCTAAGCAGCTGAGATACATAGGGTGGAAACGTGGCCCTCGAATCCAGCATGCAACTCGTGGGGACTGGAGAGTGGCACTCGCTGTACCTGGTTACTGTAGGCTGGAGTCCTCCACATCTGTGTAATGACTGTTCTCCTGGAGGGAGGGAAAGGGCAAGGAGAAATAGGACCAGGAAATCAACATTAGCCCCTTCTCCCGAGCCGTTCCAGCCCAGGGAATTCAGAGATTAGCTCAGGCAGAGGCTGGGGAAGGGATGAAATCATCCAGGAACATGGATGGGCTGTAATGCTGCAGGGGAGCAGGAACAGTTGGAGTCCATTGCCTGGATATTTGGACCATGCGGGGACTGTAACACAAGGGGTGGCTTGTTATTTATGCCCTCTCAGCCTTGTTTGTTGAAGCTGTTGCATTCTGGGTAAATAATTAGCGTCATTGGAGCAAGAGGACTAACCACAGAGCCTCTCTCTGGGGACAGCGGGTGCCTCTGAGGGTGACGCCGTGTTCATGCGCTGTGCGCACTCACTGGGCTTCTGTTACTTGCTGTGTCTGTGTTTTAAGGGTGGTGGTGGTTCCCCCCCTTTTCCCTTGTGCATGCTAGGAGGTTTCTCCAGGGGAACTGCTTCTGAGGGGTGTAGTGGTTTGACCTGCGGCACTGGGTTTGGCGTGCGCTTGCTGTCTCCTCCCTTGGGGAGGGGTGTTGCTGAGGGAAGGAGAGGTTATTGACTGTGCTAACACACAATGAACAAATCTGAAGTGGCTTTCCTGGTGGAGGGGCAGGTTGCGTATCACTTGGCACAGGGAAGACTCTAGATCAAGGAATCTGTTGTTCAAGTTTCCCCCATGTTGACTTCTGTTGCAAAAGTTGTTTTTCCCCCTCAAAATCCCAATCTTCCTCCACGCTGAAATCATAGAACACTAGACCTGAAAGGCACCTCGAGAGGTCATCCCCTGCCCTCATGACAGGACCCAGCACCATCTAGATCATCCTTGGGAGATGTTTGTCAAACTTGCTCTTAAATATCTCCAGGGATGCATATTCCACAACCTCCCTGGGCAATTTATTCCAGTGTTTAGCCACCTTGACAGTTAAGAAATTTTTCATAATGTCCAACCTAAACGTCCCTTGCTGCAGTTCAAGCCCATTGCTTCTTATCCTATCCTCAGAGGCCAAGGAGAACAATTTTTCTCCATCCTCCTTGTAATACCCTTTTAGGTACTTGAAAGCTGTTTTCATGTCCCCCCTCAGTCTTCTCTTTTCCAAACTAAATACGCCCAGTTCTTTCAGTCTTCCCTCATAGCTCGTGTTTTCTAGGCCTTTAATCATTTTGGTTGCTCCCCTCTGGACCTTCTCCAATTCCTCCACATCTTTCTTGAACTGCTAGTGTCTGATCTCTCCCATTATAGGACGGGCGTCTTGCTCGCTAGTATGCAAGAGCCCAGATGGGAGACATGTTTGTCATTGTGGTGCTAGGGTTAGGCGGTTCTAAAGAACCCTGAACAGCCCTGGAGCCTGGTTTTAAAGCACTGTTTAGATAGGGCAAACAACCTCTGCAAAGATGAAACGTTTCCTAGGTGGTGATGCTGGTCATATGGAGGTGGGGGGTTCTGTCCATGCATAACTGGCTCAGTGGTGCCTGAGTAGAATATGGGACTCCAGGACAGGGTGAAGGGAGCTAAGCCATCGAGGGACCTGCCTCTGTATTGCCAGATTCTACTCCCCCGCTGTATGTTGTCTGTTATCCAGGGAGCAGCCCCCCAGAGAAATCCTCTGCTGTGACCCCTTCAGCTAGTATTAGGAGTGCTGGGGGTGCTTGAAATAATAAAAGCAAATGTCTGGCTTCCATCACCAGCACCCCCAGTACACACCTGGTTCCAGCCCCCTGGCATCACATGCAAGAGCAGTGATGAGGACAGGCACCAGACCTCATCAAAGTATGCCCAAGCAGGAGAGAGCGAGTCTGTGACTCTAGCCCAGGGGTCTGGGCACTCCCCGGGGATGTGAGTCATGTTAAAATGCCTGCGCCGATGAACGCGAGAGACCCGTGTTGAAATCCCCCAGATCCCAGAAGTTGGGGGGCTTGTGGGAGAGCTGGGGTCCGTGGGCAGCGAGCAAGGCATGGAAAGTTAGTCATTGCAATGGGAAGCCCTTCCCACTGACCTTCTGGGTGTTCCAGAGCACGGGCTGACTCCTGTAGGCCATGGCATCTCACCTGTTCTGAGAGGCTCCTGGCTCCTTTTCAAATTATGGGCTGTTGGCAAGGGTATAACTGTGGGGTTTGGGCACCTGATTCCCACTGGGGGCACAGGGAGCCTGGCACAAACTCCAGGGACAGAACATGGCCTCTGTGTCGTTCCTGAGCATATAGGCTGGGATTTCTATAGGGGATAGGGGAAGATGCCCTACATCTATTGACTTTCAGTGGGACGTTGGCACCTAGCTCCCATGTGCTTATTGAAATGCCACCCCCTGAGCACCCATTGTAAGTATTTCCATGCGCTTAGCAGCAGCGTGACCTAGCAGCTAGCTCGCTGGACTGCGACGCGGGAGACCTGCATTCCAAGGCCAGGAGGGACCATCATGTTAATCTGCTCTGGCCTCCTGCTTAACACAGGCAAGAGAACTTTCCTACCATAATTCCTGCAGAAGATCAGTTGGGGGGGGGGGGAATCCAATCTTGATTTTAAAAATAGCCAATGATGGGGGGTCCAGCATGGTCCTTGGTAAATTGTTCCAACTGGTTCTACTCCCAGCTTTGACACTGGCTGCTGTGTCACTTTGGGCACGTCAATTGACATCTCTTGCCTCAGTTTCCTATTGGTAAAATGGGGCTTCTGAGACCAAACTCCGTTGGAAAGCATATCTGCAATCTACTACGGAAAAGTGTCCTCGAACAGCTAACTATTCTACTTCTTCATCTACAGGTGAGGTACGTGGCCAGTACTGTCCAGATTTATGCAGGAGCTTTTGCTTAATGGTCTCCTCTCCCACGGATGGTTCTGAGAGATGCCACCTTACGTTAGGAGACATGCAGGGCAACTCCGACCTGGAGCATCTTGGAAAGTCTGCAGCAGAGCTCTGCTCCCACTCACCTTCTAAGCCGGGAGGGGAGGGGGGGCAGCCTGCGGGCCTCGGGCAGCTCCTCAGGGTGAGCCGCTGGCCACCAGACACTTTGTCTGTTGCGTATGTGCAGGCCTGGCTACCCACAGCTCCTGGTGGCCACGTTTCGCCGTTCCCAGACAACGGGAGCTGAGGGACGTGGAAGCCAGCAAGCCCTGTGGCCTGCGCCGCTTTCCGCTGCTATGAGCTGTGCTCTGCAGGCCTGAGGCAATGGAAAGAATCTCACCAGCTTCCACGGCCTTTGGGTAAGACCCTCACACTGGTGAGAAGCTCCCCAAAGGTGCGGCAAAGGGCAGCTCGCTCAGCTAACGCTCATTTGTATCTGCCCAGGCCTAAACTGACTGAGGCATAGGCTCAGGTTTGGAGCCCCCAGGCCATTGTGGTGAAGAAGAGGCCTATTGCCACGGAGAAGGGTGGCTCCAGTCAGGATCGAGGCCTCCTTGGGCAGGGTGCTGTACGTGCCCAGGAAGATCCAGGCCCAGCACCTCACAAGCTAACCGTGTCAGGTGTGTGGCCCATCTGCACTAAGGTTCCATCCATCTGGCTTTCAACAGGACAGCCCCGAGGGCCAGTTAGGGTTGCCAGGTATCCTAACTGCACCTGAGCCAAAAGTCTGGTTGCCATGGGGGCAAGGTAGGTTCAGTTGCCAAGGGGCCCTCCATGTTAGACCCTGCTCAGCCAGGGCTGCCTCCTACCTGCAGGCAGTCTCCTGGATGTGCAGCAGGTGATGCGGAGAGAGGGAGCAGAGGAGCAATGGGGACCGGGCTTTGGGGGGGAAGCAGGGGAGGAAGATGGGGGGGAAGTACTGGCAAAGGGGGTGACTCAAGAAAAGCATATGACAATTTTTATTGGTGTCCCGATCTTCAGGGACACCGCCAAATAGGGACTGTTCTTGTTAAAGTGCTGTGAAAACCTGTTTGCTTGTTTATTTTGTTCACTAGCTGGTCGGGGGGGGG
>JANRFK010002932.1:3394666-3404805 GCA_030068395.1 Apalone spinifera | reverse complement strand
TACTCATAGACAGGGAAATAATCTGTGTAATCCATGGAGCCAGGCAGTACAGTGACCTCTCTCGTCATTCTATTGCCAGGTGCCAATATTCCCTGTTCTTGGGAGTTACACGAACCCATCCCACGGGAACGCGTAAAACCCTGAAGTCACAGCATTCAATGAGTGGGAGCAGAAAGCACAAAAGCACGCAGGTGGTCTGATGGTTTCACCAATCAACTCTCCTGTTTGCCAGATCACTTTCCTTTCCTTTCCTTGACCCGCCATACCAAACTGGTGGCTTCGGAGCGCCTCTGACTCATTCTCAGAATCCGAGCTGTGTCGTTTTGGATCTGCCCCAGCACAGCCAGCTGGATGGAAGGGGAAGCCTTTCTAATGCGAAAGGCCACACACTTGTAAAGACTTAGGCCCATCTTGAATCTGTCAGGCCGGTACATTGGTGTTTTGAAGTGGCCTTTAGATGTGCGAAAAGTTGCACTCCTGCTTTCAGTGCCAAATGCCTCTCAGTGCCATTGGGGGTATGAGACGCGGAAGGGCAGATTCAGAGCCCCTCCCGTTTGGCTGGTGGAAAGATTCATGAGAACAATTCTGCACCTCATCGTTGGCAGGCTCCGTTGATGTTTGATATTTACATACCTGAGCTGCAGGGGCAGCCAAGTCCGTTGGCATCTCCAAAAAAGCAGGAGTACGAAAGCGGATGCTGGATCAAGGAGGGACTGAAAATCAGGCTGTTGCTCTCTTGAATACGGTGAGTCAAACTTTAGGGTGGGGTGGGGAGCTGATCTGGTTTCAATGTGGGTAAATGCCATTTTCAACACCTGCCAACCATGCCCTAGTGATCAAGGAGGCAGCTGGTCTAGGCCAGAGATTTTCATGGCACTCTCATGGTATTTACTCCAGGGAATCCCTTCAGTGGCTTTATGGTAAGGAAAAATTGCTAGAATGGGGAGAGAGACTGTTTGGGCCTCATAGAACCATCTGCTATCAGACATTCTACCAACAGGCAAGTACCGAAATCCCTCCCTAATGCTGCACAGACCTCACAGGGCACAGTGAATTCTGCCCCAGTAGGGAGGTCTGTAATGTGAATGAGGAAATAGATGGACCTTCCTCAACTGTAACCTGCTATGACTTGTGATCATGGCCATTTAACAACTGACATTTGGTTTAACTTGGAAGGAAGGGGCCTGATCTTTGAGCAGTTTGCACCTGATAGCATCATGTTCTCGGTAGCTCGACAGATAACGCTGCACTTGCTGATGTGCTGAGGAGCCTGGCATGCCTAGCAGCTACTCAAAAGCGTTTAGGCACCTAACTCCCATGGGCGTTAGACACTCCAATACCTTGGAAGATCTGGCCTTAGGCACCTCTTGCGAGAGGCAGAGAATGTGGGCACGGATCCCCTAACCAGAGACTGGTCTCAGTGCATCAAACGTATTTTCACTCTAACTGCAGACTGTGCTGATTAAAAGCGGATTGTCTGGTGCCACAGATTGAGCTGTTTAGCTGTACATTGTGTGCTTGGTAATTTCACAGCTCATGGTTCCCTTTATCTTCAGGGATAATTGCTGCAATTTTCCAATCAGTAGGAAATAGGACTAGATAGCCTGTGAAAAGTAACACATCCACTATGTAAGAGAGCCAGCCCCGTTCTGGAATGAGCTGATAGGCATAGTCTCAGCTCCAATCCCTCTCTTCAGCGTCAAATAGATAATAAATCAGTTATTTAGCTATCACCAGAGGTTCACGACTGGCAAATTAAAAGGGACCACAGAGAGACTCTGTGTAGCTTGTGGGTTCATTTTGCAGAACTTGTGCTACCATTTCTGAGAATGTAATTTAAGTTGACATAAATTACATTGACTTGACATGGTGTCTACACCGTGCTATGTAGACAGGAGAACTCTCCCTTTGACACAACTTCTGCCTCTCATTGAGGTGGATTACTTAAGTTGATGGGAGAGTGCTCTTCTATCAGCTGATTGGGGCTTCCCCAGACCACGAGATCGATGCCCGCTGCATTGATCACAGTGGTGCCAATTTAGCCCCTGGTGAAGACATGCCCCAAGTAGCTGAACGCTGTGGGAGAAGTATGGGAGAGTGAGGGAAGTGGCGTGTCCTTTGTGAACACCTCGACTTTGTACGCAACATTTATGAGCACACTGATCTTTGCATGTACCCAATCAGCAAGAGTACACTGACCTCCCTCTTCAAAACTCTAATTTGATGGAAGAAATTATCCATGTTCAAACGGATATTTTTGCTGGCACAGTGAATGGGGCCAGATCCTTAGCTGGTGTAAGGGGTTATGTCACTGACTTCACTGAAAGCTGCAATGATTTATACCAGCTGTTTCTTGGGGGTGGGGGGTGGGGTAACAGGAGGAAGAAAGAAAATACTTGATGGCATGTGGTGGTATAAATTATGAATTGACGTTGGCATAGGCTTCTTCTTTAGCTATAAGTGGTAAAAGTCACATCCCTTGTGAGTGTGCCTATCACCAAGGGATCTGAATGCTGCCACGGCATTGGTCTTAGATGATACAGACAAATTAGAACCAAAACATCTTCAAAAACGTCTAAAATGTTTAAACAACCGTTTCTATAGATTAGGTGCTGTGATTTCAGTATCTGAAATCTTAAAACTTATCAGGAGTAGAGATGATGACAGCTAGAGATCCCTGAAAAGCTGGGATTCAGCACTCTCCAGTATAATGCTGTAAATGTTTCCTGCCCTGAAAGCAAAGTTTAAATCTCTTTAAGTCGGCTAATCCTAGAACTCAGACCACTATACTTTTTAGTCCCATGTTTTGCTTGATCTTTGGGGAGTGTGTTGGTGTGGACAAGGCCCTGAGGCCTCCTGCTGAAGGCCTTGTGGTTCTACCATGCCCCATTCCAGAAAAAGGGTTAGAGAGAGGTCCTTCAAGTAGGCTAGAGTGTCTGCGGGGTAGTGGCCAGTCAGGGACCAAGGAGGCCATGTAAAAGGAGCTGCAGAACAGAGCAGCTGTCAGTTGCTTCATGGAGCTCAAGGAGTGAAAACTGGGTGACTGGCTGACAGAGTAGCAGTTCTGTGGAGAGGTCATGGCAAACAGGACAGAGCCCTGAGGAAAGAGGGAAGATGGCCCAGGGCTGTGGGGAGAAGTGGCTCAGGGAATTAAAGCAGCAGTGGAATAGCAGCAGTTATCTATAGGGTCCTTGGGCTGGGGCTCAGAGTAGAGGGCAGGACCAGGTGCCCCTCCCCGCAACTGCCCAGTAGCCACTGGGGGAATTGGCCTGGATCTTGAGGCATCCTAGAGCAAGGGATTGGACATCCAAAAGGCTGGAACCAGACGGATCCCGAGAGGGCAAAGACCTTGCCTCCAGGAGGAAGCCCTGGAAGCCCTGCTCTGCTCCAGAGTGGGAATGAACAGAGAGGCATTAGAGGGCACCAAGAGAGGTGCTGTTGGACTTGCACTCTGGAGGGGTTGTTTTATTTTGCGCACACACGAAAAACGGGGGACTCGGCTGGAGAGCTGAGTCACTGAAGGGCCACCCTAAACAGAGCACGTACCGGCACATGCACTTGTGAGAGGTGAGTGAAGCCTGTTACATTTGGCACTAGGAGTGGGGGGTTTCAGACTGGCCCCATGGAGGAGCTGACAGGTACATGAGGCCAGCAACAGCCGGCTGTAGAGTCTGCCCAGCAGCAACACCGTGAAACCTGGGAGGAGCTTCAACAGCAGCAACTCCAGGATCACCAGTCCCAGGCGTGGCAGGGAGCTTGGCAGCCATGACAGCATCCATCCTGAGGCCGCAAAGGCAAGAGTCAGAAGACCCCCTGTGGGGCGCTACAGGTACGATGGGCAGGTGAGCTGGGCTTGCCCTGATACTAGGCATGGCCATGAGGCCAGACCAGTTGCCTTGAGCTCTACCAGACCCGTGTAGGCCAGGCTGACCAAGAACACGAACGACTGAGGCACCGACTACAGCGAATGCAGAACTGAGAACTGTTGGGACTCAGTTTAGGACCGTTCCTATGGTGGGGAAATGGGCCACTAAGAAGGGAGGGTCTGATGCCCCTCTCTGCGAACAGCCTCCGCGGAGACCTTTCTAAGTTCAGAGCCCAAGAGTGAGCATCTAAAATCAGCAGTAAACCTGCACTGGATTTGCATTCTGTGCCTTTACCCATGGGGCTATTCAGTGAGACTGACTGATGGTGGCGTCAGGTTGTCTGCCGTGGATTTACAAACTGTTGCATACAGTTACGGGGCGGAGGCCATTACAGTCTGTGCTTTGTTCTAAATCTCTGCTCCCCTGAACAGAAGGGAAATAAACTTCCAGCAAATCAGACTGGGCAGGAAGGGATGGACCAGAGAGGAACTGGCATTATGGAGTTCTAGCACAGCTATTTCACAGCCATAACACTCAGCACAGAGAGAAAGATCACGGTGCTAAGTCACGGAAAATAATTTTGGAACGATTCAGGGAGTAATAATTTATACTTCAGCTCCCAGGTCTCTAGCTCCTGGACATACGGGCACATAAATGGACATAGACAGAGGCAGAATTGGAGTATGTTCTGCACCTGTTCACAGTAGCCATAAAACACACTGCAGGGACTCGTGGAAAATAACAGCCATCCCCTAAGCCAAGTCCTGCCCAGATTACACCCTCATTGAATTCTAGGCACCAGATCTCATTTGTACTTGTCTTTGTAGCTTAAATCCGGAATATCCCCTTTGCAGTAATTTGCGATTAGAACTGGGCCTTCTGGGTTTGCATTTAATGCAAATCCGGGAACTTTGGGCCCTCTCTGTGTATGTGGCTGTACAAGTAGATTCTGTAGCTAGAGAACTTTTATTTAATGGACACATGCCACACGCGTGGTCCATGATATCACCTGCCTCATTCCATGCGACCATAGCATAAAGTGAATTTATTGTGCATCATTTACTCCTCCCCCGCACTAACCCATTTCCATTGCAACGATTAATGTGCCAGATTTCTGAGCATCGCTGCCACTCTGGAACAGGCTTCCTCCCTGGAGATGTCTTTGCCCTAGCAGGGCCCTTTTGATTCCAGCCCTTTGGCTGGATATTATAGTCCAGTTACTCTCCTTTAGGATGCCTGAAGATGCAGGCCACTTTCCTCAGTGGTTAATGGACAGCTGGGAGGAGTGAGACCTGGTTCCACCCTCTACCCAGCCCAGGGACCTTATAGATAGCAGCTGTCTGCTATGTCTGTTCCACGGCGGCTCTAGTTCTCTGGGCCTTTAACTCCGTGGGCCTCTCCCCTCAGACACGATTAAGGTTTGGGTGTCCCCCCAAACAGGCCAGAAGGGAGAACCCTGATGAACGGGGTGATTGGCACTATCTCCCTCAGGAAGTTTCATTAGCCCTTCTCTCCACAGCCCTGTGGTGTGTTCACCCTTACCTCAGGGCTCTGCTCTGCTCGCTATGAGCTCTCCATGCTGAGCTGTCTGTGGAACTGCTACTCTTCCACCAGTCACCCAGTCTCTACTCCTTGAGCACTATACAGGTTGCCAGATAATTTAACCAAAAATACCGAACTCTTGCCTCCCTCCCCCCCAAAATGGGGAAAAAAATCTTGTTGAAAAAAAGGGGGGAGGACCAAATTGTTGAGCAGAAAAAAAAAAAAAAAAGACCCAGAGAGTGAAGCAAAAAAAATGTAAAAACCAGCATGGCCCCTTTAAGAACAGGCAGGGCAGGGCTCTGCCTCTCCTAACAGGCTGCCAGTGGCCATCTTGCCTCCCTCCCTGCTCTGGGCCAGACAGCTCCCCTGCAGGCGGCGGGGAGGCTGGGCCCGATTGCTGGGTGTGGGTAGGGTTGCTAGGTGTCCGGTATTGACCCGAACAGTCTGGTATTTTCACCCCCTGGCCGGGAAAAAATCAGAAAATACCGGCCATTTTAAGTGTCCGATATTTTCTGACTTTTTTTACTGGACAGGAGCCGAAAATACTGGACTGTCCAGGTCAATACCGGACACCTGGCAACCTAACAAGTGACTGCTGCTCTGTTCTGCAGTTCCTTTTACATGGTCTTCCTGAATCCTGAGTCTCTGCTTCCCCCGCAGCCTGCTTGGAGGACCTCTCTACTACTCTTTTTCTGGGTCGGGGTGTGGCAGGACCACAGGGCCTCCAGCATGGGGCCTCAGACCTTAGTCCACCCTGTCACACACCTTTCCCCCCAGACAAGATTAAGGTTTAGGTGCCCCCCGCCCCCAACAGTGCCAACCACCCCGATCATCAGGGTTCTCCCTTCTGGCCTCTCTCACCCAGGGAGTTTTAATAATTCTTGCCCCAGTTTCTCAGGGTCTCCCTACCAGGCCTCTCCCTGGAGAGATGTCGCAGTCCCTCACCCCACTGGATCAGGGTCCTCTCTCCAAGGCTTGCCTACCCAAAGAGCTTTTAAAATCTTCACCCCTTTCAGTCAGAGTTCTGCCTCAGGCCTTTGTATCTGGAGAGCCATTCACTGTTGCCGTTGCCCTTTTTCTCAGAGTGCCTCTCTCCTAGGCCTTTCTACCTGGAAAGCTCTCCTGGTAATCCTTGCCCTTGATCCGCAGGGTCCCTCTCCTAGGCCTTTCTGCCTGAAGAGGTTTTGGCAGTCTGCTGTGCCCCAGCAGGTTGGGGTCTTCTCCCTCAGGCATACCTACTGAGTTCTTCACAGTTCTTGCCCTCTGAAACAGTCTTCTCTTCCCCCAGGCCTATTTACCTGGAGAGCTGTTAAAATCTTTCTCTTTCACTCAAGCTACATCTACACTGCAGGGTTTTTGCGGAAGAGTTCTTGCGGCTAAACCCCAGCTGTGTCCCCGGCAGGGCTGCTGCATGTAGCTGGAGAGGAGGTGGCTGGGAGGGATGAGTAAGGAAAGCAGCAGAACTGGCCCCCCCCAATGCGGGAGAGTTGGGGGCCCCAGGCTGGGGGCAGAGCAGAGTCATGTCAGGGGAGGGTCATGTGGCCTCCTCTTAGCTGGACTGCACACCCGTCAGGAAGAAAATAATTTTCTTTTCACCCCTAACTGTGTGGTGTTGGCAGCACTTGCAGACAAGGGAAGGAGATGGAGTGGCGAAGAACTCTTCAGAAAGAGGAAGCAGGCGAGAATAGGGTTTTTTTTCTCCTGGGGTATGTCTACACTACAGAGTTTTGTCCGACGCTCTGGCCACGAATCAAATGCCGTACGTGGGGCGTCTGCTGCCGTCTTCCCAGCAGCAGTGTAACCAGGTGTAGCCTGGTTTCCATTTCGCCCGGGAGCAGCTGCGTTTTATTGATGTTTCCCTGGCAGGCGGCCCACTGCTTTGTAATTGGTGGGAGAGAAGGTGACAGACTGATGCTGCTTTGGGGATTTGAGTTTTATTACTTGGTGGCTGTTAAAGTAGGGCAGGCGTTTATTTATTCTTTTTAATTACATGAGCCAGTGGTGGGTAATGGATTCCTACTGAGCCTGGAGCCCCTGATTTAGGACACTATGAAGCACCTGGAAATAATTAACAGGCAAAAATTAAGAGGAGCAACCGAGAGGGAAACAGAGCAGTGGAGACGATGGGAGCCAGTTTGCTAACTGGCAGCTCAGAGGGAAACACACCACTTCCCCAGCCACCAACTGGCTACGCTTTCAGCCAGCTGGTCACCCAGACGGGCAGCTGGGGCCCAGCGAGGTATTTGCCTCCGGATGGGTGGAGAGTCGAGAGTGAAATCCTGGCATTGACCCCGTGTCTAAGTTACGCGACCGTTGCTGGTGATGTGTTCTGGCTAGTGAGCTTAAGTGGCAAGTGCCCTTGGGGTTGCAGCTCCCTCGTTTTTGTTACCTCCAGACAGCTGTGTGGCTCTTCTCCCCAGGAAGATGTGAGCCCTCGTGCCTCTGATTACTCTGGTTCAGGTGCCAGAGATGGAGACTCTGGGGCTCAAATTCATTCCTGGAGGCACCTCCCTTCTGGTGACATGACTCTAATCTGGGCCCAAGCTAACCAACCTTCAAGTATCCCTCTGTCTGTCTGTAGGAGACTGATTGAGTTCTGGGATGCACTGTCCTCTCAGCCTCCGGACCACTGGTGGGTGACCCACAGCCCATCTGGGTTCCACATGTGGCCCAGGAGACATTTTCTTTACCATTACCCCTGTGGAGTGTTGCCGGATTCCGCGGGTTTCCGTCCACGTAGGTCGGTATTACTAACGTGACACACCCGTACAGCAAGGCTGCTCCAAGTGAGGAGCCTGCTGATTGCACACAGCACTGCCTGTGAGAGCCGGGGGCTCCCTCTGCAGCCAATCGCAGCACTGCTACGGTTCATCGGGTTCCGGGTTCGCAAGCGCCGTGAGCAAAACTGCTCTGTCCCGGGAGCCCGTCTTGGTTACGACGATCTTGCAGCCCCCTGAGGAGGCCACCCACTAGCCTCATGGCCCATCGCGGCTCTTGACAGCTAACTCTTCCTTCCCTAGCCTCCTCCAAATGGGCTCGCCCGCCTGGTTCCCAAGCCTGGTTCCCAAGCCCGCCGAAGTCACTTTCTTCCTCACCCTGCTAGATGGGCTCCTTGATTGTCCCCTTCCAGGTCCTTGTGTCCCAAGCCGACTGGCTGGGAGAGGCTGTTGGGGGCAGTACAGAAGCCAGAGGAGCTGCTGGTTTTCTGCTCCTTCTCCGCTGCCCCTCCCAGCAGGGAAATGAACAGAACCCCCAGCCCTGCTCACCCCAGCCCTGTCCTCCAGTGGGGCTGCTGCTATACCAGCTGGGGCAGGAGGAGGTGCAAGGGGCGGGGCTGGTATTTCTGCTCCTCTCCTTGCTGGGAGGGGCAGTGAGGAAAAGTGCAGAAAGCCAGCAGCTCCTCCAGCAGCGATACCATCCCCTGGCCCCCACTCCCAGTAACGGAGGATGGATCATGGGGCTAGGAGGGGGAGAGCATGAGGGCCCGGGGCTGGGTGGGGACAGGGTCACATGCAGGGTCATGTGGAGAGGTCACATGCCCCCCCCCCCTTAGTTAGTTTCTCCTTCCCCCAGTACCACTAAGAAATTGATTTTACTCGCACCTAATGGGCATCATTAGGCCTGGCTCTGAGATTTACGGTGCAGGCCAGGAGGGGAAGCTGAGAGAGCCCAGCTGGCAGACCCTCGTGGATCAGCCCTGGTTAGGATCCACGGGTGAAAAGCCCTCACCGCACCTACCTGTACAAGGCAGAGGTTACTCTCTTCAGCCCCTTGGGTCTGTTGGGTTTAGGTTCCCCAGCCATGTTGATATCTGCAACGAATCAAACCCCTGCATTAATGTCGTCATGTAAAGATCATCTCACTCACGCAGGGCGCTGGCTTTCTGAGCACGTGCGGCTGCCTTGTTCCACGCAGGGGCCGTCCCCCATCATACGGTTCAAGCACCCGCCCATCCAGACTCCTAGCAGGGAGCTGTGTCTTGTGATAATCAAACAGCTTTGGTGAGCGTCTGCTGGCACGCTGGGCCTCCTGCTGGGCCTTGGCCACGTGTCCCAAGTAGGGATGTAATAGTGTAGTCGATTAACTGATTAACCGATAAGCAAAAGCACATAGGTTAAGCTATAGACTATATGCTATTTCTCCCCGCCACCTGCCAGTACATTTTTTAGCCAGCTGGCCAGCAGCCCAGCTCAGTCCTGGCTCATGCCGGGTCCTGGACCTACCCCTGCTGTGACTCTGCATTTAGTGTATTAGGAGCCAGGTGGGCAGGCAGCCCGGTTCAGTTCCGGCTCGTGCTGGGTATTGGAGCTCAGCCCCTCTCCTGGACAGGGGCTGCTGCCACACTGTGCTGCCGCCTCTGTATCAGAGGCAGTACTGCGGGGCGACAGGCAGCCCGTCTGCGAGGGAAGCTGGTTTTCAAACTGGCTCCCCTTGCAGCCCAGCTCCCGCCTGGCACCCCACACTGCTGCCTCTGATTCAGAGGCAGCAGCGTAGAGTGGCAGGGGGCTCCTTTGGAGTGGGGCTGGAGCACAGTGGCTTCCGGCACCACCCCCAGGGACTATAGAATAGTCGAGTAACTGATAAGAATTCATGAAGTTAGTCGACTATTCAATTAACTGCTATTTAACCTCCCTAGTCCCAAGCAGCCGCTCTCCCTACCGGCCTCTGTCCCTTACCCCAGGGCTGTGTCTAGACTGGCGCGATCTTGTGCCAGAGCTATGCAAATGAGGC
>JANRFK010002932.1:3316258-3328436 GCA_030068395.1 Apalone spinifera | reverse complement strand
TCTGGGGGACGAATGGGATCAGAAAAAGGAATCGTTGTACAGAAATGGGGCATCTATTCAGTTATTTTTGACAATCTGCTTCACAGGAAAAATAGCAGAAAGAGGAGGAACTGGCCTAAGCAGCTAAAGAACCAACTCTGACCTAAATCATGTCTGATCTGTGCTACGCTAGCTTTTAATTGCCCATATGCTGAATCAGTTGTACTATTGCAACATCCTTACAAAAAATAAATGTGATTGAACAGAGGCATCCATAAAAGAAATAAGAAGTAAACAGTCTCCACTAGAAATCTGTCACATTAACACTGCCCCCCAAATAAATAACAGGACTGGGACAAGGAGTAAGGAAGGTACTGATGCAGGTAGGAAGGAATGGGGTGGAAGAATGGGCACTATATAAAATCATGACTGGTGTGGAAAAAGTGAAATGGAATAGTTATTTACTTGTTCCCATAACATAAGAACTAGGGGGTCACCAAATGAAATTCATAGGTAGCAGGTTTAAAACAAACAAAAGGAAGTTTTTCCTTCACACAGTGTGTGGTCAACCTGTGGAACTCCTTGCCAGAGGATGTTGTGAAGACCAGGACTTTACCAGGGTTAAAAAAGAACTAGATAAATTCATGAAGGTTAGATCCATCAGGCCATTAGCCAGGATGGGTAGGAATAGTGTCCCTAGCCTCTGTCCAAGGCTGGGAATGGATGACAGGGGAGGGATCGCTTGATGATTCCCTGTTCTGTTCATTCCCTCTGGAGCACCTGGCATTGGCCACTGTGGGCAGACAGGACACTGGCCTAGATGGACCTTCGGTCTGACCCAGTCTGGCTGTTCCTATGTTCTCATAGCACACTCCGCTGCAGAGTCTGGGATGGACCCTGAATCTCACCTTCTGTGTCAGCAAGTGCCTGCGAAACCCAGCAGCAAAGCGTCGAGCTAGCCCCGGGAGCGGATGACAGCTCACGACTCGTGACCAGTTAAATCTGTTGGATCACGTCACAAGGTCTAAGTGGTGGAACCAGACGTTCCAACTCTGCTGATGTCCAAATGATGCCACATGGTGGACTTATGGCTTGTTTTTCACTTTTCTTTTTGAAAAATCTACATCAAATAGCTGCACCGAAAGAACATTATTTTGTGCATCGGCATTATCATCCAGCAAGTAATTCCACCTTCGCACACTGTTTTCGCTGGAATTCCCTCTGAGTAGGTGCCCTCTCATGAATTCACGGTCTGGTCTGCTGGGTGCAGAGACCTGAGCTCAAGAGCCCTCGCAAGGGTCTGTAAGTGCAAGTGTTTGCACTGGAGTCCCCAGAAACTGTATTTTCCCCATTGCCCCACTTCAGTGCTGCAGGCTGTGTGTCTACGCGCCAACCCAAAGCTGTCTGCATTGGTAACACAAAGGTTCCCATCTGGGAGTGCGTGGCTTTGGGACCAGGAGAGGTGTGATAGAAGCGCAAGATGTTGTTCTGTTCTTCAGTGGCAACAGACTTTCCTCGCTGCATTAACTCATCCGGTGGCAAAAGCCCCATTCCCTTGCCTGTGCCCATAGATTTCCGCTCAGGTGCTCCGGGATGTAGCGGTGGAAGAAGGTGATGGCTACTGCCTCTCGCCATGAAGGCAGCTTCTCCAGAGCAACGGTCTCAAGTTGCAGTGGGGGAGGTCTAGGTTGGATACTAGGAAAAACTATTTCACTAGGAGGGTGGGTGGTGAAGCGCTGGGATGGGTTCCCTAGGGTGGTGGTGGAATCTCCATCCCTAGAGGTGTTTAAGTCCCGGCTTGACACAGCCCTGGCTGAGATGATTGAGTTGGGGATGGTCCTGCTTTGGGCAGGGGGCTGGACTCGATGACTCCTGAGGTCTCTTCCAGCCCTGGGATTCGATGATTCGAAGGCAATGGATTGAGCTGGGACTCACTAAATTCAGGAGCCTCTCAGGGGCTGAGCTAATTTTACATTCAATTACTGGAGCTGGAAAAGGAGGAGAGAAGTTTGTTGAACAGGTGCTTGAAAGGGCTGTAAGATCTTCCAGGTGCGCTGGCTGTCTGCCTTCCACCCCCATCTCTGAGCAAATCAAATGTCAAGGGGGCAGACTAACCTGAGGAGACCTTGCCATGTTCCCTCAAGCCCCTTCCTTCTGAACACAGCCCTGGGTCGCAGGGGGAATTACAGCAGCCAGGCACCCCGGCACTGGCATCTCAAAGGTTAAAGCAGCCGTTAGTGTTCCCCAAGAAGGATGTGGCGGGGGGAAGAGAGGGGAGGGAATGGTGGTGCCACTGTAATTTCAAGGCTTTGCTTCATCCACTTAACAACAACTAAAACTGCGCAGGTGTATTAAGGGTTCTGACAATTGATTGGCCATTCAGTTATCAGAACCTGGCTAATTACTCAACTTCTCCTCTCTTTGTTGTCTGGAAACATGTGTTAGCAATTAAGCACATCTATCTCATTTCCTCCAGTTTGCGGGAACATGCACACGGTGTTTTCCAGGTTTGAAGAGCACAGCTTCAATGTGATTTGTGCCCGCCTCCCCAGTTTATGATCTGCTGGCTGAGTACTGATTTGTCATCCTTTTTTCTACATGCGTGTGGAGCCCACCTTGCCTTCTGGCACAAGGCGACTGGCGAGGGAAGCCTTCTCAACTATCTATCTATTCTGTATTTTGAAGAGTTTGTTTGTGGCTTTGTTTGTGCAAAATAAAGTCATACTTCGTGATTACCTACAGATACCAAATTTTGCATAAACAATCCTGCCACTTAAATTAGCGGAATGCACTACTTTTTACACCAGAATATGCAGGGTGAAAGGTTTAAATAATTATTTTTGGTTTTCATCAGAAAAAAGTCATGAGAATTATGATTTGAGTTCATAAAAATATTTGCGGACAAAATGAAAATCGAGTCGCTGATCAAACTGCCATTTTAGTGCAAAGAAAATGTTTACTGTTACAAATCACAAAATCCTTCAAATTCGTTACGGAAAGAGGAACGGAAGCTTTACGAATTTCTGATTCATATGTACAAGGCATGGCAGTTATGCAATAACATGAATAATATTTGAAGCTGAAATCCCACAAATTTAAAACTGGTTTTACTTCCCTTTGGCAAGCACATTAATAAAAAATTCTGTGACAGATATTTAATTTCTTGACCTTTCCTATAAGCATAATCCTCCCTTGCTAGTATTTTTTAATTTTAAATGGTCATTTTCTAGGTATTGACCTGATTCTACATTCATGCCCATGGCCTTGTGAATCAATGTGAAGCAATGACCTACTTTTTTAGAAGAGTTAAACACAAAAATAGGCCTTACTTCTGGGCTCTCCAAGGAAGCACAGCTATAGTATTAGTATGCTTGGACCAGGAGCATCGGGGCCTCTGCATGGGCATTTCGGAGCTGTAGCTCTTTGTGCACAGCTTTTCATAAGCACCACAAGAAACCAGAACAGAAATGGTCCCTTCATAACACTGCAGTTCTCAGCCAAGAGCCCCGATGTGCTGCAGAAAGCTAACATCCATCTGCCGCTCTCCCTCCTTCTTCCCACTGACACTCAATTGTGTCATGGGCGATTCTGAGCCAACACCTATGCGTGTGTATCAAAGTGCCTTGAAGTTGTGGGGCACAAGCATGGCTGTTTTAATAGTGACCTGTTGCTGGCAGAGTGGCGCGTTGACTCTCAAACTGCAGCCCCTACAAACAGAATGCATTGCAGGGTACGTGATGGGGGGCTTGACTTTTAGCTCGGTCAATTACATAATGAGATGGCCTCACGAGGTCATGGCTCAGCGGAGCTGTGGGGCCAAATGAACAGCAGCGTGTCTGCTCTAGAGGCCTTTTGCTAAGGGTGATTGGGCTTGGGTTGTAGGTGTGTGTAACTACACAGGTAAACAGGCAGGTGTATGCACATACCTGAGCTTCTATGTGTGTTCGTTTGTATGTGGGCGAATGTGGGTCTACAGATGGGCGTGCATGTTCATCTACCTGTGCATGTGCATACTGCTCCTCTGTAGGGATGTGACAGTGTACACGTGTAAATGGTTAACGGATGAGCCTGGGCTCATCGATTAACCGTCACGGTTACACGCAGTCCCTCCTCTCCCCACACTGCTGCCTCTAATAAAGACTGTGGGGAGGGGGGAAAGGCAGGATCCAGTGCTTGTGGGAAGCTGGCTTTTAAATGAACTTTTAAAATCTGTTTCCCTGCGACCACTGGCTCCTGCCTGCCCCCCCTTCCTGCACTGCTGCCTCTGATACAAGGAGGGGGGGGAAAGCAGGCATCTCCGCAGGCTTAAAAGCCAACACCCTGCACGCACTGGCTCCAACGAAGCCAGCTCCCGCTCCGCGTGGAAATGTTCCTCCACTCCAAATTTCCTCCAGGAACCCTTGGTAGGGCTTGATTTTGCTTCCACCTTTCAGCATACAATTTGCATCCAGAAATAATTTTGTCTGCAAATTGTTATGCCTGCAATGTATTCCTGGCATAAACAGTGGGGCATGGACATTTCTCCCATATTTCCTTGTAATAAAATCATAGCACTAGGATTTCACCGTCAGAACAATCCAGTCTTGTAAAATTGTCATGAAAATGTTACCAGCCCAAGCACAAGATATGCAAACATGCTCCCAAGGTATGTTATCCATCCATCAAAAATGAGTGGGATTACAGAACTGTGCAAAATTCTGGACACGTCTGATTTGGCATCCAAAAAAGATATAACCACACAATGAAAGGTCATTACGGAAAAAGTCTTATGAGTTTTCTTGGGATTGATTTAAGCAGGAGGTATTATTTCTTCCTGGAACTAAGACTCCTTAAATAGTATCTTTAATGTGTGGATAGCTCTATTCAAGTGTCTTGAGGAACTGGATTTGAGGAAAATAAAAGGAGAGATAATCATGCTTATTGATTTGAGTCCTTGGTGCCTGGAGCTCAACCAGCTGTTTCCATGTTATTCATATTTATTGAGTTTTTGAGTCTCATTGAAAGTGACAAACCATAGATCAAAACTAGCGATATGAAAAAAAAGAGGCTGCAGCCAGCAATGCAGTTAAAAGATCAGATTCCCAAACACCAGCCAAGAGTAACGTGCATGTGCTGCTTTCATGACAATTACCCAGGAAACTCTACAATGCAATTGCTCTAGGACTCGTGAGAAAGTCAGAGATCCCCCCTCTCCATAGAGTTTCAAAAAAGCCTCTTTTGAAAAAGAGCTCCTAGACTACAACCAGTGTTTTCAAAAAAGCAAGCCGCTTTTTCAAAAGAGAGAACCCAGGCAGTCTAGATACTCTCTTTTGAAAAAGCACAGTTTGCATTACATAGCGCCTTTTTTCGAAAAAGCACTTTCGAAAAAAGGTGTTCTTCCTTGTAAAACGAGGTTTTCCGTGATCGAAAAAACTGCTGCATTCTTTTGATTTGCTTTCGAAAGAATGTGGCAGCAGTCTAGACGCAGGGGAAGTTTTTTCGAAAAAAGGCCACTTTTGAAAAAACCCCGTAGTCTAGACACACCCTCAGTTTCATCTCAGCAAGAAACAAAGGCCCCGATCCCAACCTCAAGTGGGACTTCACATGAGTGTAAAGATCCACCCACTTTAATCCATTTTCAGGATGTGGCCCCAAACCTTGGATTTCACTGTGGCCTAGAATGATGCACAGATACCAGGGGCGGCCCTTGAACATAGGCAGACTCGGCGGTCGCCTATGCCGCCACCGTCAACGGGGCACCTGGGGCACCCGATGATGATGTCACAGGGCGCTGAGGGTGCCCGATGATGATGTCACACCATTGACGGCTGTGCAGGCGGGGACGCCGATCGCGCATTCCGCCTGGGGCGCCAGCTGCTGCAGCCGGCCTCGGGTTGCTCCTGACACATTTGTACACCTGATTTTTGTGTGCAATGCTATACTAACAGGTCCTATTCACCCACAGGATTGTTCATGAAGTCACACGAAGGCCCAGATCTAGTGCAGCCTTTAAGCAGGGGAAAACTGCCAGCATGTGCTGAAGTCCAGTTGACTTTGGTAGCACGGATCACATTCTTAAAGTGAAGTATGTGCTCAGATGCTTCCTTGAATAGAGATGCTTTCCTAAACAGAGGCCATATTTAAAAGTGTTTTGCTGCATTAGGTTTGCTAACAGGTCAAGCAAACAAGCATGCACTTTTGCACAGAAGGTTCTGTGAATCTGGGTGTCATTTCAGCTGTTTTCTTTTTGTTCCCCAAAACCTGAGAAACTTCCCCATCTAATTTTTATGGGTCCATCAGATATTTTCCCATCTTCCGGCAATTTTTTAAAAAAATATTTAACTATCCCAATAAACTGGGATGTTAAAAAAGATAAGAATCAACATAAGTGCTGGGTGGGTTTTTCAGTTCATGTGGGATGGTCAGTGAGTGAAACAGTCAAACAGAGAGTTTAGGTAGCATTCCCTACATCTGGCACTTTGTACTTTTTAGTCTGTGCATCACAAGCAGCAATAAATTAAGTTAGTTAGATGGATAATTTAATTCCTTCTGATTAGGTGCCAGAAATAAGCCATTGGTGAACGACAGGGTTTTAATGAGTCCAGTGTCTATGGAATCTTTTTCTTCCCTGGGTCAATTATAATTTCAAAGCAAAATTCCTATGGGACCAATTTACTGGGACCGCAAAGAGCCTTTTGTTCGAAGGTTCCCGGTCTACAGAGTGCACCACCTGACCCTGCATCTGTTTGCTTTGCTGGGATTCTGCTTACTCAGATAAGCTGCTGAATGCCACAGCAGAAAGCTCCTGGCTCCCAATCAATATTCTGGTGCAATTCCTTTCAAAGGCGATAAATAACCTGCCCAATGAAGACGCTTCACTGATTCCTATGGCTGCCCTGGGATTTTTAGAACAGCGCACTGTGGAATTCTTTATCCATGCACTGCAGGAGCCGGGGCTACTTCAGAACACCCAGCTGTAGGCATGCGCAAGACACTGTGAGCGAGCTCCTGACCCAGGGATGTTAAATATCGGTTAATTGAATAGTCGCTTAACCTCATGAATTCTTATCGGTTACTTGATTATTCTGTAGTCTCCAGGGGTGAGGACAGCAGCCAGTGTACTCTGGTCCCACTCCCGAGGAGACCCCTGCCACTCTGTGCTGTTGCCTCTGGGGTGCCAGGTGGGAGCTGGACCATGAGGGGAGCCAGTTTAAAAACTAGCTCTCCTCGCGGACCAGCTGCCTGTTGCCCCTTGCTGTTGCCTCTGATACAGAGACAGCAGGGTGGGGTGGCAGGAGCCTCTGCCTGGGAGGAGGGTCTGAGCTCCTGGACCTGATGAGAGCCAAAACTGAGCTGGGCTGCCTGCCCGTCTGGCTCCTAATACACTGTAAATGCAGAGCCGCAGCAGGGGTAGGTTCTGGACCCGGCGCAACCTTGGACTGAGCTAGGCTGCTGGCCAGCCTGCTAAAAAATGTACTGGCACAGGGGAGAGAGGGGGAAATGTGTGTAGTCTGTAGCATTAACTGACACGCTTTTGCTTATTGGTTAATCAGTTAATTGACTACACTAAATCTAAGGAGAAATCCTATTGTCTCGTATTTTCTGTTGACGAGCTGTGTTGCATCAAAGGAGAAATGCAGCGGAAGGCTTTTCGACTGACTCCACAGATGCCCAGAAGTATCTAGGCCCTCCCGTGGCGCTCTCGGGCTTGGGCAGTGGATGAGAGAAGCACCCTGCAGAGAGCTGGCAGCTAGATCCTAGCGAGCAATAATCATTTTTAAATCCCTGGGACTCTTCGCTGGGAGCTAAGCAAAGCATGAGAGAAAGGCGCTAATCATGGGCAGATCTAATTAGAAGAAGGAGTTTCTGCACAATGTGATGGTGCTGAATTTGCCCAGTGGACAGGATGAGAAAAGGGAATGATCTTGTCTACCAGCACAATACACACAAATCAACAGCATGGCACCTCGGGCAGGCACCACTGACTCATTCTTTCTAATGCCGCTAATGAACAAAATGACTAGTTAATAGTCACTCAATCTGCAGAGCTGATGGAGCAGAAATGGTTTTAGCCACCCAGGCAGCCTGGCTGTAAACGTGGCTGGAGCGTGTGGGTCAACCCGGCGAGGAGTTTAGTCTTTTCTGAATCCACTTTTGGGACATTTCCTGCTGTGCCTACAAGAGGCACCAGCCGCATCAAGCTGGGCTGTCTCTAAGCTTGCTGCAGAAGTGGGGAAATAAATGTGCACCTCCTCTGCACGAGGGTGGTGGGGCAAAGCACATGCAACCAGCATTTCCAGAGCACTGTTCCAACTCTGTTCTTCAAGTCAGTGGAAGTCGACTTCAGTGGGAGTTAGGCCAGTGTGGAGCACTTCTGAAAATCTCACCTACCGTCACAGAATCCTGGAATCCCAGGGCTGGAGGAGACCTCAGGAGTCATCGAGTCCAGCCCCCTGCCCAAAGCAGGACCAATCCCAGCTCAATCCAGCCAGGGCTGTGTCAAGCCAGGACTTAAAAACCTCTAGGGATAGAGATTCCACCCCCTCCCTAGGGAACCCATCCCAGTGCTTCCCACCCGCCTAGTAAAGTAGTTGTTCCCAATATCCAACCTAGACCTCCTTCACTTCTGTCTATCATCTGTCAGGGATGATCCAAACGGTGCTTCAGTGGCATTGCAAGAGGGGTCGCGGGTGGCGGGGTAGTTGCCCTTGGGCACCACGCTACAGGGGTGCCGATTTAGTCTGCCTCCACTCCCCCTGTCATCCCTCGGCTGGCCTGCTCCTCCTTTACCCGCCACCTGCAGCCTCTTCCCTGCTCCCAGCCCGACCCTCCTCATCTCCGCTGGTGGGTTAGTGCATGCGGGGCCCAGCCCCAAACTGGAGGAGGAGGGGGAAGATGCAGTACAAGCTCCCCACCCTCCTCCCAAGGTCGGGCTCAGCCGTGCACCAGGTTCAGGGCCCTGCAATGTGGCGGCAGCATGGGGAGAGGCGCACATTTTGCCTTTGCCCCCGGGTGCATAACACCCTCGCTACATCTGTGCGGTGCTGGGTCCTGCCGTGAGGGCAGGGGACCGGACTTGATGACTGCTCGAGGTCCCTTCCAGTCCTAGGATTCTATGATTCTAGCTGAGACATCCCCTTGTGATGAAAGACAGGCCACGCGTAACTCACCATGGCACAGACTCGTGTACTATCCTTTGCTGGGAATGACCATGGTGTTCACACTGGCAAATACCTCCTGCTGTATGTTTCAGCCTACCTCTCCTACAATGACAAAGATATTGTCATTGTAATGTGAATATTACATGGAAAGGGACACAGGCAATTTGAGAATACCATTTCTGCTGAAAGCTTTGCAGAGACCTGGCAGGGGCGGTAACATCTTTAGTTGGACAAATGTCTGACAAATGCCTGAGAGAAACAAGCTTTCGAGCCCCATGGAGATGTGCTCCTAGCTCTGTAGAGCTGGAAAGCTGGTTTCTCTCATCAACGGACGTTGGTCCAGTAAAAGATATTGCCTCCCTCACCTTGTCTCTCTAATGTCCTGGGATGACAATACTACAGCACCAAGGAATGCTTTGCACAGTCTGGAAAGAAGCTAATGTCATTTTTCTCCATGTTTCAGTTTACTTTGTTCACCCGAACTCACTTGGGCCCCGAGCCTTCATTTACCCGATGTCTCCTTGCACATGTATCCTCACTGTGAGGCCCCTTTATATTGTCAGAGGCGTGTAAAGGGACCCTAGAGTAAATGAAATCAAATTTTATGTTTCACTTGTTCCATGTGTTAGTTTTGCTGTGGATAGGCAGGTAGCAAGCTGTAAGAAGTGTGGATTAGTGGCTAGGACCCTGGTGTAGGCTTCACAAGCCCAGGGATCAATTGCTGATTTAGCCACAAACTTCTTGTGTGATCCTGGACAAGACATTTCACCTGTCCTTGGCCTTAATTCCCCGTCTATACATTGGGGCAAATATTTCCATAATGCTGTTGAGAAGTTCAAATCCTTTAGGGATTGTGCGGTGCTCATAGATTATGATATTAAGGATACAGACAAAGTAGAAATTAAGTGAAAAGACTTATATATATTAGTGGGGTCTGAATGAACTCCCCTTTGACAGCTAGTTGGGAAAGGGGAGAGGCTTCACGAGCAAACTGTATTTACATGCTTCAGGGGGTAGCTGAGTTGGTCTGTTACAGAAAAAAAACCAATAAATGGTCTGGTAGCACTTTATAGACTAACAAAACACGTAGATGGTATCATGAGCTTTCGTGACTTCTTCAGATGACCGGAGTTATGAGTTTAGGATGTGCACACCCAAAATAAATAGGAGAGGGGAAAGGGAGGGGGAGAGGAAAAAAAGGAAGGGGGGTGGGAGACAGGGAGCTAGAGGGAATCAGTAAGTATCTGAAGATTGGGTAGTTAAAATGAAACAGATAAAGAATCCAAGTCAATAGATAGTATCCTTCCTGACATAAGAGTCTACACAAAGAGCTGTTTGCACCTAGCAGCCAGGAGCTGCATAGCTCCATGTGATCAGCTTTGCCTAGTGTTTGATAACAACATCTGACTCCCCCTGCATCCAGTACTGAAGTGATTTGTAACCCATGTTGTCTTCATCATACGACTAAAGGGAAGCCGAATGGTGCTGAGCTTGTCCTGATAGAGGGGTCGCCCTCCGCAGAAAGGAACTCGAAGCCTGGGGCTTGAATGCCAGAGCCCTGGGAAGGTGAGGACAGGTGTCTCAGCCAGAAGTGCTGAGGGACGGACCGTCCCTACGGACAATGGGTCTGGTTTAACCTGTTCCTCCCCACTGCTCAAAGATAGAACTAAATAAGCTTCGTTAGGCGCCTTTTTCTTTTCTTTTCTGAATTCTCACTTAGAGCTGAAGTAACTTGGGATGGGCTGTGTCCCTACCCAGCCTGCGGAGAGCTAACCCACACTAAGAGACTGACCTACCAAGGCCATGGCAGGCATCCAGAGGTGGAGTGTCATTTTCCCAGGATACTGGGTGGGGGCTTGAGCCGGTTCGGTGCTGACCATCTAGATTTTGAACCCAGCCTTGGCTGCTACCAGCTCCCCTTGGCAGAAGGGTTCCCTATGGGTCTCAGCACGCAGGCTCGGCCTTAGGGAAAGGTGAACAAAGCGGTTGCCTTGGGCCCTGTGCCTTCAGGGCCCCACCCGGCTGCTTGCTCGCTGCCCTGACAGGCCAACCACCGTATGCCGCCTTGGGCCCTGCAAACTCTTTGTCCGGGCCTGTCAGCGCGGGAGCAGAGAAGCCCTATAAAGCATTTTTGAAGATTTTTTCCAGTCCCAATGTAACGGGCCTGCTCCTGCCCCATCCCGATCTGGGAATGTGCGCCGCTGAGTGACCGTACCGGGGCCGGCTGCTAGAAAGCGAGACCTGCGGCGGGCAGAGAATCAGCTGCTGCGCTGAAAGCGGGAATCGTCAGGAGGGACATGTGTGTAACTGGCATCGATTCAGCCATCTGCTACCTGGGAGCAGATGTCAACTATTTACCAGAAGTCAAGAGAGATTAACTGCGGAGAGGGGAAGAGAGGAGCAAGAAACTGAAAATAACCTTTGACGAGTGACCAAGGCCAAGGACAGGGATTTAGAGAGGGCCAGATTAAGCTTTAGCATTATCCCATTTAAATCCTCAAGAGAAATTAAATTAAACCAGGGCTATCTTGACTGTCACCTCTGTCAGGACTAAGTGGTCACGCAAAGGGGGCAGCTGTGGACAATTAATTAAACAACAGGAAAAGCCCCAGAAGGGCCTGAGGATCTCATTAGACCTACAAAGTCGGTGGGGACGGTCAGCAGAGGGGCTGGAATGCTTCAGCCACAGGTGGGGGTGATGAGACGCACACAGCGAGCCCTGAACAACAACCCCCCCTTTCAAAATCACACTGGTTCGCAGAGGGAGGGGGTGTCCTTGGCGCGGGGGGAGCTGCAGGAGGCATTGCAGGGTGAGAACAGAGGTCACTTCACCTGCTCTGACTTGTGCCCAAACTAGCACTGGGAGGGGAGTGAAACGAAGACTGTAACCAGCAGAGAGGAGGGCATTTGGGGTTTTGCCACTAGGGCGGACAGCCTTGTGCTGACGCTGGGGCTGCAGAGACCTCCCCTTTCTCTTGTGCCCCCCTCGCTTCCTCCTCCTTAGTGCCGCCCGCTCCTGCTTCCCCTCTTCCCCGGCTCCTTTTAAATGACTGTGGCCC
>JANRFK010002932.1:3290778-3301602 GCA_030068395.1 Apalone spinifera | reverse complement strand
TGTTGCCAGTATAGCAAGAACAAGTAAAGATAAGGGTAAAGGGCAAGAACTCATAAACAATTCTGTTTCCCCTAACGTACTGATCACGTAAACAGGGCCAAAGAACAAGTAGAACTAGATCAGAACCAGATCGATAACTAACAGCTAAGCCCTACATCAGCAAGTAATGAGTAACCCCTGGAAATTTCCAAACTGCCAAACAAGGCAGGGAAAGCTGTATTTAAGGCTGCCTCAGAGCCTAGCAATTTGGACTTCACCGATGGGCTTTGGATACTGGTGCCTCGGAAGCTGAGACAACCTCCCACTTAGTCCGCAGCCTACCCGGGGTCCCAGGGTTGCAGGAAGGGATGTAAGATATGCTGCTTCTTTGTTATGTTGTTCTTCTATTTATGGGGCACAGCTGTTAGCTGTCAGGAAATAAACTACTTGTTTGACAGATTCCTGTGTGGCGTATTTTGTACTTTGGGAACCCAGTGTTGGATCTTAGACTTACTCTGGCCGGTACAGGGGGTCAGCAGCTCCCACCCAAGAAAGGTTCCTCACTCCGGCCCTAAACCCTACTGCTTCTGTCTCCACCCCCTCCACTCATCGCATTAAACTTCATCCTATTCACTCCAGAAACTCCTGTCTGACCCCCTTACACATTCCCTCTCCCATATTTAGCCCCAGTCTCCCATTAGTCCCAGGGACCCCTCCTCCATTTTCCTTGGTCAGGGGCTATGCTGGGTCAGAGCCATGCTGCCCTCCTGGGTGCTGGATTGCAGAGCCTGGAGCAGAAAGACAAACCCAGCTCCAGCAGAGTGAGTTTCTCATTTGGGTTGGTTTTCTCGTGTGGCATTTTGCAAACGAGAAATACACCCGACTCTCCTGCTCCCCCACTGGCTCTCCCAGAAAGCCGCCGTTCGCAGGCTGAACTGCAGGAGGGAAAGGACAGATAAAGGGTAAACAGGAGCGCGAGAATCTGATCACTAAGCCCCATAGTGTGTGTCTTTGCTCTCCAGAGCAATTGAATTAAATCTTGAGAAGGGATGGGGAAGGATTTTCAGGCCACATATGATACAGTAAATGGAGTCACTGATCTGTGGATTACTTTACAGGAAGGTGTCTCTGCAGAGAAAGGACTTCAGGGGGCCTGGATCAGGCTGATCGCGGTGATCGCGCACAGTTCAAAGAGACGTTATGAGGCTCAGCCATCCAGATCAACACTGCGTGTTTAAATACACTCCTGATGAGAGTTGGGTAAATAACTGACTTGTCAGTTCACCGGCAGTGCCAATCAAAAACACATCAGGGTCAAAGCAAACCCAACCGCTGCAGAAAGTGCCGGCAAATTGAAAACCTTAATTTTGGGTCAAAGGAAACAGAAGGTTCAACTCCAGACCTTTTGTTTCAGGAATTTTTAACAAGGGCTAAATCCAGACAACTTCCACAGAAAGAGGGGGGGGGGGCTTTCTTGTGACCTCTGTCCCAGTTGTTAGAGCATGTCTGAAGCAGGGTTTGAATCAACCTCTCTAGAGAGTGTCCAACTGTAATGGGGCTAGGCCTTAAGGCCAAAAGAGCCATAGAGAAGTCCTCCAGGAGGCTAGAGAGACTCTGGAGTAACTGGCCAATCAGGGGCCAGGGAGGACTACAAAAGGAGCTGCAGCCCAGCCCTGAAGGGAGAAGGTTAAGAGGGCTGGTTGGCAAAACCAGGGACAGCTCAGCGTGCGGAGCTGTTCAGGACACTGTCTCCAGGAGGAGACAAGGAAGAGGCAGCACTCGCCTACTGAGTGGAGAAAGAGAGGCCGAGAGACTGGACTCAGAGGGACTCTCTGCAGAGGGAGCTGGGATGGACCCGGGAAGGGGTTTGAGTATGACACAGGAGTGTGACTCAACCGGAGGGCTGAGTAGCCGCAAGGCTTTGAGAGACTGAGGCGGTGCAGGAACCCGCACTCGGCCAAATGGGGGCGCCGTTGCACCAACCCGCTGAGTTAAGGAATATCTTGCGGGTAGTCGCTCTCAGCCTCTCCTGTTCCAGTTGCTCTGAATTAAACAGTCAGTGGGGGGGCCTCCAGCAGTAGGGAAGAGTCTGTCTACACTACAGAGCCTGTAGCGACACAGCTGTGCTGGCATAACCGTGTAGCGTAGATGCACCCTACACTCCGGGGGGGGAGAGGGTTTACAGTCAGGGTAGGGATCCCTGAAGGCTGGTAGCCTGGCGCTGGGAGCATTCTTCCATCGGCATAGGTCTGTCTGCACCAGGGGGCAGGGCGGCCTAGCTACAGCAGTGGTGTGGCTTTGTCATACCCCGACTGATGTAGCTACGTCAGTCGAACTTTTCAGTGCAGACGAGGCCTAAGAAGGACTCTGTCTCCAGGTGGCGAGGACATTCCCTAGCATGTAGGAAACCCAAGCTAAACCGCAGGTTCATTCAGCACTTACGTGCACCACGCTTGGTGTAAGGGGGAGGGCGGCTACAGAGGGAGTCAGGATGCCGGGGCTGGGGCTGCAGCAGTGCGGGGCCAGGCGCAGTGAGCAGCTGGGGAGCAGAAGGGAGGGAAGAGAAGAGATCCGGTGCAGATGGACACCACCAGTCACGAGGCCTTGCAGGTCAGATTTGGAGGGGGCTCAGCTCTCCAACTCGGGGGGAGGGGGAGAAGGGTCCTGCCCCCCAGAACCTGCAGGCGCATGGCCACTGCCAGAGCAAGTGTCTGACCTGCAGCATCCCTGCAGCACAGTCAGGGCCAGAGCAGAGGCCTGGGCCCTAAGAGGAGCAGCCTGCGAACTGCCCAGAGATGCTGCGTGTGGGGTCCCGGTGCCGCGGAGCTGGGGGACGTGTTTCCCTGTAACCTCTCCCATTTCCTGCTCATTCCTTCACAGAAGGTAGATTTGCTGTGTGCTGCCTGCAGTACCCAGCGGGTCAGGGACACGTCTAGGGCAGAGAGAGCCCCCCCTGGGTGAGGTCACCCTAACCCCTGTCCTAAGTGACCACAACTAGGCTGGGGGTCAAGCTCCCCAGGAAGCCGGGGCCTGGCCTTGTTGGGGTGTCGAGGGCTCTGCCACATTGCGGGGAGGAAGGGGAGCCCTCGAGATCAGGGAGGCCTCTGGGTAAAGGAAGTGGGAGCAGGGACTCGGATCCTTTCAGTGGCCCATTTCACCGGGGTCGCATAGAAGCCAGGAGGGTGCCCCTAAATAGTGGGACCCTTTCCCCACTCACACATCGATCTCCAAGCACTTTACAGAAGCAGGTCCCCTGTGACGCCAGTTTGCAGATGGGGAAGCCCATGGGACGCTAGGGCAGGGCGTATATTTGGGATTAGGTGCCAGATGAGAGAACTGGCGACAGCTGGGCACCTTAAACCCAGCCCAGCCTCACCTCAGCTTGAAACCAGGTTGCATTTGCATGAGCTTGGGGAGCGGCCAGGCAGGCTGCCTCTAGCCCCAGCTCCGCTGCCGTTCCCCTCAAGGCGGTGTCATTACACACACTTGCAGGGCCTGAAACGGTCACCCTGAGAACTTCCTGGCTTGCGTTCAGTCAGCCGGCGACCAGAATGCAACACCAGCTGTGAATCCCACAGGACAGGCAGGCTGCACGGCCCACTCATGGGCACTGGGTGCTGGCAGCTCCGGCCCAAGGTTTCTTGACTCTAAGGCACGTGCTTCTCCTCATACATCATCTGTTGGTGGGCAAGGGAGAAGAAAAGCCACTGAACAGCCTGGGTGTGATTTGTCATTAGTGGAAAGTCCCTGCAATATGATCGACCCCGTTCTCCAAATACAAATCAATCTGAGGTGACTTTTTCAATGCTATGGCTTTTTCGTGCCAGAAAGGAGCACCTTAGCGCTTTCTAAATTACAATACTTCCCGGCAGATTTGGGTCACAGAATCCCTTAATAGTCCATTTTGTTTGCAACATGCTAAGGAAAAAGATCAAATTCTACTTTCTCCTCTCCTTCCCCTCAAAAATGCAGGTCTTGTTTTTTTAGAGTCTTCCTTTCCCCACAGAGCCTGTATAGAAATGAGATGCAAAGAGCCATTTGCAGGGAGAGAGCGATGTGTTATACCAGTCCCGATGCAAAGAGGGCTGGGCCATGTCACAAACGAACTTTCAAATCTCAATTCACAATGAATGATAAATTATCCAAACCTTTGGACGATCTCTGCTGGATGTGTTACTATCTCAAAACAAACTAGGTAAATACAAAGAAAAGCTTTCAGTCTAACTAGAACCAAAAAGCACAAAGCTCTGTTCTGCAGCTTGTAATTTTACCTAAAAGTGCATTCCTTATAAATATCACAGGATTTTTCTGTGACTGTGTTTTTAAATGTATAAAAAGAGACATCATCCAATGCGCTTTACATGCCTCACGAATCTGTCGTCAGTTAGTCTCCTCTGACTATGGAATCTGGCATAACCCAGGTGAAATTGTTCCTTTGATTGCCAGCTTTTCTGACTTTGTCTTCATTTGGTTTGGCGGGAGCACAGGAAAAAGGTCTCTTGATAGGAATGAAATGTAAGCTGCTCTATCTAGGCTATGAGCTGCCTGCAGGTTTAGAGCTGTGCTTTCATTTAAACAAGGCTTAAGGAGGTATCTGTAGATATCGGCTCATCTTCCAGACATCACAGAGAACTCTTCTGATGCCCAACCAAAACTTGGCATGGAAGGAAATAACTTCCTGACTCAAGGGGGGAGAGGAGGGTCGATCGCCAGCAGCTTTTCAGACTCAGAGCTCTACACAAGTCATGTTTTACCATCTGAGGAATTACCCCAAATGCCTTGGGGAGAGTGTGGTTAGAATTGGGGTTTTGTACGACTCCCACCACTTGGGTAGCTCAACTCATTATGAGATGGGGGAACAGAATGGGAAGGAACCAGAAAATCCCATATGTCTCTACAATATTCGCCTTATACAGACTCGCCTAAGAGGGAGCTGTGACTTCCACCGCCAGGGCCGGCCCACAATATTTTGGCACCTGAGGTGGGGAGCTCAAATGACACCCCCCTACCCCCTCGTTTAGGCCAAAACTTTGAAAGGTCTCAATTCTGCCTTCTTTCTGTTCTACTCCTCTCATGGTACTGCCCTGCTACCTACATATACACCAGCAGCAGACACAATTTTCTACACTCTGGGTCCTAGTGACGACCCCCTACAGTCTGGCACCCTAGGCAGCCGCCTCAGTTCGCCTCATGGTCAGGCCAGTCCTGTCCACCGCTTCCTGATGCTAAACCTAGCAGCCTCTGAGGGCTGTCGCCGTTTGAGGGTGACGTGGTGGCTTGTGTGGTATCAGTATAGTTCTCAGTGGTGTCTATCACACAGTGTCGCCACTTGCGTTGGCACTAATTGACCCCCCCACTCCATCCCTACTGGCGTCCGTAGCAGAGACCAATGACTTAGTGATTCATGGAGACTATTCTTGAGGGAGAACAGCTGGGCAGCATGGAGAATCTTCTCCTGGTGTCCCTCAGCCAATATGCCCAGACATTTAGATGCAAGCCACCAAGCAGCTCCCAAACCTCCTGGATAGGCTTGGGGTGGCCAAGGAGTCCCCAGCCTCCTCCACAAGGGAAGTTCAGCTGGTTGTGCTTGCTTACTGCTTAGCACTGAGGAGGAGCAAAGAACCAACAGGGATACAAATTCATGTCCCTCTGGGGACCCTGCCAGCATCGTTTCTGCCACCTATTAGCCCCAATACATCAAACCCCTCCAGCCCAAAGGTGCTTTCAACCTCTCTCGTGTTCACCC
This sequence comes from Apalone spinifera, assembly GCA_030068395.1. NCBI lineage: Eukaryota > Metazoa > Chordata > Testudines > Trionychidae > Apalone > Apalone spinifera. Next base: position 3,295,877 of record JANRFK010002932.1, on the reverse strand, counting down.
TGGAGCCATCAAGTTCCACTAGGTAGCACAAGTCAAGAGGAATTAGTCTGCGTCTAGGCAGAGTACCAGAACCTGCTTTTATCGCACCTCAGCAGAGGAAGGGGCCCAACTCCTGTGACAGGGTTTTGGAAGGTGTGACTGGAAAGGGACCGTTTCCTTCCCTAATATGGGAACGTAAACGGAAGCCGCTCCTGACTTGGACCAGATTTTAAAAGGAATATAGACCCCTCCTCCCACAAGAGCCATCTCCTGGCAGCTGCGTCAATAATGAATATGAGAGCCAAACCCCAAATGAGAAGAAATAAATTCAGCAGAGCAATTTAGGGGAGATAAAACTGGAAATGCTGGGTGAAATCAAATGGGAAAAAATCAATAAAGGAAAAGGACACAGAGGGGAAATGGGCAGTGTGAACCATAAATGAGAGGCCTGCCCAGAGGTTATGATGGCCGGTGAGCAATAAATTAAATAAAACAGTGCAACAGGGACGAGCGAGAGTGTGAAAAATTAATTAAAGGGAAGGGAGGCAGGATCTGAGGCATAAAACACCATTGCCTAGAGGAAAGATTCGAGAGTGCTGTGAACAGAGGGGGGCTGGGAACAGTCAGGGGAGCCAAGGCGCAGGATGAAAAGGCTGTGACCGTGCACATGGGTCTGATCACGTTTTCAGGCATGTCAGAAACAAGAGGCCATTGAAAGAGTCAGGGGGTATGTCCAAGTGGGCAAGGTCATTGATTGACAGGGGAGGTAGAAGCTAAGGTGGGTCAGAACTTGGATGCTGGAATTAAAAGAAAAATCGTTTTGTATCAGTCCGAAGTGTTCGCTATAAACAAGGGAAAGGACATTCCGCTTCCGGTTTTTCTAGATGAAACTGACAAAGGCTCCCTGGGCTGCCCCAGCCCCTAGGTGGGTTATCAAGCGGGAGCCTGGCAGCTCCAGCATCCCCTGCTCAAGCTGGGCTGGCGAGCACACTCGCCGGCGGGATGCCTCATTGAGCCTCTCACGGGTGCTTAGGCAGATCATGGCTCAGAGCGGCTCATTAGCTGGGAGGCAGCGTCGGGACCTTGGGTGCCTTTGCTTAGGCACCTCCAGGGCTAGCAGCCAGCCGAACAGTGAGCTAAGGGTGTCAGTGACCCCCCAACATGGGACGTAGGCACCTAAATAAGCCCATAGATCCACCATTGTGAATCTGGCCCTGGAGGAGCTGCAGGCTATCACCTGATCTGTGGCTTCAGACCCATCCCCAGGGCAAAGGCTAATTAGTCACAGGTGGAGGCTAAACACAATTCCCCTAAAGGCCCACCCAGTCCAGGGACAAGAAATATTCTCAATGCCAGAGATCTGCACTGAAACATTTTTTGTTTTAAAATCAGATCCACATCCCATCTTTGGAGTGACAGCACCGGCACAGCCCAGCTGATCCAAGGGGAAAGCACAGTCTCCAAACAACGCATAGAATTTTTAAAAAGCCCTCCCTTTATGCTACCTCTCTGCAGGCTTGGCTTCTGTGCTAGAGCATCCCCCCGTTACTGGCTGTTGACCATTGGTGTATTTTTGTAGGGTTGCTCGTGGGCACAGACACTGTTGTGTGATGGTGGAGGTTCTCCTGAGCACTGCACCACATTTGCGGACTGATTAATCCAGAGCTGCACCTTAGCCCTGAGGAGTGTCTGATGGTGTGTTACTATAGAGTCAGTGGTGTTCCCAGTGCTTCCTTTGCTGCTTTGTTATTGTAGGGTTGCTCATTATGAGCAGTAAGGATGCGACTCGTTTGTTCAGGGGAAATGCTTTCCGGCACAGAGAATTGCAAGGACTTTGAAATCACAGACTGTGCTCTAGAAACACCTAACACTGGACAAAATGTGGAGCCTGTCATTAAGAGGAGCATTCCTCTTAAATTCATCATCGGTCTCAGTGTTCACCATGGAGGGTGAGAAACAGAGGATAGGAAATAGGGGGAGAGGAGGAGAAATACTAAAGGAATTCAGAGCCAACCCCAACCCGGTTATCGAGCAGTTAGACTGTCCCCAGACCAGCCAATAGATACGAAGTGGAATTTCTTGAAATGGAGAGTAGCCCCTGCATGGACACACTACCAATGATCAGAGGGGTAGCCGTGTTAGTCTGAATCTGCAAAAGCGGCGAGGAGTCCTGTGGCACCTTATAGACTAACCGAAATGTTGGAGCATAAGCTTTCGTGGGCAAAGAGCCACTTCGTCAGATGCATGGAGTGGAAATTTCCAGAGGCAGGTATAAATATGCAAGCCAGAAACCATTACCAATGGCAGCAAAATGCAGTTCGGAAACGTTCCCGGCAGGTTTGATCTAAAGTCCATCTGAGTCAATGGAAAGACGTCTATCAACTTCCGCAGGCTATGAATCACGCGCACTTAACGGAGCACGTTGGGCGCAGAGTAAATGTGTATTCAAGAGAAGGCAGAGGAAGCTAAATGGGCTCCCCAACCTCCTTCTTCCCTAGCCACTTCTCTGACGTCAGCTGAAATCAGGTTATAAATGACAGGCTCAGTGACTATTTTGCATTACCCATAGTGCCTGACCTCACAGTCTAAACAGACAAGGCAAAGGGTGGGTTACCCTTACTCTCCCCCCATTTACAGAAACTGAGGCACCTCGAGCTAAGAGCTCAGGTCAGTAATGCACGAGCTTCGCTTTACGTGCTTTGCTGCCTCGGGTTCTACATGCCTTGCTCAAGGACGCTGAGGCTGATGCAGGAAGTTGAGCATAGATCTCCTATTCAGTGGCTTACCTGCAAGAAGACCCTTCCTAAATTCTCTTAACAGCCACTGACCACTCCTGCCACTGAAAATCCTGGTGCGGGTTTTCTGCCGCCTATGCCATTGGCAGTTGAGAAATAGCTGACAACTCTGTCGATGGTGCCTGAGTTCTGCTCGCTCTCAGATTGTGTTATGGATTATTAACATCCACAAACATTTGCTTCTCTCCGTACAGCAAGCAGATGTGACTCTGAAGTAACACAGGCAGCAGTTCTTTTTAAAGAACTCCTTTAAAAGAAAAAAGCAGTTCTTTTTAAAGAACTCCGTGAGCTCCTTTTTAAAGTTACTTCTCTGACCAAAGCAACACGTTCAGCTTTGGCAATTTGGCACAGCCGCATCGCTTTAATTACCAGCCTCTCCTACTATGAATGGTCAGTGCTCAATAACAGAATATTAACAAGGCATTTAAGTTAGATTTTGCCACCTAGATCATAATCCAGCTCCGGAGAGCTGGAAGGGAGGTGTTGGTAATCACAGGGAAAGTCCCACTGTTGATGACCAGCTAATTTCAGCACCTTTGAATATGAAATGTTTTTAAGGGATTTTGTGTGAGGTCTCTGGTATTTCCTGCTTTTGACTGGGTCAGAAGAAATTTGGATCAAGAACCACTGGGTGGGACGCACACAAAAACGAGACTACCAAGTGTCATACTCACTGTCGCCCTCTCTCTGCCATGTACAGGATTGCACCAAAGAGAAGATCACTGGGCTGATTTTATACCCTGGTGGTTCTGCACCCCTGAAATGACCCACAGGGGGACTAACCACAGCACTGCAATTTAGGATGGTCCTATACTGCATGGTGCTCCAAAGCCACCACCTTTGTTCTTGTGCCAAAATAGGGTGAATCCAATCCAAGCCATGTGGAAGCACGGATGTTTGCCTCCATCGGCATCATTAGGTATTGGTCAGGAGCATGGGGACAACAGGGGCTACTCACTTAATGGCTGAGGTTTCTCAATGCAGAAGGGACTCTGTCTGCCCTGGCCCTGGCTTGCCAGGCAGTGCGACTAGCTGGATGACAGTGCCTCCGAGAAGAAAATCAACAGGCATGTCAAACCATCATTCGCCTTCGCGTCTGTGGCAATTATTGTAAAATGATATTTATGACCAAGCGAGGAGCAGCCAGAAACAGCTGTAGACTGGCAGCCACCAGATAAAGATCAGAGGATTGCAGATAAAGATCAGAGTGTTGAATCTACTCCTTCCCCATGCAACACTGGCCTGGAGGGAGGGCCCCCTAATCCTGCAAGGAAGGGAATATAGAGGCTGCACCCTCTCTCCCCAGGAACTCAGTGTTATGCAATGAAATCTGCCTTTCAGGGCAAGGCAATTTCAAGGCACCAATGTTGTAAATATGAAGGGATCTGTGCTCTCCCTTTCATATGGGTACGTAGCTTCAAGCAACATTCATGGGGGAGAAATATGCACGTCATGGGGGAACTAGGCCCCATCCAATGATTCCTCCAAGCAGGTTCTATGATTATTCCTTATTGCGGTAGTAATGCTTAGGGAACCAGAAATCAGGGCTCCATTATGCCTGCATGCGAGACAAGAAGGCAACACACACTAACTGCCATATTGAGTTAGGCTAGTGGTCCATCTGGCCAAGGATCCTGTCTCTGATATTACCCGTACCAGGGCTTTAGAGGAGTGTAAAGAACAGGGCAATTAAGAAGGGATCCTCCCTTGTTTTCCATTCCTGGCTTCTGGAAGTGAAAGGCTTAGGGCTACCCTGACTATGGGATTGCTTCCTTTGCCATCTTGGCTAATAGCCACTGATGGACTTCTTCATACTTTTTTAAAATAATTTTGGCCATCACAACACCCCATTGCAAAGAGTTCCTCAGGTTAGTTGTGCATTGTGTGGAAAAAGTATTTCTTTTTGTTTGTATCAAACCTGCTGTCTATTAATTTCATCAGGTAACCCTATTTTTTGTATTGTGGGAAAAGGTAAATAATATGTCTCTCTTCACTTTTTTCACATCATTCATGATATCATATCTCCCCTGAGTTACAGAATCATAGAACACTAGACCTAGAAGGGATCTGGAGAGATCATCAAGTCTAGTCCGCTACCCTCACGGCAGAACCAAGCATCATCTAGATCATCCCTGACAGATATCTATCCAACCTGCTCTTAAATATCTCCAGTGGTGGAGATTCCACAACCTCCGGAGGCAATTTATTCCAGTGTTTAACCACCCTGACAGGTAGGAAGTTTTTCCCAATGTCCAAACTAAACCTCCCTTACTGCAGTTTAAGCCCATTGCTTCTTGACCTATCATCAGAGGCCAAGGAGAACAA
>JANRFK010002932.1:3261752-3285145 GCA_030068395.1 Apalone spinifera | reverse complement strand
TTGCTGGCAAGAATATTGTGGGAGACCGTATCAAAAGCTTTGCTAGAGTCAAGGTAGCTCACATCCACTGACTTTCCCATATCCCTCATCCTCCTCTGTCTGTCTGTACCGATCTGCCTGCTGTCTTCTCTCACAGTTCAGGTCTGTCTATGGTTAAACAGCTCCAACAGCACAACGTCAGTGTAAACAAGTGATTCTCAGCCCTCAGTGGCTTAGGAGCCGAAGTAGTGATCACTGTTACCCCAAAGAGCCACCGCAGTGTGAATTCCTCCTTTCGCTGACTGGAGTGCTGCACCGAGACATTATTCTCACAGCAGAGACTTGAATAACTTAGTGGAAACTGACAACTGAACTGGTGAGCGAAAGAGTCCCGACTGGTTAATGATTGGATTGGTCAGTAATTCAGTCACACCGCGCTGCGATAGCCTGTGCTGCAAAGGGGCTGCATTAAGGAGCCACGTGTGGCTTGCAAGCCGCAGTCTGAGTGTAGCCTTTCCCTATGCCGAGGGGTGGGCTCTCCTCTCAGCAGAGATGATCCACTGGACGGTGATCAAGCGCCATCTCCAGGGTCCAGAGGCTGGGTTCACAATGGCACTCAGGGCGTGGATGCTGACTACCCCTAAGAGTTAATGATTCTGCCCTGATTCTAGTGTAGAGCCGGCCTTAGACTGCAAACTTCTGAGGGCAGAGCCTGGCCCTTGTGGTCCTGGGAACAGAACAGGAGGAGGGCTCCAGGCAGTAGAGCAGAGGTGGGGAACCTAAGGCCCGGGGGGGAGGGGTGGATGAGGCCCCCAGCTTCCCTGTGTCTAGCCCCTGAGGCTCAGGGCTTCCGCTGCCCCAGCACTGGGGAGCCCATACTGGTGCTCTAGCCTCCCTGCGGCCCCCTCTCCACAGGGCTGAAGCACACAAAGTCCACTAGGCTCTAGTGTGTGAGGGGCATGTGGGGAGAGTCTTTCTGCTTCTCAGTGGGGAGCCCCTCAGGGAGGGCTTGGGGTTTTTTTTCTTTTCACTTGTGTGCGGCCCCCGACTGATTTTTCTGTGTGTCGGTGGCCCACCCAACCCAAAAAAGGTTCCCCCGCCCTGCAGGAGAGGAACATAATGATCATCCCTCCCGGCGTTGCTTATTCTGCCAACGTAACACTGAGGCAAACCCTAAGCAGTTTCGCTGGGCACTCGGGGCCACTGCTCCCCGAGGCGTTTCCCTTGGCTGCTCCGTAACAGGCCTGTGCCTGCTGACTTGGGCCCTGGGATGTGGGCAGTGGGATTGTTTAACTGCAGTGTCCATCTTCAGGCTCTGCCCAAGCTGTGGGACCCTTCCACCTCACAGGGTCCTAGGGCCCAGGCTCTAAGCTAGGCCTGGAAATCTAGACTGCCGTAGCCCAGCCCCTCAGCTCGAGCCCCAGTGAGCAGGCCTAGGTTTCCAACTGCAGTGTGGACAGACCCTTTTAGAGGAGCTGGGAGGACAGTCCCCGCACGCCAGCCCCTACAGCAAGAGCCCAGTCCCTGCTGCACCTCCGTCATGAACTCCTTATCCTTGTATAGGAATCACCAGCCCTTCTCAGCTATGTCTGACCCAAACCGGGCTGGCCCTTCAAAGGGGCAGAGCCCCCTATCACAAGGACTCACGACTGGCTGGCGTGTGGAAGGAACAAGACCTCATTCACAAAATCAGTCCTTCAATATGAATGAATCACTCCGCTCTAACAAGAACACATGCTTTTTATTGGTCATGGTAAAATTAATGAGCCTGTTTATAAATCTGCTCTAGAATGTATGCCCAGAGCCAGCAAGGAACTTACACACTCGCATCATTGAGCTCAAATGTTCCCATTGGCTCTGTGTTCCATTTAGGCGCCTAACTCCCACTCACTTCAGTAGGAGATCAGAGCCTAAATAACTTGGGGGATAGGAGCCCACAAGCTTCAAGTTCAGGTGCTTAGGTTGAATTGAGCAAACAGTATAATCTACAGGCTGACAATGGGCAATGTGAAAAAAACACCACCACATTTCCTTTTCTGCACAAAGCTTGCTTTCCATTAGCTGCTTTCAGCGAGGTGTTATCTTGGTATACAGAGAAATGATTGGATTTGCTAACTTTCCCTTCCTGGGCTAAATAAGCAATTGTGAGGCAGAGAAATCTGTTCTCCTATGCATGGGTGCAAAGAAACAGGGGGACTTTCACACCTGAGGGATGTGGAGCAGACTAAAATCTGGAACTGAAGTTTGCAAATGGTACCTCTTTTCCATGAGCCAAACTACTCCTAATAACCTTCTTTTTAAAGCAGCCCCTTACTATGGTTTTCTTTGGGTCCAGCCAAGCAAATTGAGGAGAGTTTCGCTGCCAATTAAATAGTCTTTTACTCTGGTGCGCGACACGCCTGATCTAAAGTCAGTCTATGTTGAGATTAATCAGTGTTTCCAAACTGCTATATTGTTCATCTTGGTTTTCTCAGTCCCCAGTCATAGTCCCCGGCCTGTTTGTCACTGGACAAGACATAAACCGATTCCAAGTGAGTTACCAGCCCGAGAGCAACATGTACTCAGCAGTGGGAGAACAATTCAGGCCTTGTTAGCCAATTCTTTTCCACACAAGCCGCTGCAGGCGATTCTTGGATAGCGCCTACCTGGAAAGGATTCCAACTGTGCTCTTCCCTTACTGGGTTTTTTTTTTTGAAGTCTAGATTAAAGGGCTCTCAGCATTTGAAGAACAAAACTCTCTATTTTCCACAGCCAGCGATGAAGCATCAGCGAAACTGCCCTGCCACTTGATCGATCCGGGGGATTATTTTTGAAAAGGAGCTGATTTTTCTATGCCAGTTTCCTCCTGTCTCCGGAGGCCACCCTTTCTCGAGTCATGCGCAAAGTGCCATGTGTGCGTGAGGTGCTGACGATTCCCTAAGGAACTACACACGGAGCTCAGCCTGTAGGAAACTGGATCCTACAGGGTCCTGAGCTGAGGGGTTCTCCAACAGAAATCCCTGCTCTCCATGGGTAAGGCTTCTCCACAGCATGTGACAAGTAGCGGGCCCCACTCTTTTTGGGAAATAGCCCACGAATTATGCTTGGACCGTGAGGTACCAATAACTGTATAGACGGACACACAGACAGCACCCCCATGCAAAACAAGAATGAACTCACCTACCTATCCCCGGTTTCACTACTGCATTTTATTGCAGTGTTTTAAAAGATTCAGGGGGTTATTTTTCTGCTTTAACTTGAAAGAAAAATGCAGGGAAATTCCCCAATTCAGCCACACAATTTTGGTCCTGAAAAAGCCATTTGGAATAAGCCTGGCTCCGTCTCACCACCCAGGGCTAGTCGGGTGTGAGCAGCATTTTTCATGAACCTCACAGGCTAGACTAGCGCATGCAGGCTGGTTGCAGTCTCCTTCCTCTTTGAGTTTCCACGGGCAGGCGGATCACAGTGATGCGAGAAAAGACTGGAAGGGAGTAGGGGCGGGGGAATTCTTTAGACTTTGCATCCTTCAGACTTTAATATTCAGAACGAAAGCGAAATAGTCCCATTTGGCTTCCCCAGAGCAGGGTTTTTGAATCAACTCTGTGTGTGTGTGTGTGTGTGTGTGTGTGTGTGTGTGTGTGTGTGTGCGCGCGTGTGTGTGTGCGCGCACATCTGTTCTCTCAGTCGCGCCAAACCAGCCACACTGTGCCATGCCACCACTGACGTGCCATCCTGTTCCTTGCTTGCACCTCGTTTCAAAAATGAACCAGGGCAGAACTGGCCCAGTGCACATGGTTCTTAATAATACGCCAAATGCTGAGGTTTACAGCAGTGTAATTAGCATGCTAATAAGGGGATGTGATTGCCCAGCACTGTAATGAGACACCCCTAAGAGTCAATTTGAGTCCTTACGGTGAATTTCTGACAAATGCCTTTCACCACCTTATAAATCAAGGCCATACAGCTCAGAACCTCTGCCTAGAGGGTTGAATAATCCAAAGTAAAAGAGAAATGCTACCATGGTTGCTATTAGCAGACATGGGTGAAACAGTTCCAAAGAATAATACTAATACTGTGCAACGCAATCATCCTTTCTATCGGTGGGTCCCAGCGCTCTTCACAAACATTGAGGTTCAACAAGGACAAGTGCAGAGTTCTACCCTTGGGAGGGAAGAATCCCAAACATTGTTACAGGCTGGGGACCGACTGGCTAGGCAGCAGTTCTGCAGAAAAGGACCTGGGGATTCCAGTGGATGAGAAGCTGGATAGGAGTCAGCAGTGAGCCCTTGTAGCCAAGAAGGCTAATGGTGCTTGGTCCTGCCGTGAGGGCAGGGGACTGGACTTAATGACCTCTGGAGGCCCCTTCCTGTTCCAGTGTTCTAGGATTCTGTGATTGTAAAACGCCGCCCTTCCCCTAGTGCATCTCCCCCAGCTGCTCTGGGAACGGAGTGTGCAGGCAAGGAGCTCCGTTCATCCAGAGCCCAAAACTGGGCAGACTGGAGAATGCCATGAGTGGTACAAGTCACACATCAGCCCTACACACTATGGTGCCATGTTTTCAGGACTGTTCTCATTCTCTTGTGTCATGGGGTCAGTCAGATAAGGGGACGGGACAATGAAAGGATTTAGTTGTTCGTTTTGCCACTAACTGAATTGTTGCTTCCGTAAGCCCCCAAAGAGCTACAGGAAATCCAGAAATAGGTCGTCCTGTCCTCACCAGTTTTACTGGTCCCAATGGCATCTCACCTTGGGGGCACTGGAGAGTCTAAGACCCCAAAACCCAAAACCCTTCTTTTTTTCTGCAAAGGACTTTGACCTCTAACCCTACGGAACAATGAGACCAATTCTAAGACAAGAAGTTGTCCTGAGGAATTGCAAGCTTCAGTGGAACGAAAGAGGAAATGTGACTCACACTCATCTTCCCGGGTACGTGGAGGGCTCTCCACAACCTCACAGCCCTGCACTAACTCTGCTCCTACTGAAGTCAATAGTGAGCACTTGGAAAATCCACCTCTCCCCTGTTTAGTTCATAGAAAAATCAGAGAGTGAATCAGGGGATAAGAAAAAGACCTAAAACTTAAATGCGTCCAGCTAATCATCTGCTTCCCTGTCTTCTCTCATAATTTGTGTTATCCAAGTTTGGCTTCCCCATACCGGCCTGGCCGACCGAACGATATATGCTTAGAATTATGTCTTTCGAAAGCAGAGGGGAAAGCTAGACATGGATAATATACATTTAGAGAGAAGGCAGGGGAATGGAAGATTAGCCTGAAATATTTTAGGGAGAGGGCTGTTTCTAAACACTAATCATGATCTTGTTACACGTGAAATCGCCCCAGAAAGTGAAAGAGTGACAGGACTAGTAACAGCACATCAGGATCCCAGCCTCCTGATCTATCAACTAGACAATTTTCCTTCGCGGCATGAGAGAAGTCTAACTGCTCCCAAGTTAGCCTGACTTCTAGAGAGGATGTCATGGTATCAGGCACTGTGGAGTGATAAGAATTAAATGGGACACGGATCCAAACACACTCACCAACTTCCCCATCAGATGCACCCAAAACTATATAGCAGTCCAGTGTCAAAATTATAATATCCTATCAGCTGATTATAATCACTTCCTGAGAACAGAGAACTGGGCAGGTGGCGAGTACCTGCCAGCGGTCAAGGGGCCAAAGTATGAAGCACTTGCCCATCTCTTGCTGAAAAGCTACAGTTGCAGGGTGAGTGTTATAAATAGCAACTGATAGCCCATGGATTGATATTAGGCTAAATTTGCTCTCAAGCCTTTCCTCGGCGCTTCCATTCATAATGTGCTGACGTGTTCTCGTGGTTTATGATGTGGTTTATCAGTGCAGCCCTGGGACTGAATTGCAGCTTCATAGTCACTCCAAATGCACCTGTTTTGCTACTGCAGATTCCTTTCGTGGACAAAGATCTCGCAGGCCCAGAAGGATAATTTGTCCAGGGAGTTAAGCTTTTCTTGACTCCGCCACACAACTCCGTTAACCCTTCCATTGCAATGACACCACCTCTGCCATGCAAGACTTACAATAACCAGCTACAGGCAGAGCCTGACGCATATGTTCAAAATGCATCTCATTGTTATACATGTAGATCCACTTTATATCCGCGGGCACCCGCAGCTATGGATGCGGATATCTGAGGATCATTTTTGCAGATGTGAATGCAGATACCAATTTTGTATCCGTACAGGGCTCTGCTAAGAAGGTCACCGGCAGGCCAGGGCTTACAGTACTATGGGGTGCTCTACTAATCCCGAAAGGACAGGAACAGCCATGGCTGATAACTGACCTGAACGAGCGATTAGAGTCAGGATTAATTTGTGATTAGTCCCCGTGATTGAGCTCAGACACGCTATTCGTTTCTGAGCGGGAGACAGAGTTTCCTGCATCCTCTCTCACCTAAGAAACTTGGTTCATCGGAAGAAGTGGGTGGTGCCCATGCAAGCTCATGACATCATCAGCACGTTTTGTTAGTCTCTAAGGCACTGCAGGACTATTTATTGTTTTGAAGGGTTTTTGTAATCATTGGCAGTACAACGAGAAGTCCTGGGGTGCCTCAAACTAGCAAATTTATTTGGGCATAAGTTATGATGGGTATAAACTGCACCACAAGGTGCATCTGGCAGTACAAGAGCTACTTCAATCCATGCACCCTCCCCCCACGCCTGCCAGCTGATGGACATTCTCACAGCCATTTCTAGATTACCAGAACTAACGGTCTTTTCACAACATCCTCTGGACACTCCAAATAATGGGCATTTCCATTACCTTCCTGGAGAGCCAGAACAAGGGCGTTTTCATGACCCTTTCTGGAATAAAATCTTATTTCACTGGCCCTGAATTCTCTTTGGGGAGGAGTGACAAATGAAAGACACAAGGCTCCACAGCAGGAGAGCTGCCGCCCTTTCCACAGAGTTCAGGAAGCCAGCAAGGTGGTGGACGTTCTGGGCTCTCCTGTTCAAAGCTGCATTCAGGTCCCAAGACTTTCATGCTCGCTTTACTCAAGAATGAGAAAGACTACTCTCCTCAGAGTTAGGAGCTCAGCAGGGTCTTGGCACTGCAGAGCTGTGTTCAGACACGGTAGGTATTGGGCAGAAAAGCGATGCTCCACAAGGCAGGTGGGAGTTTGTTGCACATATGTTCACACTGAAATTAAACAACTGCTGAGGGGGTTATTTAAAGAATATGCTTAACATTTTAAAATGAACCTTTTCCTTCCATGCTGCAGAATCCTTAAAGTTTCACACCGACACCTTATTACACCATAGTATTTTCCTTATCCATTGAGAAGAGGGTCTTCTGGTCTGCCATTTTGTTTATTCTGCCTTTATAATGGAACTTTTCAGTTCCATTTTGTATCGAAACCTGTTCATTAACGCCATAGGGAAAGGTAGAATCTACTAACCTGGAAGCAGAAACTGATTCAGCTGAAATAAGAACAGTTCTCAACCGTCTCCCTCAATTCTAGTCTCTGATCCTCATTTCAGATTTGCAAAACTGCGAGTGACTTTTTGTTCCTTAATTATTTTTCAGTTTTGTGGATCTCGGCATTTCTGCCTAGGGGTAGGAGTGTGAGAACCGTGGCATTCTAAGTAAAAAAGTCTCCTTTGTGCTACAGCCGTCTCAAACAAAGCCAATGGTACCAGAGTGTCGCTACTCCCATGTATTGAAGATCCATGATGTCCAGAGATGCAGCTGAATTTTTGGGTGCCCATCTGAACTTTTCTGAGGTCCTTTCATCATTATCTGAAACATCAACCATCCAATGCAGGGCTCACTGGATTTAACAATTTATTCTTTCTCCCCCTGAAGGGTTCCCAAGGAAAACTCTGGCCCAATCCCCAGCCAGAACAGATTATTTGCAGGGTATCGTAAACCTAACAGAATTTCAAAATGATGTCCTGCCTCTACCCACCTAGCTAGGAACTGGTCATTGCTGACTGGGAAAAGATCACTGCTACGAATAAACACCGCAGCCTCATTACCATGCAGTGTAACATGCGCCACATAGAGAAATATAATTACTTTGGGGTAGAGTCATTCAGTCCCTATTCAAGCAAATCTCCATATGGATCAAATCCTGGGAGTTCTTTTCCGTTTTTACACACACAAACGCCCAGTGACGACAATAAGAGTTTGCTGGTGAAGGACCCCGGGGGCAGCTGTGTCTGAGTAGTTCAGGCTAAACAAACACTGAGGGATTATTCAGGAGTTCTCCAGGTCCCACTGTGATAGTGAGCCTACGACCAGCAATTCCAGGGTATAATTCACCACAGCCCTGGGATTTCTCCCAGGTGCTGCTCCAAACCCTCCTTCCACCCCCACGCCACACGCCCTCTTATCTAGGTATGGTGCTGCTTCCTGTCCAGGCTGGGGGTACTGGCTAGAGTCAGGTGTCGCTTTCCCTCAGGCTTGGCACCGGCCCACTTTCCAAGAGGGACACATGGCAAATCCCTCGAGTGCGGATAACCCTCAGCTGCCTTCCTGCAATTCCCCTGTGAGACCAGACGGACGGAGAGCGTCTCCCACCGCTCGCTACAGCAGCATAGTGCACTGCAGCACAAAGACCCATGGGAAGTGCCCCCAGAAATCCTGGTGTCACCCAGGCGTGAGTGTAGCGCCGGGAGGACACGGTAACGGGGGCTGGGCATTGCCGAGTGGCAGGTTGTTGCAGTGTGGCAGCCCACGCCTCGGCAAGGTTAGCTCAGGGGGCAGAGAAGGCAAACTCAGTCATTACCATCCCGGAAGTGCCCTGCCCAATGGTCCTTACGGCTGAGTTCTTTACCTCCCCAAATGCAAAGGGCTCCTTTAAGACACTGACTCGCTTTGAGGGAGAGTGGAGCTGCCTCGCCCCAGTGGGCACTCTGGGAGGCCCCGTGTCCCAGCCTGGCATGGCCCCGCCGAGCTCCAGGCGCCAGAGGGAGAGCAGCCCGTCTGACACCACACCGGATAGCACACAAACACTAGCAAGGCCTTGACTTACCCCGGCCATCCTCTGTGCCCACAGCGCTAGCCCTGCGGAGTCCTAGCTCTCCCTGAACACCAGCATTGCCAACCTTTGGCACGCAGCAAGTCCGAACCACGCCCTGCCCCATGCGTAACCCGAGGTCTCAGGGATGTTTACATTCATGCAGCCAAACACCTTCACAGACCTAGAAACCTGGTTAACCCTGTGTGTGGCCCCTCGGCCCCCGAGCACGTGGCAGCAGGAGCACACACACAGCTCGGGCCACACACGTCGGATTCCAGCGCGCAATAGAAGATACACTCAGTTACTCACCGGGAATGGTGTCTGGGCTCTGTGCTGGTTAATCCCTCCTGTCACCAGTCTGGGAGTGGGCACAGTATCCCTTTATGGACTCGGCTCCGACCTAAAAGAATCAGGACACACAAATTGCTGCCTCTTGTGGTAAGAAGTTAATCCAATACCTCCTAATCCTCCGCACACAAGGGTGGCTGCCTACTGTGGTTGAATAAAAGGATGTAGCAATGCCTGCTGCTGTTGTATCTCTGGCACTGATCCAGCCCAGGACATTTGGATCCCAAAGCATGAGCTTTGCAGTCTAAAGGACCAGCTCGAGCCAGGGAGGCCAGGCTGCGTTAGCATGGATTTCGCACACGGGGAGAACCTGGTGGGGGGCTGAATGGAGAGTGCCCAGCTGTGGGGAAATACCATTGAACACACCATTTTGAGGAAACAAATGCACAGAGGACACTGGAGCCGGGCAGCCATTTTCCACTAAAACTATCCCCCCTGCACAGGGAAAATGGAAGATTCCCCACAGTGAAATATCAGTTTTGCTGAACTTTTCGACTTTCCTGGTGAGAAACCAAAATGAGCATTTTGTTTAGGGTTGACCCGGATCGCAGAAATGTGGGTGGTTGAGCGGAACTGAAGCCTTTTATTTCAGGTCACTACAATATTCCTCTGTGTCTGCCTGAGCAGCGAGGGTGCCCGATGGGAGTTGTCGTTCAGGTGCCTCATGCTCTCATTCAGCCCTGTGAGCCAGGCTCTCTGCCCGACTGCAACTCCCATGATGCAATCCACCGATTCCCATCTTTGGAGGCCTAGCAAGAAGTGCCCAGTGTGACACAGGCAGGACTGTATTCATGCTGTTTGCTTTGTTATGTCGCACGTGGCTTCTACTGTCCTGTGGTAACTCTGTGTGTGTGCCTCAGTTTCCCTGGACACTGCATATCTAGATGGGGATGGGAATTCCAGGTGTGACTCACTGCGGGAGGCTGGCCAGGCCAGCACGTTCACAATGGCCCAGGATAACTGTAACATGAGCTGGGGAGTGCAAACTCCTCTCTTGGAATTCACACCTCCAGATCAGCTATTAGAAGTGGGCCTCATCCTCCCTGATTGGACCCACCTGTCATCTCCAGCCTGATTCTGGCCTGCATATTTATACCTGCCTCTGGAAATTTCCACTACATGCATCTGACGAAGTGGGTCTTTGCCCACGAAAGCTTATGCTCCAAACACTTCGGTTAGTCTATAAGGTGCCACAGGACTCCTCGCCGCTTTTGCCTGGGAAGCTGGACAGAGGAGGAGTCAGGGCTGCCTGCGGGGCTGGGACTGGCTGCTGAGTGTTTGGGTGAGTCTCTGCTGGCTTGGGATGCAGGAAGGGAGCCCAGGGCCCTGGCCCTGGACCCTCCACCCCAAGATGGATGGTATAGACAGCTCCTGGTTCCTGTGCTTCAAGTCTGTTCTACGCTGTATCCCATGAACCAATAACCCTTCTGTTCTGACTGTCAGATGAGAGTCACGTCCAGGCTGCGAATGGGGGTGCAGGGCTCGGTGGCCCCCCACCCCTCGGTGACACGCAGACAGGAGAGTTCCTATCAGAGGCAGCAAGTAAAAAATTCTACAGCCAACAGCTGCACCAGCAGGAAGTCACTAGCCCACTACTTGCTGTGGAGGGAAGCCCCACAGCTACCAAGCATGGCAGCCAATGCCCCCACAAACTGCTTTCCTCTCGCGCGGGTCTCCCTTCTGCTCCGGCACGGCAGGGAACAGTTTTGGGACCGAGATGTGTATAATCCTCAAACAGCTGCACTAAGAACCCGGCTTCTCCTGCTCTTCCAGACAGAAGTACCTCAGTGAGGAGCAGTCCCAATGGAACCCACAGGCCTATTCAGGTCTCCTGCCTGGCAGGTGCTAGTCTTTCAGCCCTGGAGTTAATCAGAGTGTACTTTACTGTCCTGGGAGTTTGCTGGCATCACTGCAGCCAATTCTGAATGATTCTCGAAATTGGAGGGAAAACAAAACACTGCCACACTACAGAGAAAAGAAAACAAAATCTCCCAGACAAAGGAAACCCACTAAAATGTTCCATTTTATTCTTGTTCTGGGCCCCCAAAGCATTTCCCTTTCCTCCCTGAATGAAAACAGCTATAAAATTAAATATAAACTCTCCAGCCACCCCCCAACGCACACGGCAGGGCAGTAAATCACCGGGAGCAGATGGCATTCGAGGGAGGTTTGGGAAGGGAATGAAGGATGAAATTGCAGAGATACTAAGATCTATCACTGAGCTTTACAAACAGCAACTCATCCTCAGGGCTGGAGACCCACTCCTGTGGTGCCTCTGTCTGAAAAAGAAGCCGGGGGGAAGGCAGGGGACTGACAGACGGTGGAGCAGCACCTCAGAAATGAGGGGATCAGAGACCAGACAGCCTCACTGCAGCAGGGCTGGAAGGCTTTATTCCCTCCTATCTGTCCCACTTGGGGGTACTGCACCCTGGGAGGGAGTCGCCCCTGACTCGCTGTGACTCTTTCCTAGGAATCCAGCCATCTTCAAACAGTGGCGGAGATTCCCTGATGGCTGTGCGGAGTTGGGCTGTTCCCCGGTACCCTGCCCATTGGAACACGCTGGAGAGCGGCCCCCTCAGAGGGAGGCAGAAGGTCCTTGACTCACCAGAGCCCCCCACAGAATGGGATTCTCACCATCATGGTCCCTTGCGCCTGCCCCATGCAGGGAAAACTGGTCTTCAACCCAGGCTTGTTGGGTCCCGGAGAGTCTGAATAAGAAATGAATAGCTGAGCATTTGGATTGATGTTCCCCAACGGGGTCACCCCAGGCCTCTCTAACCTGCTGGAGGTTTTACAAATGAGACAAAGGTGACGCCCTCTGCTTGGGTTTCAAAGAGGAGCTCACCACGGGCAGTTTGCCTGGGCTGATGGCCGGCTGCGGTTACCCCAGCTGAGGAATGGCAAACAAAGGGCTGTAACATGCAGTGCTGTGTCAGAGAGTGGAAAGCAAACGGGTGATGTCTGGGAATGAACACTGTGGCCTGCACTAAACTACGAGTTTAGGTCGACCTTAGCGTGTCGATTTTCTAGATGAGTCCGCACCGCCGATCCCTTTCTGCTGACTTTAAGTGCTCCATCACATCCGACTTTTCACTACCCAGTGTTCCCAGGAGACCAGGGGACTTCACTGCAAAAGGAAAGACGTGTCAGAGATTCTGTGAGTGCACTAGAGCTTTCTGTATTGCTCTCAAGTTTCCAGGGAAGTTGCACAGGCGGTACAGAGGTGGAGGGCAGATAAATTCCTTCTAGTCCCATCTAGTCAGCTTAAGAATTTGGGCACTTGTTAGATTATCCAGTGCCTGGCATAAAGCATCCTCATTATTTGGTGGTGGATACGGCTAGAACATGGAAGAAAGGGGTATATTCCAGTGGGAAAGCCAGACTTCCGTGACTGTTCCCTCAAGTTTCATTGCCCTTGGGGTGGGGGGGATCTCCTGCCCCACTCAGGCAGCAAACTGACTAGGCTGCCATATGGTAGCAAGATGTTTTGGAAGCACCACATTGCGCTGCAAGGTCACTTTCAATTTTGCAACTGCCTTCTACTTAATTCAATGTAATGAATTAGATGCAATTCTGCAAGTTATTTCCAGGTGGGGCAGGAAGTGGAGAGACATGGAAAAGGAAATTCATGGTGGGGGGAAGGTTGCTTTTAACAGTGCACAGCAGTTTTTAAAAGGAGGGCAACTTGGGTGCAAAGTTATGTCAAAAATCGCAACAGCAGCATCTTGCGCCCAGTTTGCATTGATATAAAATAACAACTCAAGGGGAGAATCAGAAAAGGAGCTTGAGGCCAGTGTGAGTATCTCAGCCCTGGAGCAGTGGTTCCCAAATAGTGGGTCCCCCTTACGGGGGCATGAAGGAATATTCAGAGGGGCATAGCAGGCACAGGGCCAGCCCCCAAAGGGGGTGGGAAAGAAGCCCCGTCCTGCCCTGCTCCACCTCCAGCTCTGCTCTGGCCCCACCCCAGCCTCAGCCCTCTTTCTACTGCCCACATCCCCAGCTGTGGCCCTGTTCCCAGCCGCAGCTCTGGAGGCGGACAGGGCTAAGGGGAGGGGGGCACAACTCTGAAAAGTTTGGGGACTCCTGTTCTAGAGTATCCAACATCGGGGTCATGGCCCAAGAGCTCAGGATTTGGGGGACAGTGAAAGCCTCGTGTTAGCACTTTCCACCTGTAACGGGTGTGGGCATCAGTCACCTCTATTACAGCCCAAACAGTTTTCAGCGGGAAAACTTGTCAATGGTGGAGAATGGGTCTCCGCACTTGTGACTTATTGCCTCCTCCAGGTCTCCGGTTACGTGGTGCAGAAAAGGAAATATTGACCAAATCTAGCTTGCTCAGGGTAACATTGAGGATTTAAGCTAGAGACACATCAGTTTCCATGGAGTCTCTCAACAAGACCCATGGACGGGGGTATTTACTATCTGCTCATTATACCTAGGCAGATAGTTACAGATGGAGCTTCTGCAATTCATGCCAAGTTGCTTTGCTAATATGGGTTAGCTAACTGTACTGGGAGGCAGGAGATGTGGAATCCATTTTTGGCTCTGGCCTCGACTCCCTTTGGACAAGTCACTTTGGCCAAAAGTGGGCACTCATTTTCAGTGGCCGCTTTTCAGCATGTCTGGTTGGAGACCAGTCAGTATTAGTATCAAATACTACTTGTGAAAATTGGAGCCACAACGTTGTCGTGCCTCAGTTTCCTCATCTCTAAAATGAGAGTGCCGTTACTTTGCTAATCTTTGGGGTGAGAAGTGCCAAGGAAGTGCTCAGTTTTACTGGAAAGCAGTAAAGTGTTGAGATCCCCAAAACACTAGACTTAAAGGTCGACTCCAGCGGGTGCATTTCAAAGGTGAATTGAAAGGCTTTGGTTGCATGATGGTATAGTTCTCCTGCAAGAGGTGGTGCATCACTGAAACTTGGAACCAAGCAGGGGGCTTCATTCTCTGAGCTGCTTTTTTGGCCAGTTGTGGCAGCAATAAAATCTGAATTCAAGTCTTGCTGGCGCTCGAGCTATGGCTACCAAGAATAAGTGAATTGTAAGCCCTGCTAGGTAAGACAAGGGGACACATTCGCTGTTCGGGAAGCTCCCGTGAGTATTCTGATGCTAATGTGAGATCTCAGAAAATGCTTCTTCCTTTTCGCATGGCATCTCCATTCACCTTTGCTCCTCAACAATCATGTCGTTCATATTCTCTCCCCCGGGAATCTTCATAGGCTCTAAGTGGAGCATGTCCGCTCATTCAGCTCTGGTGGGTTTGTTTAGCCATGAGTGTATCAGACACTTTTACTTGTTGAATCAGTGGAACTGAAGGTGGCAAAGCGGCTGTTCGCCACATGCAGAAGCATCGCACAGTTCAGGTCTGTTTGCTGGGAGCTGGCTCTCTTCCTGCCACTCATCTCTCACTCGCATGCTGTGTGGCTCATGAAGCAAGCCAGCATGGCTAAGTCCCATGTTCAGAGCAGGTCACAGGCTATTCTAGCCAAACTTGAGACTCAACTCCCTGCCCATTCCCATCACTAACTTACCACCAACTACACCAGGAAAGCATCAGGGGTAAGGCAGGGTGAAGGGGAAGAATTGCCTGGACATTGTGGTACCAGCCTGGAAACCAAGAGGTGGGCTCAGCATACGGCTCTCACAGACTCCCCGCACGGCCTTGGACACTTCTGTCATGGTGCTTCATTCCTAAGTCTTTAAAATGGAGCATCTGGGACAGGTGATGGAGAATGAGGGAAGGCAGGGGTCTCCCAGGGCGTACTCATCTAGCTTATTTTTTTTGAGCACGCTACATAAAAATCACTGGTGTGTCGGAAGAGCGCTGAGACGATGGGCCCGGGTGAGAATCTGTCTAGATAGAATTTGCCTCGCTCTTCCACCATTGAGACCGGGGTAAATGTGACCGGCTGCATGGAGTATGGATTCTTTTTGGACAATGGTGAATGTTCGGAATTGTTCCCTACTAGTTGGACTAAGTTAAACACATGGGCTGTTTGTGCTGCTGTTTAGACCGAGGCAATGGATTGACATGGAGAAGCGCGGAGCTACTTCTCATTTCATGTCTGATGAAGAATTACCCATTTAGGCCACACAGAGTGATGACATGGACAAGAGCTGTCTGGCGTGTCTAGGGTGAAGAACAGAACACATCTGGTCTGACTACACCCAGAGCTGGGGGTGGGATTCCCAGCTCACCGAGATCATAGAATCCCAGGGCTGGCAGAGACCTCAGGAGGCATCGAGTCCAGCCCCCTGTCCAAAGCAGGACCAACCCAACTCAATCAACCCAGATAGAGCTTTGTCAAGCCAGGCCTTAAAAACCTCTAGGGACGGAGATTCCACCCCCTCCCTAGGGAACTCAGCCCAGTGCTTCGCCACCTGCTAGGGAAATCGTTTTTCCTAATATCCAACCTAGACCTCCCCCACTGTAACTTGTACACTACCTCACAAGAAGATAGCGAGCTAACAACCCGAGTGTAACCAGGCAGCACAGGCCTGGGTAGCTGCCTCGAGTACAAACCCACCTGAACGCCCTGGGCTGGTACTTGGCCCAGACCACCCCTGCTGCTCACCACTGCAGCCCCATTGCTGTCCATAGCTGGCTTGCTTGATGAGCGCTAGTGCAAATATGCCAGTGCAAGCTGGAAAGCCCATCCTCCCACCTCCAAGTGTAGCAGCGGCTGTTGCAAGAGACCCTCCTTGGCCTGAAGCACTTAGCGCCATGGACAAGAGACAAACCCAAACCCCAGACTCAAACACCCCTCAGTTTTGCCACTGTCTAGGTCCCGGTCCAGACTCTGTGGCTGTCCTTAGTCTCAGCAGTGGGCCGCATGCAAACCCCAGATTCAAATTTCCCTCTTCCCCACCACTCCAAACACAGAAACACAGAGCTGGAAGGGCCCTTGAAAGGTCATCTAGCCCCGTGGTTCTCACTCAGGGATATGCATTCCCAGCAAGGTACGCAAGGGTCTCCCAGGGAGTACGTCAACCCATCTGGATATTTGCCTCGTTTGATAACTGGCTACATAAAAAGCACCAGGGAATTCAGAACAGACTAACATTTAATCCAGGCAATGACTTTTTCATACAGCTCTCTACACCATACACTTGACGATACGTACAATCTTTACATTCAGATGGATTTATTTTAGAATTATATGTTAAAACTTAAAGCGTCAGCGTCTGTAACGCGTCTGTATTTTATGTCTGATTTTGTAAGCAAGTAAGTGAGATGTAACTTGGGGGCAGGCAAGACAAAGGAGACTCCAGCAAGGGGTAGAGTCGTGTGGAAAAGCCGAGGCCCAAGCTAACCCATCCCCTCACGCTGAGGCAGGCTTCCATGTGGCTTTGGGAGAGTTAGGTCTGCCCTGGAATTTTGCAACACAGGCTCAGCTCCCCGCATGAAAAATTAGGACTAGATTCTGCCTCCTCAGACAGACCAAGCTCCTGTGTCCCTGCCGCGTCCTCAGCAGAAGTGTGCAGGCCCGAATCAGGCCCTGAGGAAAGTGGCCCTCAGCTCTATAAAATTTAGAGTCTAACTCCCCCTCCCCCCACAAAGGATACCAAAATAAAGAGGCACCTGTCTTTCGCAGGTCAAGGATTTGGTGCTCCAGGCCAGGCCGTGCAGAGGAGACCTCCATAAGTAGAGGAGGATTCCTCTAGCACAGGGGAATTACCAGGTCTCTGGGCCTCTTCCAGCAATGGGCAGGAAGAGCGAGGCAGGAACCTGCTCCCGGGATCCCACCAGTGTAATGTAGAGCGGCTCTAAATTACACCAGCAGCTGCACCGCCCCCAGATCAGGGTATGGAGGGGCACAGGGAAGGGAAAGGGATTGAAAAGCCACCTCCCCGGTCCCCGCAGGTGCGGGTGCCATGGAGAATGGAGCCTGATGTCTGCCAGTGTGGCGGAAAGTAAAACGATATCCCTTTGGGCAAGGAGATCAAGAGCCACAAGGAGCGGAGGGTGTGAGGAGCCTTTTAAGGGCCTTGTGGTCCTTGAGCAGGGACTGCCGTACAGTCACATTCCCCTGCTCCTGGCTAGTCCCTCCAGGAACCCAAAAGGGCCAGGGAGAGGTGAGTTTGCAATCGGAGCTCCAAGCAACCAGGAGAGCCGTGTGATGGTGGGAGCCACCGCAGCAGCGGGGCTGGCTGGAGGGGCTGTTGGCCCACAGCGCTGCCCGGAAATCTCACAGAAGCAGTCTGGCTCCACGCTGCCCCCATCTTTGCGCAGCGATTGAGTTCCCGGTTGGTAAAGCCCATTAGCATCCGTCAGGGCAAGCAGTACTTTGTGATTGCGACAGCTCAGAGAGCGAAAAGAACCTGCCGCGTTCCTCCAGCGACAGCCTGAAATCCACCTGGAACGGGTCCGGCTTTGAGGCGAGACATCATAATGGCGCAAACAAGGATGTATAAATAATTGCCACTGACCCGGATTCAAACAAGGGCAACGGTGCGGCTGCATTAAACAAACGTAGATGCAGAACAAAGCGTGGCGCACAAGAGGAGAAAGGGGAGGCTGGGCACGGACACAGTGGCCCTGCCTCGGTTTCTCACACAGGAACAGGGCAGGAGAACAGCCTGGCCTCAGGTTTTATCATAGGCAATACACGGCAAAGCAAGGTCTAAAGGGCTGATTCTTCAAGGTGCCCTTACCCCCAATGGAAGGGGAGTCCAGCATCCCTCTGGATCAGACCCTGGATCTGCACCACTTCCTCAGTCTGGTGTTTTCAATCCGCTTGTGGTTGCTCACCTGACTTTCAGATTCACTTGCTTGTCCCCAACAACTCCATTCCGTGCTTTTCATTTCTTCCTCAAAGCCCAGAGAGATCCACCCACATGGATGGATCTCAGCCACATGCTTCTTGGCTTCCTTACAAGGCAGGCTTGTGCTAAAGACCAGACTTTGGACTTTTTCATGCAACAGCTGCAGCAGATCCTTCTGCTGCCAGACCTACTCGGACTGATCCCTTCCAGATGTGAGTTGCATTGTTATCGCAGATGGGTGTCTTCCATGCCCCTGGCACCTAATGCCAAGCAACCAGTGTAACAAGCAACCCCTCCTGAGAGGAAGGACAGCCACTCTGGTAGAATGAGCTTACTGTCTAGCTGGCTGAGCGTGGAATGGTCAGAGGAACAGCTGGATCCAAATCCCACTACTGACACCAACTCCCCCAGGCTATGAAAACTCACTTAGGGTGAAAGTCTTCAAGCCTGGGTGCCAAAAGAAACAGAAGTGGCCTGATTTTCAGAGCTGCTGAGCACTGCCATTCTGGCTGCAGTCACAGGGACAGACTGGCTGTTGCCTTGCACCTAGCGGAGTCAATTACACCAGGCAAAGTGGGGGCAACGTCCATGTAACTGCTACTGCTCTGATCAAGTCGCATTTTAACATCCCCTTCACACTGGTGTAAGTGGCTGCATAAGGTTCTGGGAACTGGAGAATCTGGCCCAATGCTGGGAAGCACTTTGTGATAATGCCAGTGCTTAGCACTTGGGGCGGGCTTTTCGTGCACACTGTGCAAAGGGGCGCTTCTTCCCCCTGAGTTCTAATGACACATCCCTGCTCCCCGCCCCCCCCCCCCAGCTTAGGGATTTACAACACCTGAAACGCTGTTGAATGTTCCAAATGCAGCCCATGAGCTGCTCTAACCAATGCACCAGCTGTGCTGTTGAAAGCCCCCGGTACAGGTTGGACCTCTCTGGTCCGGCAGCCTCGGGACCTGACCGATTCTGAACGAGGGAATTTGCCGGACCAGAGGAGGTCCCCTGCCACCAGCTTCCCAGACCACCTTCCCTCCCCACTGCTGGCCCCAGCTGACCCCCACCCCCATCAGGCTGCTAGGCTGCTGCGACCCTGGCAGGCCAGACTGCTTCCCCCCAGCTCTGTTATCAGGGCTGCTGCCTCCCTGACCCTGCTACTGGGACTGCCACAGCCCCTGCTGAGCTACCAGGGCTCCAGCACCGGTCCTAGTCCCAGTCCCGCCGGGCTCAAAGCCGCCAGCCCGCTTGCCACTGGGAATCCCAGCCAGGACTTCTGGGTCCAGGAACACCTGTCCTGCCAGACCACGGATGTTACTGGATGCGGGAGTTCTGGTTTTGGGACGTCCAAACTGTACAACAGACTTAGTGTGATAGCTGTGCCGGTTGGGGAGCCCTTCCAGCCTATGGCCTTTCCTGAAATATTGCTCGGGATTGCAACGTGGCTGGGGCAGCAAGGGAAAGGCTAAATCATGTCGTTTCTCACATAGGCTGATGAAATCCTCACCTGGGGGCAGCCCACAATTGCCTTTTAAAATCAAATTAGGGACTTGAGACTCTCACGTAGTCTGCAGCATAAACTCCAACATCCCATTCACACCTGAACCGAACACTTTAAAATATTCCCATACTGCACGCTCGGCCTGATGGGAGACCAGTCATCTACTGCCCGCTCTTGGAGATGGGGGATCAAACTTTCAGGCGACATCCGAAACACAGTGGATTGCTCAAATTCGTGCCATGCCACACTCATGTTACAGGCCAGGGCAGGCCTTACCATGAGGCAAACTGAGGTGGCTGCCTCAGGTGCCAGACTGGGGGGAACGGGAGAGGGAGGGGGGCGCCACTAGGACCCAGAGTGTAGAAAATTGTGTCTGCTGCTGGTGCAGCAAGGGGGAATGGGGGCGTCATTTGAGCTCCCCGCCTCAGGTGCCAAAATGGTGTGGGCCGGTCCTGTTACAGGCCCTCCATTTCCCCTCGACGGGAACCCATTTCCACAACACCCTGGAACGTTTGCCTGGAAGGGAGGGAGAAGTCCCCATTCTGTGCTCTCTAACCCACTCGGACACTTATTCTTCCTGGGAGCTGGGAGCTGGGAGCTGGACGCTGAGGTAAGGCACCACACCCTGGGACAGTCCGTACAGCACCAGCCCTGGGAGCTGGGTGCTGAGGTAAGGCACCATGTGCTAAGGTTTATTACTCCAAGACCACACGGAAAGAACCCAACCCAGCTGTCACCACACCTGCCCCATAGCTCCACTCCCCGACTCCCCCATGTCACTTCCTCCCTCATCCAAGTGTGTGTTTAACCTCCCATGTGCTGGAGATGGGAGGAGGCTGGGGACCATACCCCCACCACTGTACGTAACACTGTCTGGGACAATTCCCCTCCCCGTGCCAGGCGAGGGATGCCTTGTCTTTCTCTTCCATGGTAGTAGCTGGTTCCATCGCTCCAATCCCATGGAACTAGGATATGCAGACATGGGCGCGCCCCACTGCCCTTTCCCTCCTCCCCCTCGTGTCACTCACTAAGACCCCCGGCATAGCATGCCCGTTTTGGTGGCGATAACTGGCTTGTGGGCATTTATCCCGTGGCTTGATTATCAGCTCCATTTGATGTTTGATTTTAAACAACTACCATCCAGGCTGGGCATTGCTCTGCTCATTCTGTCCCTGTCTATGGATATTGTATCTGTCCACTAAATCTTTTGCAATAGCTGTTTCCTCACCTCTCCGCCCCCCTCGTTTTAATTCTGGAGCCATCAGCACAAGGCATAGGAAGAGGCTGACATTTCTCTGAGTAATTTGCAGTGAAATTCTCAGTGGCTTGATGCAGTCAGCTCGTTCCCCCAGCTGATGTGACCTTAATTATTGTTAAATATTCTTCTCGGTTACACAGAGTTCTGTGGAGAGAAAGGTCAACGCCTGCACCCATGACAGAGCCAGTTGTCGCCACTCCTCGAGCCTGCTCCACTGCTCCCTACTGCTCAATTCCCCCCTCCCTCCTACGCGTCCAGTTTTCATTAATTCCAGCTCAGCTAGACAAACTGACAAACATGCAAAATGCCTCAGCTGTTCAAATCAGCTCCTGGGTGGGAAATGATTCACTCAGCTTGTGCCGGCGGCACTGGAAGGTCAGCTACTCTTGCTCGGGCAACTCAAGCCGTGGCACCTCATTAAGGAGCCAGGCATCGGACTATGAAAAAAAAAACTTTTTTTTTTTTAATTAAAAGTCAGCTCCGGCCAGAGAGGTAAAGGTGAAGATTTGCCCTGGCTGGCTTCCCGCAGCTGTATTTGGAGTGGGGGGAAATGATACACGCTTCCATCTTTCCTTTGCCCCGGGCTTGGAACTTGATGGCCAGACTCCGAGCAGTTCTCTCGCCAGATTCCCCAGCGCCGTACCACCTTCTCAGCGCCTCCAAGAGAGGGCAGCCCAGTTGCACACAGGAGGAAGGGGGGGAAGATAATTGCAACACCTGCCCCATAGCTGCATTCCCTGACTCCCACAAGTCACTTCCTCCCTCACCCAAGTGTGCGTTTAACCTCCCGTGTGCTGGAGATGGGAGGAGGCCGGGGACCACACCCCCAACCATTGTACGTAACCCAGTCTTGGGCAATTCCCCTTCCCAGGCCAGGCAGATCCCAAGAGAGGGCTGCCTTGTCTTTCTCTTACACGGTGACAGCTGGTCACACCGCTCCAATCCCATGGACCTGGAATCTGCAGACATGCGCCTCCCCCACCCCCACCCTCCCTCCCCATGTCACGCACTAAGAGGCCCAGCATAGCACGCACATTTCAAATACGCATACTTTGCTGGCTTGCTGGAAGTGAAGACTCCAGCCGGTGGGAGATGTGACCTTTGTGCGGCACTCCGGGGAGGGGACAGTCATCCAATCTTACACCCGCCTACGTCAGCCCAGCACAAATAACCGAACGCAGAACACTTAGCCTGCAATAGCGAACACCACGGAGCAGCCACGACTCCGGCATTGTCCTTGCCAGCATCTGCTCGGTGGGGAGGAGGGACTTGCTGGGCTCCAAGCCCTTTTACTACTTAACAAACATGCTTTAGGCCTCAGTCCAGCAAAGCACTTCAGCATGTGCTTAATTCTGAGCGTGCGCGAGGGAAGTCAAATACTGGAGTCAGGTCCCAGGCTTACATCATAGAATCACAGAACCATAGAGCTGGAAGAGACCTCAGAAGGTCATCAAGTCCAGCCCCCTGCTCTAGGCAGGACCAATCCCAACTAAATCAACCCAGCCAGGGCTTGGTCAAGCCGAGACTTAAACACCTCTAGGGATGGAGACTCCACTACTTCCCTAGGTAACCAGTGCTTCACCACTCTCGTAGTGAAATAGTTTTTCCTAATATCCAACCTGGATCTCTCCCACCGCAACTTGAGACCATTGCTCCTTGTTCTGCCATCTGTCACTACTGAGAACAGCCTCTCTCCATCCTCTTTGGAACCTCCCTTCAGGAAGTTGAAGGCTGCTATCAAATCCCCCCTCACTCTTCGCTTCTGCAGACTAAACAGACCCAACTCCCTCAGCCTCTCCTCATAGGTCATATGCTCCAGCCTCCTAATCATCGGAACATGCTTGCATGAGTCGGGACCCCATTGCTAGAGGCCTGGCAGTGAGGAAGGATGGACGGAAATGCAGGAGACCTCGGACGTCACTTGCCATGGGTTGGCGCTAACCCTATTCAGGAGTGGGAGGTGCTCAGATAGTACTGGAGCTGGGGGCAGTCTCTAGACAGAACACACGTTTAGGAATAAAGGGGGAGGGGCATGTTCTAGATAAAAGACAATTCACTAAAGATGGAAGTGACAGAAGAACATCAGAACAACCAGACTGGGTCACACCAAAGGCCCATCCAGCCCAGTGTCCTGTCTGCCCACATTGGCCAATGCCAGGTGCTCCAGAGGGAATAAATAGAACACTTCATTGCACCTCAGAACACCCCTTGGACCACATCTTTGGCCGGGGTGGGGGACACATTCCCCATGCTGGAGTGAGGGGAATGGAGTTTGTTTGGAGAGACACTTTCACCAGAGAAACTAATAGCCCAGTTCCCATTTCATTCAGCATGTTTTAGATGTAGGCAAGGAGCCTGCTTTACCATCCCCAACATATGTGTCCTGGAACCCCAACACCACAGAGCCGGATTGCACCTGTGTGTTTCTGGTGGGTTCTTGCCTGGTTTGACCTCAAGCTCACTACACAGAGGACAAAAAGGCCTGAATCTTCAGCTCTATCCAATCCAACTTTTTCAGCACAAAATAACTCCTAGAAATAAAATATGTTGAGTAAAGTTAAGCTATATACGGGTC
>JANRFK010002932.1:3246706-3261652 GCA_030068395.1 Apalone spinifera | reverse complement strand
ACTGGACTCTCTCCAATGCGTCTACATCCTTTCGGTATATTCCGTATACTCCAGATGTGGCCTCACCAATGCCTAATAAAGGAAATAATCCCTTCTCTAGATCTGCTGGCAATGCTCTTCCTAATACACCCTAATATGCCATTAGCCTTTTTGGCTACAAGGGCCCCCTGTTGACTCATATCCAGCTTCTTATCCACTGTAACCCCCAGGTCCTTTTCTGAAGAACTGCTACTTAGCCAGTTTGTCCCCAGCCTATAACAATGCTTGGGATTCTTCCATCCTAAGGGCAGGACTCTGCACTTGTCCTTGTTGAACCTCATCAGATTTCTTTTGGCCTAATCCTCTGGACCCAGTCCCTACCCTCTAACATATCTACTTCTCCCCCCTAGCTTAGTGTCATCCATAAACTTGCTGAGGGCAACCCATCCCCTCATCTAGGTCATTAATAAAGGCATAACAGTGCCCATGTGGAATAACTCCTGTGGGATGAGGGTCCATTTATAAAGGTAACATTATCCACCAGCTTCTTCATCTAATGTGCCTCCAAGTTTGGAGAAAGGGGTGAGGTGCAGCTAAAAATAGAGGCCAGCAGAAACATCAAGGCTAGCAAGAGACACTCACAGGGGGCCAAGAACAAAAGGAGCCGAAGCTGGAGCCAAAGACATTCCCATGAGTGAGACTGACGCTTTCTCACACATGCTGCGGGTGTGATTGATGGGCTCCTACCAGCTGCAGGAGTCAGATTTACTGTCCAACCACAGGGGCTTCCCTCACCCCTTCCCCCGTCTCAGGCTGGTGTCT
This sequence comes from Apalone spinifera, assembly GCA_030068395.1. NCBI lineage: Eukaryota > Metazoa > Chordata > Testudines > Trionychidae > Apalone > Apalone spinifera. The sequence goes on along the minus strand of JANRFK010002932.1, from coordinate 3,260,851 downwards.
TTCACACTCATTATTTTTAGCTGCAGCGTGACATGGAGTAACAGGCCTGGGTGTGTCATGCTAAGGTGTCGGGGTGAAGAGCGATGCTTCCAGTGTCTGGACATCCCCACTGCCAGGCCTAGCGGTGTGAGGCGAGTTGGCTGATTCCTCAGCAGCGGGTCCCCTTCAGGGCACGTCCTGTAAAGTGCAAAAAGTCCCTTTTTTGTGCAAAGCCCAGGGGAGCGTCGACACGGCCCCGTGACTTCTTGCAGCGAAACTCTGAAATTTCACCCCACAGTGCAACCCCCCCACCCTCTCCGGGAGTCGGACAGCTCTCACCGGTGATGCGCTTGCAAGGGAAGACCCCTCCCTATTTGCAAAGCATTTAGCCTCCGTGGATCCCCCCCGTGCTCGGGGACCGCTCTGGCATGCAGCTCTGATATATATTAGTTGCATGGCTCTTGAATGGCTTTCCTGGATTTACACCAGTACACCAGAGAATCTTCCCTTCCATGAACTGAAGAAATGAATTTCACATTTGTTCAGCTTCATGGCCCTGTTATTTTCACCGCCCTGTCTTATTTTGGCTCCCCATCCTACATCTGGATACTGGCAGGGAATGCACCCAGGGACAACTAGAAATCGGCTCTAGCGCGATGCCATGGGATAAAGTGTTAGACAAGTTCACAAAATTGAAGCAGCAACAGGAAAAAGAAAAGAGACTTTGCTGTTGTCTTAGGACTGACTTGGACATAAACAGCTTTGCCCAAATATTAATAGAAAACTCCACTCAGGCTTGCAAGTGCATGGATTAAGGTTTGTGTCTTGCTGTGAGAAACTGTCTCCTTCTATATGAATGCTTCTGGAGCGCTTGTAAAGTGGACACTGTATTGCAGCTGATAGAAAGAATCAATAAACCAGGGCATCAGTTAGCAAAGGGCTGACAAGCTATCTGGCGCCTGCCTGGCGTGGCTGGTATTAGTTTACTGACTGTTCCTGCTCATGTTGGTTATTCACTGCTATCTCCTTGCTGGTTTCCCTCTCGGGAGAATCTGACCTGAGATGTTTTACAATGTGCACTTTAATCAGACAGGCTGTGTCCATTTCAAGCTCTGGTGTAGTTCACTGAAAAAATTATAGCTTGGAAGAAGAGAGATTTGGCTAGTGGAAAATACAAATTCCCACTGCTGCCACCAGAACATCCAGTAGAACTTAGATCAAAGGTCTGCATGCGCATATGCCCAGCTGTCCTACACAGAAAGAAAACACACTACACGTTTCCCAGCTTGCAGCCCAATGCTCAGCCAGGGTGTGTGAAGCATGCTAGATCTCAGCTCAGTCCTTCAAAGCTGAATGCCCTCTGGACAGGAAGGCAAGACTTTCCTCATCCCCAAACCTTAATATATTCTTGGAGGTTCTTGTTATGAAGAAGCCAGCAGGATATATCGATGGTCAGATTTTCAGAAATAAAGTTCACATGTGTAGGCATGTGGGTCAGGCATGCAAACTTCTTCATGCGTGTGCATGCGCACATGCATAGCTGCAGCACATGTAGGTGTATGTTGGTTCTGTCCCAAATCCGATGGTTTGCTATGACATGAGCGGTGTAATGGGCATGGCACTGTGATCAGTGGGAAGAGCTACACTCGGGGGTCTAATTATATTGGTGTAACTACAGACGTATGGAATCCTGTGGCTCGGTGGAGAATGATGACAGCTTGGATGTGGGTTAACCCTGTGAGCTATTGCGGCGCCCACGACGGACAGACCAGCCTGTCCATGGTTGTGTGTCATCTTCAGCCTTTTGCATGAAGGGTTAAAAATCAAGTAATCACAGGCACCAGTATGGTGAGATGTTTCGACAGCTGTTTAGTGGCTCAAAGTTACAGCACAACTTTTACAGGCATAAACTGTCTCCACTAAAAGGGAGGCTGGTTTGCACTCTGGCTGTGCACCGGGTGTAACTTTGGGCTGGTCGTTAAGGGTCTGTCTACACTGTAGGGCAAAAGTCAAATGAAGCTACGCAACTTCAGTTAGGTCAATTGCGTAGCTGAAGTCAAAATAGTTTAATTCCGCTTTGGGCGCGATCTACATAGCAGGAAGTCGCAGAAAGAGCTCTCTTCCTTCAACTTTCCTTACTCCGCGTGAAATGAGGGTTACTAGAACTCAGAGTAAGAATTCCTTCAGCTCGGCATTATTTTGAAATAAAGGCTTGTAGTGTAGACGCGCACTATGTTATTCCAAAATAACACTGCTGTGTAGATTGCACCCCACGTGACTAGCGCTAATGTCAATGGCTCTTGTCATGTTCCCATTGAATCCAATGGCAGAACTCCACTCCATTTTAAGGGAAGCGGGATCAGTCCCCATTTTGATTGAATCCCATGCATAGGAAATGGTGACTGGTGTGTGCCATTGCTGCACCACCGACCACATGCTAAGTAGAATTACAATGCACGAGGAGGCATTAAACACCGGTGGGAAGCCGTTTTCTAAGGGCTTGCTCCAACCCCACTGCTGTCAAACAGAAATGCCCCCAAAGTGCCAGCCTCGGGCCTTAACGCAGATAATGGCTGTTGGCAGCTGAAAACAAGTTAGAACAAGAGAGTTCTTGCCCAGGAAATTGCTCCCCACCCTCCCTCTGTCTGCCTCCTATGTATGGGGCTGGCCTCCTTGGCATGCTATTCCCTTAGTGGCACTGCTTTATTCTCTAAGCTGGAGATTTCCTTCCATCCGGGTGTCCCTGTCATATGGATCAGAGAAGAAAACCAGCTCGCCCCACTTTGCAGTCCTTTGGGTGTAAAGGCCCGCTTATCTGTCATGCAATGGAAGGGCTCCCACTGACGCACTGAGCCCACACCGCAGTGGGGTCGTCTCCCTTATTCTTTAGTTTGACATTACAAAAGCAATGCCCACACAAAAGCGTGGAGTGGCCTCGCACTAATTAGACTGGCAGGAACCATCTGGCAGCATTGCTCCTGATAGACAAATCCGCCAGACAGTAGCCTTAAATAATCCAAGGGAGACAACAATTTTGCTCAGGCAGCAGATAATGAAAAACAGAAGGGAGCCTCAAACACCGTTCACCCCCAGATCGTATCCAGGAACATACCCTCCTCCTGTCCCATCAGGCACTGGGAGGCAAACCCAGAATGCACAGGGGCAGGAGGAACTGTGGGAACATACACATTCGACTTTACATAATCGGGTGCAGAAAAAGAAATCAACCTTCATAAATTCGACCTCATCTCGTAGTGCAGACCTGCCCTAAGTGTGCTGCCGCACAACACCCCATGCTGTGAGGGGACCCTGCTTTGTCAATGACCTGGCATGTGCCCCCCTAGAAAAGTCCCTGGAAGATGACCTGCGGGTCCCAGCACTTTCTCTGTTAACAAAACTTCCCCCAAATCCACTCTCGCTGATGAAACACTTCTAACACCAGTAAGTCCTGCATCTCTCTAAAGGCAAGAGCATGGCCAGAGCTGCCTTCCAAACCCTCCCTAGAGGCCCGGATGTTTGAATTTACAGAGGGCCTGGAATTTACAGAACACAGAGGCTGTCCCTAGAACAAAATCAATCATGGTAGAGGGAGCCAGATTCTGGCATCCTTATGCACCGTTAGCAGCTTCTTTACTCCTTGCTGGGGATGAGAGGAGCCAGGTTGTCAGGTCCTGGGGCAGACTGCAGAGCTGGCAGCTAAAAGCAGCCCTAAAAATGTTTCTTGATTTTTACCTTTCAATGTGCGAGTGGAACAGAATTGCTGAGATCTCACAGAGGCAAAATAAAGATGGTGTCACTATTGCAGCATAGATTAATCAAGCGTCAGGTGCTACCAATTAATAGGAATATGCTGCCACCTTGTGATTTCTGTTCCTGCACCCAGTGGCAGCAAAAGGCTTGCTTCTCAGGCTTCATTTACACGTTCCCCACAGTTCCGATGGAGACGGGAGCCTGTCTGTCATGATCTTCAGGAACTTCAAGGGGCACGAAGATTGAAGCTCTGCTGTGGGCTAGATCACAGTGTGTGCTTTGAAGGGTTACGGCTCTCTCTGTGCCATGCGGAGGAAACCTCCGTTCCTCCCAACTGCAGTAGAAACTCAGCACCTTGCCGGGTTTGCTCTGCACCACGTCACAACCCCTATGCTGAGAAACCAACGTTGCAAGAAACCATCAGGCCCAGAGGAGATTAGCTTGGCGGGCCACGCTCTGCTAGGAGATACAGTGGCCAGGAACTCTCTGAAACTTCACGTGTCCTTCACACGCCAGTGACACTTAGAAGAAACCTGCTTGCACCACTGCTGTAAGATACAGCCCAGATCTTCAGAGGCAGGCGAGTAGCTGGTACTGACAGCAAGCACTGGTGTGGATTCAAACAAAAGTCTTGGAGAACAACCGCTGCTCTCAGTGCCACAAGCTGGACCGATGAGGTTCCTTGGGGGTCAGTGTGACCGATGTCATTACTGAGATTACAAATTCTTCTTGGCTGGGACCGGTTGGGTATTCCTTGGTGTGCTCTCCTGCTCTACAGCTCCACTGGTCAATAGGGCTCTAGACCAATCGTAATGAAGGCAGGGCAAAAGGTTTACCAAATGAAGAAGAAAAGGAATCTGGCTGAATTTGCCCCGGATACAAAGTAGGGATGTAATAGTGTAGTCGATTAACTGATAAGCACAAGCTTATGTGAACAAGATGTGAACACTTGCACCGATCGGCTGACACGGCTAAGTTGAAAACTCAACATTCTTCAGAGAGCAGATATTTTTGAGGGAAAAAATAATAATTTAGCTGAAAACCAAGTTTCCATCAAAAAATGGTTTTGACGGAAAATGTTCATCCAACTCGTCACCGCAGTGTATGCGTTTGCCACCTCCTGGCCGGACCATTGCAGTTCATGCCACGTGGATCCAGGGGAGGGGAGATGAGGAGTCTGTTGCATAACACAGCAACTCATGGCTAAAAAAAAGCTACTCTGCATTACGCAGCCCGTGGTGGCTATGACATGCCTACCAGACACCCTCCACACCTAGAGCAGCTGTTCTAATCACTCACGTTCTGAATACGTCCTGGGGGCTGCTTTTGGAAAGGGCAGCCTAGGACACCCGCTCCCTGGATGGAGGGTTAGTTATGAGCTTGGGGAAAAGGACAAGGAGCATATAAAGTTCCCTGTCAGAGTGATCGACTTGCCTGGCCCGGGGCCTCGCTTTAGGTGGAAATTCAATCTCCCGTTTAGCTGCTCAGAAGAAAACAACCGTTAGACAAAACTCAGAGCCCTGCTGTGAGGCCCGGGAAAGGCAATATTCCAACTCAGACTGCACCAGAGCTTGCCCACAACTATTAACATGCCAGCATCAAACAACTCAGCCCAGCCCAGCAGTGCAGCTTTGCCTTCCCTGCTAGACTGGCTGTTGCTATTGATGGGGAGCCTCCAGAAACATATGCCAAAAAACAAGGCTGTCCCCTTCACCATCTCCTGATTGCCCACTCCCCCAAGCGTACTGGGTGTCCTACACAAGGGCGGGGTGGGGCCTACTCCCCCAAGGAAAGTGGGGCTTGAAGGGTCTAGCCCACAGTCTATTAGAACAGAAAACCGCATCTGATGCACTCCAGGGCTTTCCAGAGCACGTGTGGGAAACTGCTGTTTGGCCTGTCAAAGCTACTGAACTACGGCCTGGAGCTTACAGGATATTCAGCCTCTGGGTAGCTGGCTGTAGCAGCTCTGACTGAAATGACGTCTGATAATACCGACAGCCAGTGGCGCTGTGTTTAGAAGAGAAAGAGCCACCCTTTGGCATCAGCGTCCATCCCTGGGAGACCCGCTAAATCAAACTCAGAGGGTGCCCCTGCTCCTGCGAGAAGGGAAGCGGACAGAAAAGTTTGCCCCCATTGGCCTCCTGCTGCGGGACAGCAGGGAAATGCAAATCAGGGTGCGTCGACTCCAGCTACGTCGTTCAGCCTTCCCCTTTAGTGTAGACCTGATCTCAGTGACCTAGGTGACACTGACATAAGCTGTGTGGACAGCACTAGGTTGGCAGGAGAGCATCTCCGATTGACACAGATTCTGCACCTTGCAGGGGCTGGAGTGGCTAAGCCAACAGGAGGATCCTCTCCTATGGCCCTTACAGCAGCTACGTGAGAGACCTTCCTGAGGCACAGCTGCGATCGCTCTTGCGTTGCCATAGTTTCATATTCCCGTTGGCAAAGTAAAGGTCCTTGTTGTCTGTCTTGTCTATTTGAATTGCCAGCTGTTCCAAGCCGGGGCTGTTTCTCACAATGAAGTTGTGCAGCGCCCAGCACCATGGGGCGGTGATCTTGACTGGGGGCCTCCAGCAGCCTCCGTATCAAGGCAGCTTACCGTGACGGGCTGGTGGCGACCAACCCAGATACAACGGAGCCAGGCCGGTTTTCGAGCAAGCAGGGCTACTCTAAGCAACAGGAAGCAGCAATGAGGAAAAGGCTGTGGTGGGCAACTGAGTTTCTGAGACCGTGAGGGGCTGGAGGCCAGGCAGGGGGCTGCTGCAGACAGAGCCAAAGGGCGGCAGGGCTATTAGAGCCTTTTCAGGGTTGGTTTGCTGTAGTGGGAAAATAGGTAACAAATGCCAGGAGAGTGTTTGGTTGGTGGGAACACAACGGGAGGGCCCTGAAGATGGGAGAAATTATGCACAGAAGCACTGCTAGGCGCAAGGAGGTGCCTGGGAGGTGGCAGAAAATACTGTGGTACCGTAGTACGAATACAGCTAGTGACAGCAGCAAGTGTACTTGGGCTTGTGCCCATTTCCTTCTGTGGACATAAACGGCATCTGTGGAAGGAAAGGCTGGACCTCAGCCCATGGGATAACTTACCCCTTCAAAGTGTGACTGCAAAAAAGAACTAGGGGTCATCAAATTAAATTAATAGGTAGCAGGTTTAAAACAAACAAAAGGAAGTTTTTCTTCACACAGCACACGGTCAACTTGTGGAACTCCTTGCCACAAGAGGTTCTGAAAACCAGGACTTTAACAGGGTTCAAAAAAGAACTAGATAAATTCATGGAGGACATGTCCATCAATGGCTATTAGCCAGGCAGGGCAAGGATGGTGTCCCTACGCTCTGTTTATCAGAGGCTGGAAAAGGATCACAGGAGAGGGATCATTTGATGATTCCCTGTTCTGTTCATTCCCTCTGGAGCACCTGGCATTGGCCTCTGTCAGCAGACAGGACACTAGGGTAGATGGACCTTTGGTCTGACCCAGTGTGGCCATTCTCATGTTCAAAACAGGCAGTGTGGTCCCATTTTTATTTTCATCCAGTTTTTGTCCTCTCTGAGGTTGGTGGCTGGGAATGAGAAAGGTTTGGGGGAAGGGAAATAGATAAAGGATTCTGGCAGCACACAACTGGGGGATCTCTGTTGCAGGACAGGATCTAGGTAAGCCCAGGTTCTGCACAGTACATGGGCTCTGAACGGCACCGGCTGACAATTAATAAAAAAGGATCCTATGTGCCATCTCCTCATTATAGCTGCTCCATACGCTTCTAGAAAAGCTTGCACATTATTTGTCCATTTCCTTCCCTAATCGGAAACCAGCATTCTCCTTTGCGCTGCACTGGTTGCTAAGCGGCCTTCCCCCACCTCGTTGCATGCTACCAATGCACCAGCGGCAGCAGGATTTGCTTTTGCTAGCTTTAAAAGGTCAGCAAGACCATCATTTCACTCGACATCTTGAAACCTGTTTTAGGGCTTTGTACCCCAGATGCAAACGACAAGAGGAATCTTGACGGGCAGTTTGTACGTGTGTTGAAAAGGTCTCTGAGTCGGACAGGACGGCAAGTCACCCTTGCAATTGGTGTTCATTTCCCAGGCTCTGAACAGATGAGCAAACAGGGTGAAGGCTCAGCTTTGCTTTGAAGGGTCTGTCTCTCCAGATATCCAAGTGCAGCTCTTTGTGACAAGGAGGGGTCCAGCCATTCTCCTCCTAATGCTGAAAGCTGTAGTGTATTGGGCCCTCACTAAAGAACACGGTGGTGTTTTCTCATGGGACTGTTTCATCACAGGACATGCCGGCAAGGGGAGATGGGACACCTGCAGACAGTGGTTTTGTTTAAAAGATCGGTGCGTGTATAGTGCCCCAATGATACTCAGGTGTCTCAGAGAGCAATGTGTGGCTAAGCTCCGGCTACAGCCCGTGGGGCTCGTGCTGCCGGCAGATAGTGTTGGCCTTAGAAGCTCGCCGTGTCCCGCCACACGGCTCTCTCTCTCAGGAACCACAGCCTACCGAGCCATACTCACCACAGGATACTTCGTAAGTCTGGGGTAAAATCCCCTCTGGAGTCCTGATCTTCCTTCCTGAGGCGAAGGCTGAGAGGACGTGGGGAGGTTGGGGGAACCCGGGCCCACCCACTACTCCGGGCTCCGGCCCAGGGTTACTGCCACTCACAAATCTGGCAGCTTTTCCCTGGGACGTTTTCCTCCCTGCACCTTTCCTTTGGTACCTGCTCACCAGTCCTCTGCTCGCCCCCACCCAGCTCCTGTACACAGCACTTCCTCTTCCCATCCTTCGCTCTTTTCCTTCCCCGGGAGCCCTTTTAAAGGCCTTAATTGGCTGCAGGTGTTTAATTAGCCTGTGGTTTCTAGCAAGTTCCAGTTGACCCCAGGTGCCTGCCTGATTATGCTGCAGTTAGGCTTTGATCTTTTTCCACTCAGGGAAGAGAAAGCTGCTTACCCAAGGCCCAGCATGTCTTCCCTCCACCAGTGAACGGCAGACGGCTGGTCTGGGTCTGTCACAGATGTAACCTGGTGATGAAATAATGCTCATGCACTTTACTGAAGGGTGACACTTACCAGCACAAGAGCCTCAAAAGGTCCCTGGTGCAGCAGGGATTATGCAATGTGAGAACTGGCAGCTGCAAAGTGGGTGTAAATGGGCTCCCCCAAACCTCTGTAAATAGCAGAGTTGGGTTTGGAAGGTAGGCTTGGAAAGATTCGATTTTTATCAGTAAATGTTTGTAACCAGATTTCACAGGCCACATGCAAAAAGGACAAACATCTCCACTGATAGGAATCAATTTACAGACAAGAGAAGAAGAACAGTCATAGAGAGTTTAGTCAAAACTAGTGACTTGGACTTTTAAATTAAGCTCATTACAAATAGACCAGCAAACAAACAGCATAAACCAGGGACGGCATAAGGCTATTGACTTCGTATATTTGGACATGTGAGGTTTAAAGCAAGTTGTCACTTTTTGAATTTCAGTAGCCATCATTAAACTATTGTCTCCCCAGAATTTCCTGCAGCTGTGATAATACTCACCTAAACGACTGACAATACATACCTAAAGGATTAAGAATAGATTACCTACCAAAAATCTATTTTAAAAAACGATTTCTGCCCGTTTCTTAGAGATTAGACCAGTGAGTTGAGGCTGGAGGGACAGCCAAGGGGAGAGAGGAGACACCACAAGCCACTCTTCCACAAGGACATGAATCTAATGGCTAGGAACTCTCAAGAGTCTTGTCTGCCGTTCCAGACCAGGGTTTGAAACAGTTGGCCAAGGGATTAAGTGGGGCTCTGCCCAGTGCCCAGGAGAAGAGAATGAGCCCATGGCTCATTCCCCAGCTGTCATGTCATTCCCTACCCAAAGTGGTTCTCTCTGGTGTTACACAACGAAGCTTTGTCTAGACGACACAGTTTAAACGTGTGACTCTAGAATGTGTCAGCTGACACCTTCTAATTCACATGTGAAAACATCATCTAGCCGGCCAAGTTAAAGCCTAGGGCGGTCCCTAGGGTAAAATTTGACATGCTTAGCACATGTGAAAGTACACGCTGCCCTGTCTAAACTAGCTTCTTAACACTTGTTGGTTAGAACATGGATAATAGCACAGCTGTAAATCCCAGTGTAGAGCACGACTTAGGGACAAAGGTTCAAAAACTCCTGGAGCGACTGAGGATATGTCTACGCTACCAAATTGTGCCGAGGACGCTAATAGTGACACACAGAAGTCACCAAAAAGAAGTCACTGGAGCATTTCACACTTGCTTCCTCCGCTGGCAGATTGTGTCCACATCTTTAGCTCCCCCGTCGACAGCAGGTGCATTGCACTATGGGTATGTATCTCACAATGGCTGGTGACACCATCTGTTGTTAGGTCTTGTGGGAACTCAGAACTGCGTGTGAGACATCTGGGACCATGCAAAACGTCCCATAAGGCACTGCTTTGTTCAGGGACTTCTGGCTTCCTTTTGTGCCTTTTTTCCAACTGCCATTCTCTGCTGTGCACTCCGGCATCTGCATAAAGTCTGGATCCTGCCCTTCTCTCGCACTCGGTTAACTGTCGTAAGGACTTGCATGTGGCAGGGGAGAGCACCTTGAAATTACCGACAGAGGACGAGGACTTGGAGGAGACTGACAGTTTGCATGACATGGAGAGCAGCAACCGGTCATTGTATTTGGCATTCGCAAAGCAGCTGTACAGGATAAATCGGTGTTGGTGCTGTACTGCTGCAAGTGTGCAGGGCAATAAATCCCATTCTGCTACGGAGGACCGCGCCTCTAGGAAGTGTGCATGACGTGGTAGCTGGCTTTGTGGACATGAGATTTCCCAACTACATAGGGGAAACAGATGGCACTCCTATTCCGGTTTTAGTGCCAGCCCACCTTGCCAGCAAGTACATCAACAGGAAGGGATACTTCTCACGGGTGTCGCAGGTGCTTGTAGATCACCAGGGTTGTTTCACAGACATCAGCACAGGATCATCTGGAAAGGCGCATGACGCATGAATCTTTAAGCACAGTGGCTTATACAGAAAGCTGCTGCAAGACTTTCTTTCCAGACCACAAGGTAAGAGTGGGGGATGTGGAAATGTCCATAGTGATCCTGGGAGACCCAGCTCACTCCTCAACTCTTACATGGGCAGCACTCAGGAGCATTTTCACAGGCTGAGCCAGTGACCCATAGAATGGGGGAAGGGAGAAGAGTCTGTTTCCCACCCAGCTGAATCAAGGATGGAGCCCTGCTGCTCCTAACAGCGCTGCGGAGTGATACCAGGCTGAGGTGTTTAGGGCGCCCACAGGGCCAGATTAAGGGGGCAGCTAACCGGCCGTGCGGCACCCCTTAGCGCTTCCATCAGGCACCGCGGGCCCGATTGCAGCTGTAAGGTGCGCAGCGCGCCGGGGGGCGGGACCACGCATGCGTCCACTGCCCAGGGCGCAGGAATGGCTCGAGCCGGCCTTGAGCACCCACAATGTTAGGCAACCAGTGAAAACTGCTTAGGGCAGCTCTAAAGGAAGCCCTAGTTCCAGCTCTATTTGAAAGAGAGCTTCAGATAAGGATCCAGGCTTCTGGCTGCAGTTACATCAGCACACACAGCTCTCCCTGTCCCCATGGGCGCTGGTTTCTTTAACCGGTTACCACAGGAGCAGAGTGCATTGTGGCACTGCTTTGGGACATGGCAAGGCTCCTTCCCCACTCTGGCACGATGAATGCACAAGTGGGGGCCCGCAAAAGTACCCCAAAACCTTATCTTCCAGGCTTTGGTAAAAAACTTCCCCCCCAAATCTTAACAAAGCATAAAGGATCTGCCAACGAAGGGTTCTGGAGTTGGCAGCTCCCCGTCTAGACTGCTGTGCCATACCAACAATCAGCTGATCGGCGCAGCGCGGTGGCCATTTGGATTTAAATGAAGCGGCGATTATTTAAATCACAGCTTCATTTCCCTTTGCCGTCCTGCCTGATCTACATGGCTCCGTCTGAGGCTTTATTCATATTTTGAAAGTACTCTGAGGCCCCCAAACAAACAGCTGGGCCAAGCGTGATCACACTCTGCTGTATATTTGAGAGAGGCTGTCGGTGTGGGCATCTGGGCCCGAGTCGCTCTGTGCATCTGCCTGTTTGTTCAAAAACTCCTGCTAAATAGTAAGAGCTAGGACCACCACGTTTGGTTGGCAGCGTCCCCTTAACTTAAAGCAAGGTCAGGGCTTGGTTGTGCCAGGAAAATGGAATATGCCAGGAATGGGCTTGCTTCTCATAAACCCATACACAAGAGAGACAGAATCTCTAGGCAGCTATAAGAGGCTAGCAAGGGGCCATGCCCCCTTTTCGGGACTGCCCGAGCCCCAAGCCTCCCACTTTCCTCGTGCCCTTTTGGAAGAGCAGGGGAGTTGAGGCTCCCATTCCTATGGGAACTTTGCTGGCTATTCCCCTTCAGCAGGGAGCGAGGGGAAAATGCCCAGTTTTTTGCATTCCTCACTGTGGCTGGGGAGCGCAGCGAGCAAACACACCTGGACCTGCCCTGGCCGGGGGACATGCAGCCCTTCCCTGGCTGTGCCAGCCGGCAGGGGTTACTGAGGTAAGGATCCGAGCAAAGGCGGGTAACTCTTCTAGTGGGTACATAAAAGGCAAGTCAGCATAGTGCCCTTTTTAATATTCCAAACTAGGCCAGGGACTGGAGCCGAATGATGCTCTTCAGGCACTAGGCTGGGACTCAGGAGATTTCCTAGGTGACACTGGGAAAGTTAATCTCCCTGTGCCTCCTTCCCCCATCTGAAACGTGGCAATTCCTTTGCTTCCTTTGGCTGTTTCGATAGCAACTTCTTTGTGTGTGTATGTACAGCACCCAGCACCGTTGGGGCTCAGATCTTGATAACAGCACCACCAGAATAGAAAAATCAAACAGAACACTTCACTCATTGACAGCTAGCTAGCGTGTCAATGCTCAGCACCATGAATGGCTACAGCCTAGCCCGAAAGAGGGAATTTTATTTTTTAGTGTAGCCTGACACTGATGCCAGCTGTTAAGCTTAATAAACGCAATTGATGCTAAAAGTGTCTTTTAAGTCCTTTCCCCTGTTTAGAACAGGCCCTGATACATTTTAAAAACTGCCAGAAGTGTAGCATCAACGGAGGGTGAAACATTAATGAACTCAGCTGGATATGGAGAAACCGAACAGACCCACGGAGATGTTGCCCCACCCGGATTCAAACAAACGTGTTCTTAGAGCAGGGAAGAAAAGGTCCCTGCGCACCCCACCATGGAATAGAAATTAAGCTGTAGGGGAGGCCAACAGGAGGCAAGCAAGTTAACAAGGGGATTTTTCTTTCCGTATATACTGGTATCAACTAGATAGGGGATTTCCCCCCTCCCCAGCTAATGCAGTTTAATTGGGAGGGTAGCAGTTGCTGAGCAAACTCTCTTTTCCCCCCACTAGCTCCCAATTTTCTCTGCAGAACTGAATTTGCTGCATCCTTGTGGGTTTATTCTGCTGAGCTATATTCTCCCCCCCTCCCCATTTTATTTCCACTTACTGGACTGGCGACCAACCAGCCTTCAGCAGCCTATTACCATTGGGCAGCAAAGTGCCGGCACCTCTGCCCGGAGTATAAAGACAAGGCATTACTCTGCCGGCATCCTGGGACCTGCAGCGTGTCCTGGCTGGGGCCGGCAGGAAGGCCGGGTCCTATTTCACTGCCCATTAGCTGAAGTATTACCAGGGGAATGCAGGAGCAACGGCCGTGTGCTCTTCAGCAACAGCGATGCCTGGCTGCTTCCGCTGCAATTTATCCTGGGATTGACTGTACATTGCATTGCGTCTCCTCTCACACGGGCTTGGGCTGAGGCATGGGGGCGATACAAGCGTAGGCGAGCCCAGGCGTGTGGGAAGACCTGCGCTAGCTCCCGCCTGCAGTTCAAACAACCACAGAAATCTGGCTCTGGGTGGCATCCATAGCCCCGCCAGCACTTCATTTCCAGCAAGGCAGCTTGTGCTTCCACAGGCGTGGGGGTGGGGTGGTCGGCCTTCCACCTAGTGCTCTGCCGGCTCGGGGCCAGGAGCACAAGCAGACTTAACCCATTAGTGGAGCCCCTGGTCTGACAGCAAAGATGCTGCAAATGCCTTGCAGTAGTCAAGCCCTCAGCTGCACGGGCCCCCCTTGGAGCGATGCTGAACGGGCTTAGGCTGCCAGGCCTCGGGCAGAAACACAGCCGGGGCCCCAGAAGCTCCAAAGCAGGGCAAGCACATGGCTCCGTTGCTGGTGAGAAGGGCAGCTGTGGGGCTGGTGCACAGGGGAATGCTACACCCTCAGGCTGTGTCTAGACTACACCTCTCTGGCGACAGAGAGATGTAGATTAGGCATGTCAAAATTGCAAATGAAGCAGGGATTTAAATATCCTGTGCTTCATTAGCATAAACAT
>JANRFK010002932.1:3232248-3246606 GCA_030068395.1 Apalone spinifera | reverse complement strand
AACGGCGATCCGCGCTTACGAACAGCGCGGTCGCCATGTAACTCTATGGGATCCTAGTTACGAACACTTCGAATTACGGACCAAGTGTTGGTCCATAACTTGTTTGTAACTCGGGGAGCGGCTGTATGGGTGAAGAGACAATGCTGGAGAAAACAGACCAGGACTGCCAGCTCCGACTGAAGTTCTTCTGGGAGATTTTCCTCCCCCGCCCCACCTGATGGAACGTCTTTTCCTTAAAATAGCCTATTAAAATCTCCGGGGTGCTTTCAGGAGTAACTGGGCTAGTGGTGCTGAATGGGGGTGACTCCTGGCCAGTCCTGAAGGGCTGGCAAAGCCTGGGCCAGAGAAGGGGGGGAGGGTAGCGCTAGACATGGAGGGACACTTGAATGTAAAACAACTCCTGCATGTCGCTGAATCACTCACAACAAACTGTCCCTCTCCCCCCCCCCCCCCCCCCCCCCCCCCCCCCGCCGCCTCCTCCAAAGAGCGCTCCAGAATGTGGCAGCTGCAAGCAGGGCAGGTGCTGGTGAGAAGCGAGTTCAGACTCTGGGGGATGTGTCCACAGGCCTCTCTAGCCCTGGTTCCTGGCTGCCAGGTCTTCAGAGAGGAAACATTCCCGCTGCACCTGTGTGGGGTTTGGATTAACAGCCCTGCGCAGGCACGAAGAGGAGACTTGCCTGGTACGACAGGAATCCCCTCTCCAAACTGCCTCCCGGATGGACCTGCTCCACACTGCCACCTCCTCCCATTGGCACCGGGGTGTTACCTCCTCTGACACCTGCGGACATGAAACAGCTAACCCGCAGCCTCACCCTGGCAGCCTGCTCCCCATTAGCCCCATTTAGCTGGAATGCCAGGGAGGATGGCTTTGCGGACATGTGTATGCCACTATCTTTTATGCCAGTGGAATTCATCCGAAGAGGTACATTCTAGGCATGCCTCTGCACAGAACAAAAAAGAGCAGCTGAGAAGAGCTGTGCTCTGCTTAGGCCCTGTTCCCTGGCAGTCGGACCCTACTGATCATTTTCTAATTAAGCCCTAAAATGCGTGACACTCCACCCATACGGTCAGCGAAAGACACTGAATCTCGGCTGGCTGGTTGCCAGCAGTTTGAGTGCGCCCATGGACAACGCTGGGACTTATACACTTCATGCTCTCTCATTTTCTACCCTGGAGGAAGCAAGCATCTAAATTGAATTATCTCAAAGAAATCAATTGCAGATCAAACCTCTGTGAAATTATAATTGTGGTACTGATCTGCAGGAGGGAGGAAAGACAGGGCCGAGACCAGGCGCTGTACACGTACCGTTCAATTCATAAAGTGCCTCACCAGATCAGTCTTTGTTCACGGGGAGTATTAGCAATTTCTAATTATGCGTTAATTTAATCTTCTATTAATTTTCAATCCTTGTTATTTGACGGGAGCTTTTTTCCTCAGCTACTGAATTGCAAGCAGCTCTGCAGCTAGCCGGCAAGAAAGCATCATGGTTTTATTTAAGCTTAAATATCTAATTTTGATGAAGACATTCCACTGAAAAGCATTAAAAAAGAAAGACACATGAGCCTTTCTGCTGCATCTAAAGTGTTATCAGCTGCTGGTTTAGCCTAAAGGCTTAAACCACTTAGGTATCCCTGTTTGTGGAGACTCTCATTAGAATTGACATTTTGACAACAATGGAGGGAAGAAAACTCCTCAAACTCACAATATCTTGAGTAATTTAAAAATAACCACCACTGGCCAAACAAGGCGAAGGAGGGAGAATGAAATCGCTCTAACCTCTTTCCCCCCTGAAAATATTAGAGACCATCTAAAAACCACGCTAGCTTCCTCCATGGGTTGTCTCAGCCTCCCCTGCATTATGCATTAGGATGAACGGCACTGCCATGGCTGCATCCAAAGCTGGCCCGCTGGATGGAATACGGGATGCTGAGCAAATGTGAATGGATTTAATTCTTGAATTTCACATGCCACAGATCCTGCCCCTTGGGAAGCAGGTGGCTCTAATGCAAACTCATCCGTACTGCGGGAAGAGGGCATAGCCCTATGAGGCACCTGGATCCAAATGGGCCCAACAGTGATGAAGAAGATACGTTGCAATGCCGGTTTTGGTGGGTGTGGCTGAGGAGAGGTCAGGGACCACTCCCTTGTGGACATTGGTCCAATTTGTATCTGTAAGAAATTCGCTGCATTCTGGAAGACTTTCCATCAACTTCAGTGAGCTTTGGTCTCTGGACTAGGGATTGTCACATTTGTTACCCCAGCTTAAGGGCAGTCTGCGGGAGGGCTCCATACCCTTTCTCCTGACCAGACCCCGCTGGAGGGAGGTGAGAAATAGCAGCGCACAGGAGCCACACAGGCTGGTTTTATGCCAGCCAAGGATTTCCCCAAAGCAGGGCAAGTCCCCTGTGGCCAGCCATCCCATCTCACTGGCTTTTGTGCCTTGGGAGCCGGGCAAGAGGGTTGGAGCAGAGTCACCCATCTGGCCTAATATGGATGTGATTCAAAGTGCCGCCCCCCAAGTTAATAGAGAGACTCTCCTGACTTCACTGTGCTTGGGATCAGCCCCCTCCGCTGTCATTAGGACGATGTTCTTGATTCAGATGAAAAAGAGGGACAAACGGGGCAGTGGAGGGGGGGGAAAGCGAGTGAGTTCCTTTGGGAGGAGACAGATTTAATCGGTCAGGAATCATATGCGAATGGTTTGTGAAATGGCAGTAGGTTTGGCAGCTTCAGGATGTTATGGGCCTTGCTGCAGAAATCACTTGGTGAAATTCTCCAGCCTGTGCTACACAGGAGGTCAGACAAGATGATCATAATGGTCCCTCTTGGCCTTAAAACTGGTGCAGGGTCCCCAATGCAGCATTACAGCCTGACTTTCATGGTCAGTTGCTGAGAAACCTCAGTGGCCAAGTGGCAGGCTCCCTCGCATCCTTAAAACTTGGCCATCAATTTGCACAATGACACAGCAGAAAAGAGAACCAAGCAAGATTTTCCAGAAGGGCCAGTTCTCATGTCCACAATAGCAGCTTGCAGCGTTCCTTATAAGCTGGGTGCTTGTGCAGCCACCCAGGCGAGACTGAAATGTTGTTCAGCTGATTGGTAGAGCGCCTGCAGCTGGGTTTTATTTCTACTGGTGGTGCACATTTGCACATGCTTTGGTGCACAGAAAATTATTCCGTGCATAGACAGAAAAGATGAGAGAGAACATTGGTGCAAGCAGCTGCAAAATACTTATTGCAGCATCTGGAACTTTGATCTTATTTGCACAGCAGCACATGAATGTAACATGGTGAGTGGAATCTGTTCGCTCCTCGTTCGGCAGGTGCAGCTGCCCCTGAGATTTATGGGAATTAGGGCCATAATGAGCTCAGCGTTTGCCCTCTGGACTGAAAGAGGCTGTCCATGTTTGGGTACAAAAGCTGTGCTTTTGCTGTGGACAGCAAGAACTCAATGCACAGCCACCAGACTACAGTTGCAAGTCTGACCTAGCCTCTGCTACAATCCATATGCGGATATCACCTCTTCCAGCCTCCTAGAGGTGTTGCTGCCATTCTGTGTTTTACTGCTGCCTGAATAAGAACATAAGAATGGCTGTACTGGGTCAGACCAAAGGTTCATCTAGCTCAGTAGCCTGTCTGCCAAGAGTGGCCAGCACCAAGTGCCCCGCAGGGGGTGGACCAAAGACAATGATCAAGCGATTTGTCTCCTGCCATCCATCTCCAGCCTCTGACAAACAGAGGCCAGGGTCACCACTCCTACCCCCTGGCTAATAGCCTTTTATGGACCTAACCTCCATTAATTTATCTAGCTTCTCTTTAAACTCTGTTATAGTTCTAGCCTTCACAGCCTCCTCTGGCAAGGAGTTCCACAGGTTGACTATGCACTGTGTGAAGAAGAACTTTTGCTTATTAGTTTTATTCCTGCTACCCATTAATTTCATTTGGTGTTCTCTAGTCCTATTATGGAACTAATTAATAACTTTGCTTTATTCACCCTCTCCGCACCAGTCATGATTTTATATACCTCTATAATATCCCCCCTCGGTCTCCTCTTTTCTAAACTGAAAAGTCCCAGTCGCTTTAGCCTCTCTTCATATGGGACCTGTTCAAAACCCCTAATCATTTTAGTTGCCCTTTTCTGAACCCTTTCCAAGGCTAAAATATCTTTTTTGAGGTGAGGAGACTACATCTGTACACAGTACTCAAGATGTGGGCGTACCATAGTTTTATACAGGGGCAGTAAGACATTCTGTGTCTTATTTTCTATCCCTTTCTTAATAATTCCTAACATCCTATTTGCCTTTTTGACCGCCGCTGCACACTGTGTGGAAGTTTTCAGGGAACTGTCCACAATAACTGCAAAATCTCTTTCCTGATTTGTCATAGCCAAATTAGCCCCCCATCATACTATATGTATAGTTGGGGTTATTTTTTCCAACGTACATTACTTCACACTTATCCACATTAAACTTCATTTGACATTTTGTTGCCCAATCCCTTAGTTTGGTGAAATCTTTTTGAAGTTCTTCACAGTCTGCTTCTGTCTTGACTATCTTGAACAGTTTATTATCATCCACAAACTTTACTACCTCACTGTTTGCCCCTTTCTCTAGATCATTTATGAATAAGTTGAATAGGATTGGTCCTAGGACTGACCCTTGGGTGACACCACTAGTTACTCCTCTCCATTCTGAAAATTTGCCATTTATTCTTACCCTTTGTTTCCTGTATTTTAATCAGTTCTCAATCCAAGAAAGGACCGTCCCTCTTATCCCATGACAATGTAATTTACACAAGAGCCTTTGGTGAGGGACTTTGTCAAAGGCTTTCTGAAAATCTAAGTATACTAAATCTACTGGATCCCCCTTGTCCGCATGTTTGTTAACCCCTTCAAAGAACTCTAATAGATTAGTAAGTCATGATTTCCCTTTACAGAAACCATGTTGACTTTTGCCCAACAAATTATGTTCTTCTACGTGCCTAACCATTTTATTCTTAACTATTGTTTTGACTAATTTGCCCGGTACTGACGTTAGACTTACTGGTCTGTAATTGCCAGAATCACCTCTAGAGCCCTTTTTAAATATTGGTGTCACGTTAGCTATCTTTCAGTCAGTAGGTACAGAAGCTGATTTAAAGGATAGATTACAAACCACAGTTAACAGTTCTGCAATTTCCCATTTAAGTTCTTTTAGAACCCTTGGGTGAATGCCACCTGGTCCTGGTGATTTGTTAACGTTACGTTTTTCTATTTGTTCCAAAGCCTCCTCTAATGACACTTCAGTCCAGGACAGTTCCTCCGATTCATCTCCCACAACGGACAGTGCAGGTTTGGGAATCTCCCCAACATCCTCAGCCATGAAGACTTATGCAAAGAAATCATTTAGCTTCTCCGCAATGGCTTTATCGTCCTTGATTGCTCCTTTTGTATCTCAATTGTCTAGGCTAGGGGACCCACTGGTTTTTTAGCAGGCTTCCTGCTTCTAATGTATTTAAAAAATATTTTGCTATTGTTTGAGTTTTTGGCTAGGGTTTTGTTCCTCAAAATCTTTTTTTGCTTTTCTTATTACATTTTTACACTTAATTTGACAGTGTTTTTGTTCCTTTCCATTTATCTCATAGGGATTGGACTTCCATTTCTTGAAAGATGCCTTTTTGTCCCTCACTGCTTCTTTTAGATGGTGGTTAAGCTATGGTGACTCTTTGAGGTCTCTTACTATTTTTTTAATTTGGGGTATACATTTAAGTTGGGCCTCTATTATGGTGTCATTAAAAAGTTTCCATGCAGCTTGCAGGGATTTGGCTCTTGTCACTGTGCCTTTTAATTTCTGTTTAACTAACCTCCTCGATGTGTGTGCACATCATCACCATAAGAACGGATATGCCTTTGGAGGGAGATTAAGGGAGATATGCAGTTCAGTAGAGCAGTGTTTCCCAAATGGTGCTCCAGCGAACCCCGGGGTTTCGCGAAGTGACAGTAAGGGTTCCACAAGAACTCGACCCACCCCCCCTTAAAGAGACAGACACAAAGACGCTGGCTCCTTCTATGGTTCCCTGCTGGCTTTCAGACACCTCCCCCGTTTGACAACTTTTCCCCGGCACAGTGGGGTTTTTTTTTGTTTTGCTCGATCAATTTTCCCCTGGCAACCCTAGGCCCGGTTGGTGCACGACTATATTAGGTGTTCCTCGAAATTCTTTCAAGTTTAAAAGGGTTCCGTGGCCAAATAAAATTGGAAAACACTGCCGTGGAGACAGCACAATTAACTAAACAAACCTACTTATTGCCAAACAGGACTGGGGCAAAGCCCGCTGCCAGGAACTCTCGCCTCAGTTTTAATAAGACTGCCAGTGTGCTCACACAGGGCCTTTTCTTCACTGATGAGCTGCAGTCAGGTTGCAGGGATTGACATGAATCCCACAGTGCTGGCTTTTGGCCTGCAGGACAGAATAATTTGGGAGATGGGGGAGAGGGTTAACCCCAGTGAGGTTAATGGAGCCACTGCACAGACCTCCAGATGTAGCCAAGAGCAGAAATCAGCTCCCTTTCTTAGCAATAGTAACTTTGAAAACAAACCAAATTGCTCAAATTCCAGGGTGAAGTCAGCTGGCCTCCACTCTCAGCAGCTGGAGCATGGAAGGGCCCTACCATTCCCCCCTCCCACACACACAGGCGCTGTTTGCAGTGTTGCTGCAGAGGTAGGGATGTTAAATTTAGTTTAATCAACTAATCGACTAGTCAGCAGGCTCTTAATACATTTAAAAGACTTATTTGCATTCCGAGCCCACCCACAGTGCTCCAATTGCCGCCCATGCACACACAGCGAAAGCCAGTACTCCCCTGCAGAGCATATGACTGAAGCAATATTAAGATTATCGACACTAGGCCCTGTATAAGTCTTCACTAATGACCCACTGAAGAGAGTTCTGGCAAGTGTTATTTCAGGCAAGCGCTAAGAGCGGATCAGGCCCAAGCAGAAACGAGTACACAAAGGATAAACTTTTAGAAGATCAATAGTGCACCACTGGAGACAAAGGCACATTCCTTTCTGGAGCAGGAGTTGGTGAATTTCTCACCCGTCCTTAAAATACACTGGAGCAAGCTGTAGGTTCGGGAATCCCGGCACTCGCGCTGCTCGGACGGGGATTCAGCCTGAACGTGTGGCTTGCCAAATGTGAACACGCGGCCACCTTGGGCCTTGCAGAGCTGGTAGCAAGTGCTCAGCAGAGTAATCCCCAACATGGTGGGCACCAAACTCAGCTGGCAGCCCTGCAGGAGGCAGCGTTGCCATCCGGTGACTGGGGGTCCTGATGAACAATGGAGTAAGTGGGAAGAGCCTCACTGACACTTGTGCTGAATTTGTCCTCTCCCCTTTCTCACGGAGATTCCCCTTTATAAGTCACTGCCAGGTGCCCAGCCATGGGCCAATCTTCCTGGTGCCTCTAACAGTCACAAAGGATGAGGCTGTGGCTTTGGGCACAACCCGGAGGACAGCCTGATGGACACGCTAGTCACTCCCACCATAGCGCTGGCCCGAAGGGATCTCCATCACTGCCCTGTAAGCCCATACGTGAGCCTAATGCCCCTTGCATCTACATGGCAATGGCACCAGCTCAGGGCTCTGCTCCAGGGTCCCCGGACCTTGCAGGACTGGAGGATCCGAGCTCAAGTTAAACCAGGACCCAGGGCACGAGCCCTACTGCTTTGAAGTGCAGACACCACCTCACTTGACTCAGGTCCTGGCATTCAGCCAGAAGTATCCCACAATTCCACGGGCAACTCCCTTAGCCCTATCGACAATATGCAATCCACACTATCGGAAATGGAAGGCGTCCCTCTATGCTGACAACTCAAGCGCTAACCCCTCTCTTCTGACCCCTGTTTTCACAGACAAGGTCAGCTCCCAGACTACTGCACTAGGCAACACAGTATGGGAAGGAGGTGGGCAGCCCTCAGTGGAGAAAGAACAGGTTAGGAACTATTTAGAAAAGCTAGACATACACAAATCCATGGGTCCGAATTTAATGCATCCGAGCGCACTGAGGAAGTTGGCAGATGTCATTGCAGAACCTTTGGCCATTAACTCTGAAAACTCGTGGAGATCGGGAGAGGTCCCGGATGACTGGAAAAAGGCAAATGTAGTGCCCATCTTTTTAAAAGGGAAGAAGGACAATCCAGAGAACTACAGACCAGTCAGCCTTACCTCAGTCCTTGGAAAAATCATGGAAGGGATCCTCAAGGAATCCATTTTGAAGCACTTGGAAGAGGGGAAAGTGATCAGGCATAGTCAACATGGATTCACCAAAGGCAAGTTGTGCCTGATCAATCTGATTTGCTTCTATGACGAGGTAACTGGCTCTGTGGACGTGGGAAAATCAGTGGATGTGATATACCTTGACTTTAGCAAAGCTTTTGATACGGTCTCCCACAATATTCTTGCCAGCAATAAGGGAGTATGGATTAGATAAATGGACTGTAAGATGGACAGAAAGCTAGCTAGGATGTCGGGCCCAGCGGGTAGTGATCAACTGCTCGATGTCAGGCTGGTGGTCGGTTTCTAGCGGAGTGCCCCAAGGATCGGTTCTAGGGCCAATTTTGTTCAATATCTTTATTAATGACCTGGATGAGGGGATGGATTGCACCCTCAGCAAGTTTGCAGATGACACTAAGCTAGGGGGAGAGGTAGATACTCTGGAAGGCAGGGATAGGGTCCAGAGTGGCTTGTCAAATTGGAAGATTGGGCGAAAAGAAATCTGATGAGTTTCAACAAGGACAAGAATAGAGTCCTGCATGTGGGACAGAAGAATCCCAAGCATTGTTACAGGCTGGGGACCGACTGGCTAAGTAGCAGTTCAGCAGAAAAGGACCTGGGGATTCCAGTGGATGAGAAGCTGGATATGAGTCAACAGGGGGCCCTTGTAGCCAAGAAGGCTAATGGCATATTAGGTTGCATTAAGAGGAGCATTGCCAGCAGATCCAGAGAAGTGATTATTCCCCTTTATTCAGCTCTGGTAAGGCCACATCTGGAGTATTGTGTCCAGTTCTGGGCCCCCCACTACAGAAAGGATGTGGAGGCATTGGAGAGGGTCCAGCGGAGGGCAACCAAAATGATGAGGGGGCTGGAGCACATGACCTATGAGGAGAGGCTGAGGGATTTGGGCTTATTTAGTCTGTAGAAGAGTGAAGGGGGATTTGAGAGCAGCCTTCAACTTCCTGAAGGGAGGTTCCAAAGAGGATGGAGAAAGGCTGTTCTCAGTGATGGCAGAACAAAGAGCAATGGTCTCAAGTTGCAGGGGGGGGAGGTCTAGGTTGGATATTAGGAAAAACTATTTCCCTAGGAGGGTGGGGAAGCACTGGGATGGGTTCCCTAGGGAGGGGGTGGAATCTCAATCCCTAGAGGTTTTTAAGTCCTGGCTTGACAAAGCTCTGGCTGCGATGACTGAGTTGGGGTTGGTCCTGCTTTGGGCAGGGGGTTGGACACGATGACTCCTGAGGCCTCTCTCCCTTACCTCTGTGTTTCCAACACCAGCAATGCATTACTGCGCTGCCTGCGCTGCTGTGGGACAAATCGAAAGATCCACCCATTCCACAGTCCAGCCCTGTGCCCGCTGGGCAGGAACTAAGGAGACAAATAGCCCTACTCACTGCTATACCTCCGGATGCAGGTTCTAGGCCCAAGGATAGAGAGTCTGCATAAGGATGCAAAGTTGGGCTTACTCCTCCTTGTTTTCCTATATGGGGACAGAACCCAATTTTACAGGTTAGTCAACTGATACTGAATGCCAGGCCCCTGTCGAGATTTCTCTATCTTATGCTGGGGATGAACTGGCCCTGGCTCACCCCAGGATCCAGGAGGTGTAATGGTGGCATGAAGTGGGGTATGGCTGGACAAGAAGCCATGTGACAAAGAAGGGGGTGAAGGTATTACAGTGCTACTGACTCAAGGGCCATGTGACCTACCCCAAGTTTGCAGATTGACGCATAGGACTGACACAGGGACACAAATATTTAAATTGTTGTTGGGTTCAAGAAGAAGCGGGCAAGATGAAAACAAAGAGCAAAAGAATCAACACAGAGAAAGTATGCAAACCTAGTGCATTGCCCGCAGCTGGCAATGAACACGGCAGAAGTGGGGGAAACTATGAGCAAAACCACGTGTACAGGTGAGGTCACGAGGCAGATTTATTTTGGGAGAAGGAAGGGATTGAGGGTTATGGTGAAAAGGCAGGAAAACGGGATGAAAACAATCCCAGAGGAAGTGGGCAGGTTGAATTTACTGGCCTTTTCGTGTTCTTCAGACTTCTTAGTTCGGTTCCTGAGACTTTACTTGTGAAACCGCAAAGGGTTGTCATGGAAATTCCTGGGCTAGCAGCCCACAGACAGGACAGACTTCACTGCAGTTCCAAGGAACCCGAGAGGGAGGGAACGGGCTGCTTGAGAAATGGCGTGGCCCTGGTGCTACCGCTATTGTCCTTAGGGCCCAGCTGTGATGGGACAGGATTCCTCTGATATTGTAATGATCTGGTTAGGCAGCACCTTCCCCAGCAGGCAGTGCGGGGTCTATAACCTAGGGTGCTCCTGCACTTGGAGCTGGGGAGGCGATTCCCCGCTCACAGACACTCTATTGCCGGCTTTCAAGAGCAGCCAGGCAACGGTAGCATAGGTGACCCACCCCAAGTGCAAACCTACCGGAATCCCTTGCAGCCCTGTCCCGATCAAACCTCTGCTTTCTGGTACAGGTTGAACCTCTCTAGTGCAGCACCCTCAGGTTCGAACTCTGACCGGCTCCGAACCAGAGGATGTGCCGGACCACAGGAGGTCAATGTTGTCTAGCAGCATCCCCAACACTTCCCCTGCTTACTGAGCTATTTGAAGGCATTAGGGGTAAATTCGAGCTAATTAACAGCACAGAACACAGAGAGCCAGCACTGGCGGCTGTAAAGAAACTTTATGGGACAGCGGGAAGCTTGGCCACACCCATGACAAGGGGACACCCGGCTAACTGAAATCATGCCAGCCAACGGGTATTTCTGGACCAGACTAGAGAGGTTCAACTTGTATTGCAATGTGGAGCCCCTTGCCGCCAGCACAGGATCTAGCTTCTGCTTCACAAACTTTGCTTCATTGCAGTCACCAGGCTGGGGTTCTAGAAACAGCTGCTAGTGGCCTTATGCAGTGTGAAAGGGCAGTTTCGAAAAGACAGGGTTCCCCCTCCATTCGCCCCCACACTTTATAGCACGACCCCGCACTGGGAAGGAACTATGTAAAATAGCCCCTCCTTACGCAAAAGTAGAACTGGTTAGAAAGCAGCAGGCAAGCCATGAAAAACTAGTTTCCATTTGCTGGTGCCATTTTGTTTTGCAGGAATCCTTCTGACCCACAGCCTAAAAGGCTCCTGATGGTTGTTATAAGCAGATGCAATTTAGAGCAGCCTTAAGATGAGCTAAGTTGCATGGCGGGGGCACAGGGGAAGCTGCCCCAGGAGAAGGGGACTAGAGAAGTGGAAAGGGGACTAGAGTGGAGGAAAGCTGCCAATGCCCCTGGGTACCAAGCACTCCCAGGGCACCTGAGGACAGGTACTGAAACGCCAGAGCACCACAATTCCATGCGCGGACCATAACCACTACATGCACTGCCGTGTCCTCACCAGGAGCAGCTGGGCCATGTTGATGAGCCTTGGTTAACAGCGCTAGAACCTAGTGGCACAGACGGTAGGATCTAAAGGTTCGAGGGTCAGCCCCAGCTGGTCACACTGCACCCAGAGCAGAGCTGTTCAGCAGATGCCACACACGCAAATAGGTTCAAGCCCCCATAGTACCAGAAGAAGGATAAAAAAACCACACTTTTTTGCACACACAGACAGCTGTTGACCCGTATCCAGGGGGCAGATGGGTGCCCAGCTTCCTGCTTTGCAGAGGAAATAGAAGGCGCTGCACAGTCACGGGGGGAGGGGGGGGACGGCCACTTTTGCCAATGCCATTAGCAGCACACCGGAGTGGACCCACCAAGGAGGGGTCTATAGCTGATCCACACTCCCTTGTATTTCATCGCTGAGCTGCAGAAAGGCTCAGGCAGGCTGGATTCTCTAGAAGTGCCAACTTCCTCCAGCTCATTCTCAAAGGGTGTCTTGTGCTACAAAAATATTCACCTTGCCTTGTTTTGGTCACACCAGACAGTTGGTTCAGTTCTGGTATGTAAGTGTCGGGCAGGGAACACCAGTTTTTTATTATTATTATTCCCAGAAAATGGGGATTTCACGCCCACTGTTTAGCATCAAATTGGAATAAAACTGAAAAATATCTTTGTGTCTCTGTTTGCTTTGTAACAGGAATCAGGACGTGTTGCTGACAGCTCGGGGCCTGTAGCCTTCTGCTTACAACAGCAGCAGGGTAATCTTCCTGACGCCACCCTGCATGTCCTGATCTTAACTCTTAGGGCTTTGTCTCTGTCCATCACCAGAGTATCCGAGGACCCTCCACGTCAACCTCAATAGCAATAGCCAGGCCCTCTGCAGGAACTGAACACCAACGGCCTGGTCCCATGAAGCAGTGAGAGTCTTTCAGCTGAGTTGAATGGAGTATTATCACTTTGTCCTGCGTTCACCTTCCCTGCCAGTAGACACAGGAACAGGTGTCCACACACAACAGCAGGAGAAAGTGGGCTTTACATTTACATATATAAGAATCACAAGCTTCACCAAGTTTATAAAGAGCAAAGAAAGGCAAAAGCATCTGTTAGAAGCAGCCCAGAACCCGGTTGTATTTTGCATTGTACAACTAATCCGATATGACAGCGCATCAAACCCCGGGTACACAGCGCAGAGAAATCTTTCATCACTCACGCTCAATGGCCCAACCTGAAGCACATGGCGATGCTACTGCAGCTCACCTGCATGCATTTTCCCTGCAGGGTTCTGGCCTTAAAAACATTCCTGATGGAGTTCGCACCCTCACTGGGCGATTCTCCGTCTTTCCTTGCACAGAGGCAAGACTGTCAAGTTTTGTTTTCATAAAGCAACTAGCATGTATCTGACCTACATACAGCATGCGGATGTGAGTGGCCCTTCCCAGCATGACACAGATGTGTGTGCACGTAAATTCAGTGCTGCCTACCTGCCTGAACAGATACAATTTACCTTTGCGAGTCCTTCAACGAAAGCCAACCTGCGAGGCAGTCCCGCGGCACTCCCACTCCTTCCACATTCCCATTCCCTGGAGTGAAGCTTGTATTCCTTCACAGATCAATGCTCCCGTGCAAACAACACACTCAGAGGTGAGCACATCTGCAATGCTTGGACACCGTCCTGTGCTCCGTTACAGTGTCAGACTGGGACTAGAGCAAATGGATAGTGAAGTCTATGCTCTAGCCAGCACACCTGACATTTCTCTCACCCCCTCGGTCAGGTAGGCACCCAGCTATTTTTAGGATCCACTGGTACAGCGGAACAAAATGCTCTTTCTTCTGCACAAGTGAAGAAATTTTGATGGTACTAAAAAATTCCTAAGCCTGCTCCTCTCCCAGGCCTCTGTCCCTAACATGCACCATCGCTCCTTGATAGTCAGCCTGGTCCCTCCCTGGTCCTATTGACAAGGGCTTAGTCATCCAGTCAGGGACCAGAAAGCATATTATGTAATTTGGGTGAGCAATCACAGCCTGATTGTCAAGTTCTGAACTACAGAGTCACCTGAGGAGCCAAGAGAACCAACAGGCCCAAAACCTTTCAGTTACAGCTACCGGTACAATTCAGAATAATGAACAAATATCAGGAGCACAAAGAACAAGGAATGAATTGGTTACTGTGCTGGAGATTATGCAAACAAACGACTTACATTACAGTAGCATCCAAAGGCCCTAGATAAATTCAGGGCCTATGGTGCAAGGGACTATTCCGAATACACAGTAAGAGACAGTCACAGAAATCTTATCCGCTAAATAGAGAAAATGTGGCAGGGGAAACCGAGGCACAAAACTGAAATGTATTGCCTCAGGTCACCAAAAGAGTATTATATCTGCTACACAACACTGCCATGCTCAGAGCAGGAGAGTTTGCTCCAGATCTCAGTTGTCAAACAATGGATTAACTCCCAGGAAACCAAACATTGGCATAGTTGTGGCATTTGAAAAACTTAAAGTCTTAAGCTAAATATGGTAAACTACATTATCCCCAGCGGGGCTAAGAGAATCCCTGGGAGAGGACCCATGGGTGTGTATGCACAGCCCCTTGCTACTGCTGCAGTATAAAGAGGAATGGTGGGAACAGTTAACATGGACTCAGCATCTGAAGTTCTCTGAACTAGGGTTCATACGAAGGACTCCCCCAAGGTGCCTATAAAGTCCTCTAGCTCTCTGGCCCCAGCCCC
>JANRFK010002932.1:3197655-3214172 GCA_030068395.1 Apalone spinifera | reverse complement strand
GATCTTGGAGCCTCTGACAGGTGATCCTGACTGGTTTGGCCAGGAGGCTATTGTCAAGCGTAGCACTTCAGTTGCTCCTCGCCCCCACTGCTGCGCATCTCCTGCCCTTTGCCTTGGAGCGGCCCCTCTCCCCTGGGAGCCTCCTGCTTGCTGTGCAGAGCAGGGGAGGGAGCTGAAGGGTGCTGATGTCACCGTGTCCCCCTCCCACCTTGTATTCAATTTTCACAGAACAGAGCGGGGGGCACAGGACTTGGGACGGAAGGAGTTTGCTGGCTCCTTTTGGAAGTGGTGCAGGGCTAGGGCTAGGGCCAGGGCCAGGGCCAGGGCCAGGGCCAGGGCCAGGGCCAGGGCCAGGGCAGGGGGGAGCCTGCCTTCGTCCCACCGCACCATCACCCAGGAGCCACCTGAGGTAAGCAGCTCCGAACCCTACCCCAGTCATGAAACCCTCTGGCACCCCAACCCCCGCCCCAGGCTCAGTTCAGAGCCCTTCACACTTCAAATCCCTGAGCCCAAGACCAGAGCCTGCGCCCCAACCCACTGCCCTGCCCGGTGAAAGGGAGTGAGGATGTGGGAGAGGACGGAGTGAGCAGGGGCAGGGCTCAGAGAAGGGGCGTGAAGGAGGCGGGGCCAGGGTATTTGGGTTTGAGCTAGATCGTCGATCGCACAAATTCAAAAAGTGATCTTGTGCTTAAAACGTTGGGAGGCCAATGCTTTAAGTTATGGTTAGAGGAAGCTGTTTACCCAGTTTGTTGATCCTAGCTCTTACTGTTTAGGAGGAATCCTTGAACAAACAGCCTCAGAGAGATGGACAGGCAGACTCAATCGCTCAACTATACAGTATTATATAATGTCGAACATCGAGACCTGCTGCTCCCACTGGCTTCAGGTGCTTGGCATTTGATTCTTCTCTTTGATCAGCTCTGCCTGGGCTTGCAAGGACATAGCGCAGAGCAGCAAGAGACAGAGAGCAGCAGCAGGTACCCACCCTCTCCGTATGCAGTTCCCCAGCCTATCCGAAGAGCCATCCCATGGTCTGACCCTGCGGTGGCAGGGAGAGGCATGGCCCATGCTGTAGCTGTCCTGGTTTAAACAGGAAGAGAATCAAATAGGGGGAAGAATCATTTGATCCCATGTCAGTTTCCTGCTTTGGGGACCCTCCTTTCTGTGATCTCTCTACCTGCAGGAAGGAATGTGTGTGCAGACTAGTGCTGACCACACTGGTTTTCACAGCAGAGCAGTAATTTCCCTTCTATGATATGCCAGGCACTAGCACAGCAGCCCTGGTCCAAAGCGTCTGGCATCAAAGAGGATTTTCTGGATCGCCCCGGGAAATCCTACACCATGTTCTTCTGACAAACTTCCGCTGGGTTTCCATCAGTAAGCATCTCAACATTCCAGGCGGCAGCCGTGGAGGTGAAGGAAGGAGCCAATTTAGACCTAGCAAGAAATTAGGAGCCTTCATGGGGATTATGAGATCTGAGTGCCCGCAAACAGCAGGCAGCGAAACCGGAGGAGAGGGATCCTGAGACGGGTTAGCTCTTGGAGTTCATGCTGACGGCTTTGCAGAGAGCGAGAAATATTGAACCAAACTAGACAGGCAGCAGGAAGGAGAGAAAGTTCAGTGGTGACCTGGGGAAATGTACAAAAAAACCGAAGCTCCCAACCAGCCTTTTGCAAAGGATCTGAGGCCTTTATTATTTGTACTGTATGGTAAACACAGAACTCTCTTTCCTATCAGACCTTGCTCTGTTTCCCATAGAGTACTTTTTTCTTATTTTAAATAAAGGGAAACCAAAAAGAAGCAAGATCCTTTGACGAGCTGGAAGAATGATTTCCACTCGGCACAGAGGAGGGGAGGGGGAATTTGGAGCCCACCTGGCTCAAGCTGCAAGTGTTGCTTTTTGGGAAGGGTGGAAAACAAGCATTTCCCAGTGACCCTTTAGTCCATTCATTAGCTGCACAGCTGCAATCCACTTTAAATGCTTTAATTAACATCGACATTAAGAACCTACTTGCTTGAGCAGAAGAACATTCGAAGGAATATAAATGGGGAGGCTTTTAGATCTGTGAATTTGTTCTAATGAGAAAACCTTTTCCTAATATCCACCCCCAGATTCAGAAAGATTAAAGTAGGACTGCTCTCATTTGCAAGCATGGGCCCTGTCATTAGCATCTCCAGCTGCAAAGCAAGGATCTGCAATTCCCTAACATTCAGAGAGCAGCCCTAAGCTGTGCCTTAAAAAGCAGCATAGATGCACACATGCAGTTACACAGGTAACAGGCTGCGAAGCTATTGCCACGGTGTCCATTTCAGAACCGGGAGAGAGGAATACCATTATAAGTGACACAGAGCATTCCCATGCCACCTAATCAAAGACAGGTTGCTGCAAAGTTTCAAGTCTTGAGGAAGGGCAGGGGAAAAATCTGTCACTAACTGGCTGGGAGGTTTAAGCTGGACATGAAGAAAAACTTCCTACCTGTCAGGGTGGTGAAACACTGGAATAAATTGCCTAGGGACGCTGTGGTATTTCCATCTCTGGAGATATTTAAGAGGAGGTTAGACAGGCATCTGTCTAGGACAGGAATGGTCTAGATGGTGCTTGGTCCTGCCGGGAGGGCAGGGGACTGGACTCGATGACCTCTCAAGGTCCCTTCCAGTTCCAGTATTCTATGGGTCTATGAAAATAAGAAACACCTCCAGTAATTTACTGAAGTAGGAATATTTTCATCTGGAAACACTGATAATGAAATGTAAAACAACCAGAAAGAAGCACAGAGCAAAACCTCAATAATTGCTAATTGGTGATCCAGCAAGCCACCCCAGCAATATGTTAGATAGCTAGCAAGATGGAATACACTGCTGTTGCAAGTCCTCAGTCAGTTACTCTGAGACATTTCTGGTTATAATTACATCCCTATTACCTTGTGCTTCTCTCATCTGATTGTTGCATCCATCTGTTGACTCTCACCTTAGACTTAGGGCTTGTCTATATAAACACTTAACATACAGCAAGCTGGGGTGTAAGTCTACCTCCTGAGACTTGGCTGCATGCTCGCTGTGTGTGTTATCTCTGCTGCTAGGCCCCAGAATCTCCATAGTGCATTTTGATCTATACCATTTTGAAACTGTAGTGTAAGCTCTTTGGCCAGGAACCTCCTTTTTTATGTGCTTCTCCACCACTCGCTGCAATGAGTCTAGAGTTTCTGGTTCTGCTGCAATACAAATTACAAATGGCAATAAGAAGTTGTATGGTGGCAACCCAAGAAGACTCAATACAGCACACTAAGCTCACTAGCTACTTTTATCAAAACTGTTGGCCACCTATTTTTCTGTGTCTTGCAGATGAATATTATGAACAATGGAAACGTGACACTTCTGTGGTGTATCTTTTGACTAAATTATCTTATATTATGCTATATTAACTAGATTCTCTCAAGCATATGGGCAACCCTAATTATCCATGATCCTTAAGGGCTTTCTGTTTTGCCATAGTATCACTTTTCTAACAAAAAAGCCTTTGGAACATTATTAATGCACCAGTCACTGCAGTTCTGGGTGACTTGCTTTACTGTTCTAAAGAAGTGAATCTTTGTTCCAACCCATCTCTTCTACCACTATCAGCTAAAGCCATGTCTTCGGATGTATGTAACAGTGCAATTTACAATGTAAACATCAGCCTGCATCAAAATCCAAGATCCAAATATCTTCAGACTTTGGGAAAAAGTGGATATGGATTTCATCCCTAATTTTGCAACAACAAATCAGAACACTCAAATTCTGTTGACGTTTAGATCCGTTTGTGGTAGGAATTCATCTTTAGTTCAGTGCACAATATTGTCTCATTAAGATAGAAAGCAGTTACATATGATTTATTTTTAATTACCCATATGTGTCTAGATGATAGTGCTGGACCGATTTTAAAGCAGCAGTGCCAGATGGACTACATTTGAATTCCTTTTTCATTGGCTTGCTGTGAATGCTCCAGCACGATTTTACTTGTGGTAATGTTCCCAGAAACACCAGTGTTCAAAGGAGTTTTAGGGGAAAACCCTTGTGAAAGCAACTTTGAATACATGCTTGTGATTATTCACATTGGGAACCTGAGTCTCAAAGTAGCGTTCTTCTAGTTAAGAAACACCACCTGACCTGTGCAACCAATCAAAGCAGCTGTGATTCTGAAGATTGAATACTTGCAGCAAATGTCTTTCCAAAAGCTACATGCCCAGGATAATTCAGAGGTCAGATCCTCTTCTGGTGTTAAAGCTTCACTGAAGTCCGGGAAGCTACAATTATTTATACTAGTTAGTATAAAGTAGATCTAAATATGATTTGGTAAAAAATGTTAAATGCATCTGATAAAAACCGGGCTGCTAGTCTACCTCTCTCCCCAGCTCAGTACCATCTGCAAAATTGCTGAGGGTGAAAGCTAGTCCATCATTCACACCATTAACGAAGACATTGAACAAAATTGTCCCCAGAATCACCCCCTTAGAGCACTCTGGTTAATACCGGCTGCCAACTGGACATTGAGCTCTTGATCGCTACCCATTGAGGCTGATCATCTGGCCAGCTTCCCATCCACCTTACAGTGCATCCATCCAAGCCACATTTGAATTTGCTGGCAAGAACACTCTGGGAGGCTGTATCAGAGGCTTTGCTCAAGTCAAGATATAACCAGTTATCTCATCTCAGAAGGCAATCAGATTGGTCAGGCAGGACTTGCGCTGGAGGAATCCATGTTGACTGTTCCCCTCACCTGCCTCTCCTCTAAGTGTTTCAAATTGATTCCTCGAGGAGCCGCTTCATGCTTTTTCCAGGAACTGGGGTGAGGCTGTGCAGTCTGTAGTTCCCCAGCGTCTCCTTCTTCCTTTTTTAAAGATGCCAGAAGGGCCCTGCGTGTGCCTTTTCCCCATCATGCAGGACCTCCCTCGATTGCCACAAGTTTTCCATGGGATTGACCAGTGGCTCTGCAATCACATCAGTCAACTCTCTCAGCACCCTTGGTTGCATTAGAACTGGCTCCGTGGATCTGTGCCTGTCCAGCTTTTCAGAATAGTCCTTACCCTGTTCTTTCACCTCCGAGGGCTGCTCCTCTCCTCCCCGTCTTGTGCTGCCCAGTGCAGTAGACTAGGAGCAGACAGTGTCTGTGAAGAAAGAGGCAAAAAAAAGAATTGAGTACTTCAGTTTTTCCCACATCATGGGTCACTAGGTTACCTCCCTCATCCAGTAAGGGCCCCACACCCTCCCTCACCTCTTTCTTGTTGCTACCATGCCTGTAGAAACCCATCTTGTTCCCCTTCATGTGCCTTGCTAACTGCAACTCCAATTGCGCTTTGGCCTTCCTGGTCATACCCTTGCGGGCTCGAGCAATATATTTATACTCCTCCCTCGTCATCGGTCCAAGTGTCCACGTCTTGTGAGCGTCCTTGCTGTGTTTAAGCTCATTGAAGATTTCCCTGTTAAGCCAAAGCCAAGCAGGTGTCCTGCTCTATTGGCTATTTCTTCTGCACGGGCGGATGGTTTGTGCCTAGGCCCTCCACAAGAAGTGGAACCATTGATCAATGCAGCCATTGGCAGGGAAATACACACTGAGCATACATCCCTGCCTCAGGCGCCTCACAACCCAGGGCATTCCTTAGGCTGTGGTCTAAATCTGTGGCACCCCTGGGCACCGGAAAGCAGCCAGGCCTCCTTGCCCGTGGAGGCTACATACTGAGGGACCTCTCCCTCCTGGAGCCCTTTGCCAGATCTCTGACTTAGTACTCTCCTGGCCTTTGCTTCCTCGACTTGCCTTGTCCCTGTGTTTCTCTTTATTTAAACCCCTCATGGTCCTGGGGACCCTTTTGTTTTCATCCAGGTCACTTCCCATTGCTCCTGCTTCCCCTCTCTCTTCCGGGGAAAGAAAGCAAACCTGGTTTTCCACAGCTGGAGCTGCCTTCAGGCATAACCTTTCGAAGGGCTAGAAAAGGAGGTCACTCACTGCGTGCCCCTTCTTGTGGCTAGGTCTGGGAATTACTTCTTGCCCTTCCTGGCACCCTGCTATTGATCACTCATGTTACAGCCCTTTCTCTCTCTTCACAATGCACCAGGTCACTGTACGGCCTCCCGCCAGAGATGAGGAGAGACCTTGCCAAGCAGTGGGGGGAGCCGGCTCTGGGGCCCTCAGAAGGGGCGGGGCCTCAGGTGGAAGGGGCAAGGTAGTGTCCTAGTCTCCTCCAACCAGCCCTTCAGCGTCACCGGGGCCACAGGGCGCGTGTCACCAGGAGGGTTCGGCGGCAATTTAAAGGATCTGGCGCTCTGACCACTGTCACTGTCGAGGTAGTGGTGGCAGTGGTTGGGGGCCCACCCCCGTTGGTTCCCCCAGCCCTCCATCCGCAGTCCTGCCTGCCCCCCACCTTCCAAGCTAAGGAGGCTGGCTGAACACTGTCTCCGGGGACCGTCTGCTCCAAGTCTAAGTCTAGGGTCACTTTCCCTGTGGCTGGTGAGGGAACTCAAACATGCCTCCTAGTCTGAGTTCCAGCCCAGGGGCGACCTGGTCTTGCCAGGCTCAGTCCCAGTAATCATTTCCGTGGGTTCCTTCCTACCGCACCTCTCTATTTACGGTTGCCAACTTTCTAATTGCTGAAAACTGAGCACTCTGCCCCCACCCAGGGGTCATGTAATAAGTTTGTTGCCAAAAGGAGGTCACAGTGCAGTGAAGTTTGAGACCCCCTGCAGTAACCTGTCACAGTACGTCTTCACGGTGTCGAGCAGAATTCATCAATTGTACAGAGAGAGTCCCAGATCATCGCAGAGTGACTTCCGGGTCCTATTTGCAGGCTCTAAGGGAAGCCACCTCATCTGGGCCCTCTGAGGTAGGCAGCAGACATCCAGGCTAGAAAGAGCCAGTTTAAAGCAAGCTGAGGAGAACTGTGCCTCTGTTTTAAGGGGTTCTGGCTCTCTGTATATTTGCTGGGTCCTTATATATTATCCTTCTGGGCACTAACGAAAGTTGTATTCGGATGCAACTTTCCAGTCAGAGTATTTATGTTTTTATCTAATTTCTTTATATGTGTCTATTGTTGACACAATAATAACCAAGGTTTTCTGTGCTCCCAGATAGTTTCTAATGTGCTTTGCCACCTTTTTACTCTTCCTACTTTGTTCATTTACCGTGGGTGACCCATACTACATACAGGGAGATTTTCCAGGCCCATCAATATATATATTAGGGCTGGCAAGTGATCAAAAATTACTTGCAATTTAAAAAAAATCAATCTTGATCAATCACACTGCCATTAAAAAAATACCAATTATTTAACTATTCTGGATGTCTTCTACATTTTCAAATATAGGTGATTTCAATTACAACACAGAATACAAAGTGTACAGGGCTTGCTTTATATTAGTATTTTATTACAAATATTTGCATGGTCATACAACAAAAGATATTTGAACATACAAATGTAGAATTATGTAAAAAATACCCACTTCTGTCAGCATTACTGTTGTTTTAAACCTTATGCTGGAAATGGCTTTATGAAATGTAACGGGACTAGCTGTGGCGTAAGGCATTACATGGATTGGCATGATCAAGGCTGTTTAAAATAAAAGGTAAGTGAAATTCACCCTTCAGCATTCATTGCAGTGAGATTGTTCTGCATTCGTTATACCATGCAGAAGACTAGAACTCAGGCCTAATTACACCTCTCCGGATTCGTAACATCCTTGATCTTCCAGTGAATTCAAAATAACACCTAGCAAGTGTAGAACTGAGTCCTTTCAAATAAGTAACTACAAAGTGCATAAAAGTGCTTAAGGGGAAAGAGCCTTTGTACTGAACACAGCATGTAAAGTCAGATCCCATTGAAAGACTGAACAGAGCAGCTCCCTTTGCAATTGGACCTGATAGAAAAGACAGAGGCCCCAACCAATATCAGGCCTTCATTCTGCTAGGTGCTGGAGACAGACACAGCTAATCCCCATCCTGAATCCAAACAGGCGAGGTAATGTGTGGAGAGTGGGGGACGGTGTTATGCTCATGTTCAATACAAAACAGGAAATACTCTTGCCGGAAGGGTGCAGTGTAATGCTACTTTATTTCTTGGAATCCAGAATGACAAAAGATGGTAACTGTACTGGGGTAGCTGCCCCACTCTGGCTGGAAAGAGTTAAAGCCTGCACTGAGCTCCGACCAATCGGGAAAGGGCTTATAAAGAGCCAACCACCAGGCAACTTGCCAGGGCAGCCCTGTTATAAGGAGCAGCTCAGCACAGCAGTGGGTCATTGGGTCCTAGCCCGAGAGGGGACAGGATTAGCTCCCAGTGAAAGAGGAAGCACCTTCAGTAGAGCAGTGCTGGGCAGGCTCAGAGGAGCTAGCGAGAGGGGCTCTGGCCTGTTACCTCCCAGGCTGGAATAAGGGCCAAGAGGATGCCAGGGTGGCATGACAGTGGCCCAAAGAACATGAGCAGTTAAGGGAGAGTGAAAGAGGGGAGGACGAGGCTGTTGCCAGAGTGTCCCTGAGCTGAGACCCAGAGTAGGGGCTGAGCCGGGTTCCCCTCACTCCCCCTTACACCACACCTTGCCGCCAGAGAGAGTGGCCTGTGCGGACTGTGGCTGGCCCCTCAGGCCAGGGGCTAGAGTTTGGGGCAGCAGTTGGCCACCGTGGCTGGTGAGCCTGAGGTCTGCTGACCCCAGAGCCTGGAGCAGCGGGCACCGCCAGAGGCAAGTGTCTTGAAGAGGGTGCCGTGGACCTGAGAGTGACACAGGGCTAAGAAGAGCCAGCAGAGTGATGAGCGAGACGCTGGCCAGAAGAGGGCACCCTGCTGAGGGTCTCAGCTGATCCCTGGAGTGACCAGCAGGAGGCGCTGCGGCATGAGCCGCCTCCACCTGCTAAGGTAACCAATTGCAGAAAGATACAAGGCATGCTGTTCCCTAGAACAGAAAGGCACAACTCACCCCACCTTACTCAAGACTGCTCCCCCCCCCCACGGATTATACGCTTCACTCCAGAGTCCCTTACCTGCCCCATTGGGCCAGAAAACACAGTGGTAGCTTGCAATTCCAGTTCTGTCCCAAAGGCTGTCAGCCCTAGCACCTCTCACCAGCCTGAAACATAAGATACTGCTGATCAGAGGTGCTTCTGGCTGTCGAGTGTTTACACTGGAGGGTCTCACTCTGGTAGGTTAGAGCAAAGGGGGACTTCCAAACTTTGTTACATGAATCAGAGGAGACTGAGTTGCATTAGGCTGCAACGAAAAATGCAAAACATTTGCAAGTCAAGTTTTTCCAACATTAAGAACGTGTAAGAATATATGATCGTCCGGACTGGGTCAGAGCAAAGGTCCATCTAACCCAGCGTCTAATGCCAGGTGCCCCACGGGGATCATGTGATCCCTCCCCTTTCATCCATTCCGAGCCCCCTGACAAACAGAGGCCGGGGACACCATCCCTACCCATCCTGGCGAATAGCCATTGATGTACAGAACCTCCATGAATGTATCTAGTTCTTTTTTTGATCCCTGTTAAACATTGAAGCTCATCTGCTGGAAATGCCACATTTTGTTTCACTGATAAATATGAGATATGAGTTACTTATTTACACTATGGGCTGCGATTGGGACCACCTCGTGCTGGCTCTGGTATAAACATAGGATCAGATCCTGGTCTATCCATCCCACTTGTGCAGGTGCTTACAAGGGGGGAAGGTGCTTGCTTGTTCCTTGTGCAGGCTGTCCGCTTCTGGGTAGCAATGTGGAAAGCAGCCTCCAGGGTGGGTGGAGAGATGGGTGGGTGGAGAGTTGGCTCCTTCTGCACCCAACACTCAAAGCAGTGTAGCTGAGCCAGCATGCCCTGGCTGGGGTAGGTTACTTCCTGGGGCACGTGGAAGGCAGTTCGGGTATGTTTTTCCAACAAAAACTTGAGGAACGTCCACACTGCAATTACGTTCTTTCGCAAGAACATCGAAAGAACAGAGGGGGTTTTCCAACATTGGTAATCCTCATTCTACGAGAAAGAAGCCTTTTTGTGAAAGAGCTCTTTCGCAAAAAGGCGTGTGTGGACAGGGAGGAGGAAGTTCTTTCGGAAGAAGAGGGAAGAGGAAAAAGCACAGGTATCCTGGTGGCCGTTCCATCCATCGCAATCACAGCTTACATGCGAGAGAGCGTCCATGAAGTCTGGACACTCTCTTTCGAAAAAGCAGATTGCTTTTTTGATGCACTTTTGCAGTGTGGATGCTCTGTTTCAGAATAAGTTTTTTTCTGAAGATCTCTTCCGAAAAACGTTTTTTCTGAAAGAAGGCTGCAGTCTAGAGGTAGCCTTGGTGACTCTGAATCATAACCTGCCTCCTATTGCATCTATTTTTGTCTCAGGACCACATGGAGCACAAACCTTAGAGAAGCAAGACCCTTTGGCTGAAAACTGGACAAGTGGCCTGCCTACATGTCATCGTGGTGAGGTGGGGTTTTTTTTCAGGGGTGGAAGCATTTATTTTTAAATTGAGGCAGGTGTAAGGTGGTAGGGAACAGACTTAACTTCCAATGCAAGGACCAAATAAGCACTGGAAGTAAATCTAGAGCAATCGTCCAGAAATGAATTCGTTGGCTACTCGACAGCAGAGTATCCGTGTCACTTCTCTTGCCATAAATACGAGCCTTTGGCTTGCTGCTTTATGCCTGTACCTAGGAAACTCTCTAATCATTCTGAGATGTGCTGCCTGCTAGCCCTTATTTTGTAATGAAGCCATTTCCTATGAAGAAAAACCGTCCCCAGCAGCCTGCTTTCCATGCACATGAAAGCCCTCCAGGCCTCCCCAGGCTCATTTGAATGTTCCTGACTCTCCATGAGTCCAGGCCCCAGGCAATACCTCGGCGATGGCTGTGAGCTCAAAGCATGGCTGGCAGGTGAGTGATGCAACAGGCAAGTGTGCGGCCCCCCTTCCCTATTCTCATCTCTAGGATGCCTCTGGTAAGACGCACTCAGCTTAGAGCCCGGGTTGCTCAGGCGTTGCGAA
This sequence comes from Apalone spinifera, assembly GCA_030068395.1. NCBI lineage: Eukaryota > Metazoa > Chordata > Testudines > Trionychidae > Apalone > Apalone spinifera. The sequence continues at coordinate 3,203,181 of JANRFK010002932.1, read as the reverse complement.
GTGTCCTGAAGATCTACCACCCTGCAGACTTCTAGGGCAGAGTGGGTGAGAGGCAGCCCTTAGGCACAGAACTGCTCACACCACTTTAAACAGCTGGCTGCTCTCTGCTCTGGACTCTGGGAGGGGGAGGGAGGGAGGAGGTTTGGCGTACTGCCCCCGCCCTCCAGCAAAAGCTCTCAGCTCCCATTGGCCAGTTTCAAGCCAATAGGAGCTGAGAAATTTTGCTGGGAGCAAGGGCAGCATGTGAAGCCTCCTTCCTCCCTCTCCCCATACAGAAGCAGAGCAACCAGCCATTTTGACCAGCCTGGGACTGCAGCAGACAGGCAGGGAGACTGTCTCAGGTGCCTGCAGGCCTAGATAAGCAGCTCCTGGCCACAGCCTGCCTGTGGCACCCTACCCCCTCTCTCCCTCCAACTACCTGCCCCAGGCCACCCCTCTCCTGCCCCAGGTCACCACCCAAATCCTCTGTACTCCCTCTCCCCACCTCCTCCAGGTTCCTCCTAGATCCTGTACCCCCTCCTACATTCCTCCCTCAGGCCAGAATCCTGTCCTGCACCCATAGCCCTTCCCAAACCCCACTCCCCAAATCCCTGATCCAGATCACAACTGCCTCCTTCACCCACACGCCCTCTCAGACCTCACACCCCCTCCTGCACCCCAGTCCTTTATCCCAAGCTCCCTTCTGCACCCATCCTCCATCCCAGACCCCACCCCCCCTGCATAGAAATGCGGCCCTTGAACTTGTCCCCCCCATCAAAGTTATTGCCCACCCCTGAACTACAGGCAGTTGTTCAAACGCCCCCAGACCGTTACTTCAACAAAGGGGACTTGATGCCAAGTGCCAGTGCCAAGAGTCTCACCCACAGCCCCAGCTATGCCACACCCCATGGCTGCAGCCCCCAGCTTGCCCCCAACAACGGCCACAATGCAGGCTTGAACTGTGAATGCAGAGAGCTTCACCACATGGAGAACTCAGGCAGTGAATGAAAGAAAAGGGATTTTGTCTAAAAACAGAGAACACACGGGAAATGGCGCGGGCTGCATTATTCATGGCCATGTCTCGCGCGCTAGAAGCCCCTAGTTTTGAATTTATGAGAAGCGGCTGTCAACGTGCATGAGTATTTCAGAACTCGGCACCACTGAATTCACCACTGGGTCGCCCTAGAAACAGGGAGCCCAGGCAGAAGATAGGCTCCGCACACTGCTGATTGTACTGATGCCACATAGGCGTGTCTGTGTCCTGCCAACACACACTCTTCCTGTCTGAGGGAGGAAGATAAAAGGTGACTAGCAGCTCAGTAGGGGGAGAGAAGAGGTGAGGGGGGTATCTCTGGGATTGGCGCTGACTAACAGCTTTATGGTACAAGTTAAAGGAAAGACCTGGAATTGGAAGTTCTGTCTGAGTTCCCACTACCTTCCAGTGTTGGCCCCTGAGAGTCTCCGTGTGTCCCTAGAGGGCTGGTTGTACAAGGAGAATGGAGCAGGTTGAAAGAACGAAGTAAAATTTCACACACCTATACAGACACTTCGATTTTTTACACTTTTTTACAGGCATTTGCCCTGGTTTTGGAATCTGGTTCCAGCTAAATGAATCATTCTGCTTTCTTGTAAACAAGGCCCTTATTAGATTCAGGAGCATGTGTTTGTTTCTATTTATACCTCAGCTTCATATTAATATTTGAGGACACTACTGTGCCATGCTTGATTTTTTTTTTCTCTCTGACCTTTCTCCTCTATGATTCCCCCCTCTCCTGTCTCTCTTTCGTCTTTTCTCAGCCTGACGGTCTGTCTCTGACCCTCTCTCTGTATTGGCCTGATCCTACAAGGTGCAGAGCGATTCCTTACAGAGTTAGGCCTCATCTCTCTTCTTCTCTTTCCCTTTCTATCTGTCTAAACAACAAGAATTTTGGAATAACTTCCTCAAGAGCTGAACGCTTCACAGCCATATAGGGGGTATCAAGTCCCAGTTTCATTAGCCATCAATGGGAATTCAGTGTCCAAATCCTAAGCAACTCAGAATTCCCACCTTAAAAATGTCTCCGCTCATCAGTTTTTTCCTGAAGTAAATCACTAACCCCAGGGTTTCTTGTACCCTTGCTCCTCCTGTTTATAATAGTTATCTTATTATTTCAGTGGATCATACTGCTGGGCTTCAGTAAGTAAAAAACAATGCAGTGCTCGTGTTCTCTCCATGTCCTGCATTTGGGGACAGGGTCGTGTGGGTGCTAGGAACAGCCGTCTAGAATAAACGAGCATCTCTCGTGTCTTTTATAAGCACCAGCTGTAGCAGCATCCCTGAGAGTGTGGAGGGAAATGGCAGTGAAAAACAAAAGAACCCAGAGGCTAATCTACACTTAAAAGTGAGGGTGCCATAGCTGGAGTATCTCAGGGTGTGAGAAATTCACACCCTGCATCCCGTAGCAAGCTGACCCAACCACCCTGCGTAGATATGTCTAGGCCTACAGGATGATGCTTCCACCAATCCAGCCAGCATGAATGACCTACCGTGACAGAAAAAAACTCTTCCGCTGCTGTAGGAACCGTCTCCGGCGTTTCCAGTGCTGTTGTGTTGCTGGAGCGTCCATAGTGTAGACTGGCCTATGGCTCTTCTCTGAGGTAATTAACAGGAAATTAAATTAAAGGGACACACACACAAATTCTGGGCTTTTCCATCTGAGAGGAGAGACTGCTACCAAGCTGTCATTAGTCACTCTTGCCATCATCCGTTTTGTTCCCACTTTTCCCTCACCAATTACCAGGGGAGAGGAGGGAGAGAAAGATAATAAAGCAATATGATAATTCTCATTTACATAATAATTTCCCTGTATTGTGCTTAATAGTCTGAAAGCAGCTGTAAAAGTATTGCAAGTCCAATCTTTAAGAAGCTTCAATGCACTAATTGAAATTAAATTACATGGAACTTGGTCTCTGTCTTCTGCGAGGTGGGAGATAAAGCACGAGCCCCAGTTTTATGCATTATTATTAATATTGATAAGTGAACCACTGTGACCACCCCAAAATTGCTTTCCAGATGTATTTTCCCTTCCCTCACGGAGGATAAGCCTGGGATGATATTTTTCCACATTAAAATGCCTTAGTTGGTTCCCATGGGAATGCATTCAACACAGTCATTATGGCAGGTAGCAGAGCCTACCGGAGGTGCTAACGCCGGGTAATGCAACTGCATTCTCTTTTTACATTTCTTTACATACGTTATAGCTCAATTAATCTGTCAGGGTGACATTTCCATCTCAAACTAAATCTTCAGTGAATTTCATGCTAGATTGCAGAAAGCAGAGACTAATGTTTCATTCTCAGATAACTGGTCTAGCAGCAGAAAAAACTCCCCCTATGCTCCATGGGGAGAACAGAGCCTCGGGCGGCAGCGGGCTGGCCAAGGAGGAAAGGCAGAGACCCTGGTGCATTGACCTCTCTTGATCCAGCAAATTCCCTGGTCCAGGACCTTTCAGGTCCCCCGGATCCAGATCAGGGAGATTCAATCTATATCAAAAACATCCTAGTAATGTCGGGTCCAGTGTAGTTTGACGTTGTTGGTTCATCTTGATATTCCTATTTTTTGAGGATATGCTATGCAAAAAGTTACAGGTTTTAAACAGGTAAATAATCAGATGTTCTCCGGAATACTCTTTTATTTGTTACAATGTTTTGTGTTTACATTAATAATACATATAAATATTGTAAGCACACAGGCTAACTGTGTCAAGTGTCTCTTTAGTTGCTTGACTAAATATAAGATACAAAACTATTCCTACTACTAGCTAATTGAATTACTCCTTTGCCCTATGGGCAGGGCTTAAAAATACTAATGTGTCTTTAAAACTCAATTTAATTTGTTCTTGGACCACAAATACTGATATCCATTCAGTGGAATAGGGCTAGTGCAGGGCAGAGTTAAGGTTCCTTGTGTGCCTCAGTTGTGCATTTCTTACCTTAACATGTTTGGATTTCTCTTCAGCGTAACCAACATTCTGAATTTCCCGGGTTTATAATGCTGAGTTTTGAGATCATTGCAACATCCCGGAGTCCTTTTGTCCTTAAGTTACTGATACACCCTCTCAAGTGTAACTTGTTCTTAACATAATTTAATGTCCGAGACTCAATAAAGTCTCCTCACGTATTCAGGTGCTTGTCAATGTGCCTCCAATGGCCCAGATCACAGGAGATGGCCCCTTGCTCCAGTGTCGCTGGAACAACAGTGCATTTAGTGGACATTAGCACTACAGGATGCAGGGTGGGGGGCCTTGCTCCAGGCAGTCACTGCTGCCAACGCCTGGATGCTATGAGAAGCACAGGAGGTGTGTTACCAGCATGGCTGGGGCTTGCAATACCTGGCAGACCAGGTTTGGCAGTGTCAGCACAGACACTTCCGGGAGAGCAGGATCAGGGCCAAATTCCCAAGACCTTCCTGAATGGTACCTCTCCTGAGCAGGAAAGGGCTGGCAGCCTCCGTCTCCGCAAGCCCCTCGCCCAGGGGAGGTGCGCATGCCACTTTCCATTAGAGACACAGACCCGCCCTGCCCTGCGCTTCAGATGAGTCACCAGCTCGAATACCCCGGGAAACATTCCCGAGAACCTCTTGTCAAATAGACTCTGTTAAAGGGAGCATCCGAAAGAGCAAAGTGTTTTTCTTGAGGGTGAGTTGAAACTCTGAAGATAATTAATTGGGGCACATGCAAAGAGACGGATGGTCTGTATTGTGCAGCCTGTCTGCTGAGTTCAGGATCTCAAAGAAATGATTCAAATGAGAAAAAGACAGCAAGAGGAAAAGGAGCCGGAGGTCCCCAGATTTTTGGTTTAGGAGATTTCTTCTTTGAGAGCCAAACCCTGAAATCTATGTAGTCAAATTCTAGGATCCTCCATGGGGCAAAATTCCCACCGGGCTCTATGCTGACTTCCTTCCCTCCCTTTTTATTCAATCTCCCACTGACTTTCTTCTTAAGGAGCCCAGTTTTTTTCCATGCTGACTTCAGTAGGAGCCGTGCTTGGAAACAAGCCACAAAATATGGCCCTTAAGCAATGGTTACAGGAGTTCTTCTGTGGTGCAGGGAAAAAGGAAGATCAGGGCAAAATCCAGTGAGTTTCAAATGGGGGAACATGGAGGCATTGCCTTGTTTCTCAGACACAAAGTAGATTTGAATACAGGCCGAACAGCCCAAGCCAACTGCAGGCTGTGTGCGTTAAGGCACTCATCAGTTCTAGGCATGCGAAGATGGATGTGAAGATGAGAAATTTGGCCAGTTTTGGCAAGATACACTCTCTGGCAGTGGCTGCACATGAGGTCTGTATCTCATAAGAACATAAGAACGGCCGTACCGGGTCAGACCAAAGGTCCATCCAGCTCAGTGCCCTGTCTGCCGACAGTGGCCAGCACCAGGTGCCCCAGAGGGGGTGGACCAAAGACAATGATCAAGCGATTTGTCTCCTGCCATCCCTCTTCAGTCTCTGACAAACAGTCCAAGGACACCATTTCATCCCCTGGCTAATAGCCTTTTATGGACCTAACCT
>JANRFK010002932.1:3181048-3191643 GCA_030068395.1 Apalone spinifera | reverse complement strand
GGGAGGGAGCAGTCCCATACGTGACAGGAAGACACTCTGTAATCCTGTTAACTAAATGGTCCCCACAGAGCTGGCTGTCCCTTATGACTTTCATTTCTATCTGTCGAGTTTCCTAATGGGGACTCGTGATTTCACTTCATGCAAATGTCACTTCAGTTCAGCTGATGCAAATCAGGCTTTCTGCTTTGTACATTAGCAGCAGGAACAGGGACGTCATGTCTCTGAATCCTACATTAAAGAGAGTGACAAAGCCGTCGTGGGAGATTTGGTGACATCTCTAACTTCAGTGAAGACAGAGGCATTGTAAAGCCCAGATTTGAACATCCCTGAACTAGTGGGTGTATGGAGTCCAAATCCGGAGATCCAAGTATGAAATTTCCAGCGTGGCCGTATGTGATATCTGGGGTGGGTGAATCAGCTAGATAGCAAATGAGACAGAATATCTTATTACCTCTGTATAAATCCTTGGCATGCCCACATCCTGAATACTGCATGAAGATGTGGTCATCTCATTTCAAAAAAGACATTTTAGCATTGGAAAAAGTGCAGAAAATGGCAAGAAAAATGAGTAGGGGTTTGGAACAGCTGCTATATGAGGTGTGCCTATTGGAGTCCAGGAGGTGAGCAGGCATTAGCCCACATCTAAAGGACCTCCCCCCAGCCTATGGGGAGGGTCCACAGAGCCCAGAAAGCCAACTGATTACTTGGGACAAATAAAGACAAAACAGGGACACAGAGCTGGCCCAAGCTACGGGCTGACCGGGCGATAGCCCAGAGCGCCCAGTTGTGAGGGGCACCACACGGTGCTGCTGGGCTGGGCGGGGGTGGGGCAGTGCATGCGCCGTGCGCCTGGGGTGGGGCCATGCATGTGCCGCGCGCCCCGGGACCTGGGGCACCAGAATGGCTCGGGCCGGCCCTGCAGGGATGGGTGTGAGAGTCAAATAGCTAGAACAAAGGAACTGGGTGGGGACACCGAGCAGAGAACCCCGGACAGCGCCCACTGCCCCTTGACGGTCTTGAGAGAGCCAACGGACGCCACCCAGTGGAAAGTTGCCCAGATGCATGAGCAGATGCAAGCACGGAAATAGACCCCACAGTCGCAGATCCCTCCCCCGGCCAACCTCTGCTCCCTGGTTTTATAAATCGCCATCTTGGTAAAAGCCAGGAGGAGGTTGACCAGGAGGTCCCGCGACTTTGCGGGACCACGGATGGGGTGTGCGTAGGTTAATAGGGGAGGGGAAGAGTGCAGCCAGAACCTCAACAAAAGGTTCTGGAGGAGCCGAAAGAGGGGCTGTAACCTGGTGCACTCGAGATAAACGTACACCAGGGACTCCCTCACGCCACAGAAGGGGCAAGTGTCAGGAACAGGGGTGAACCGGGCCAAATACACACCTGTGCTCACAGTGCTGTGCAGGATTCTCCAGCTGATGTCCCCGGTGGGCCGTGGTACCAAGGTGGACTAGGGCAGGTTATAGGGCTGGATGGAAGGGGAGAGAGGCAGTTCTTTAAAAACCAAAAACCCAGCAATGGCCCTGGCTAATCAGGGGCAGCTGAGACAGGGCTCCTATAAATCAATGAAGGGCCCCGTGAGCTAATTTCAGGCTGCCACATCTTTAAAAACCTCCCCTGTGGGGGAGGGGAAGGGAGAGCAGAGTGGAGAAGGGGTTTGGAGAGAACAACTGATAAGGAGACTAAGAGGAGCTGAGCTCAGCTCTGCTAAAGGCTGCAGGGGGAGGTGAGGGGCTCTAATAGGGAGTTTTTGGAGGCTCCCTCCCCCCCAGGTGGCCAAAAACTTCAGCTGGTGGCTGAGGAGGACTGTTTGTTCAGCCCTGACTGGCCAGGGGCATTGGCCCCAACATCCTTTGTTTTGCTGAGGGACAGAAGGTCAAACACTGACAAAAGACTTGTACCGCAGCCCCTAACCTGAGGGATAGTGGGCAGAACAGGAGTCTGGGACCCAGCAGAGATTAATAAAACTGGGAGTGTTCTGCTTAGAAAAGAGATGACTAAGAATCACAGAACACTAGAACTGAAAGGGACCGTAAGAGGTCATCAAGTCCAGTTCTCTGCCCTCATGGCAGGACCAAGCACCATCTAGATCACCCCTGATAGATGTCTATCCAACCTCCTCTTAAATATCTTTAGACATGGAGATTCCACAACCTTCCTAAGCAATTTATTCCAGTGTTTAACCACCCTGACAGGTAGGAAGTTTTTTCCTAATGTCCAACCTAAATGTCCCGTGCTGTAATTTAAGCCCATTGCTTCTTTTCCTATCATCAGAGGCCAAGGAGAACAATTTTTTCTTTTCTCCTTTTAACACCCTTTTAGGTACTTAGACTGCCATCATGTTCCCTCTCAGTCTTCTCTGTTCTAAACTAATCAAGCCCAGTTATTTCAGCCTTCCCTCACAGCTCATGTTTTCTAGACCTTTAATCATTTGTATTGCTCTTCTCTGGACCTTCTCTAATTTCTCCACATATTTCTTGATATGCCCAGAACTGGACACAATACTCCAGCTGAGGTCTGATCAGTGCGGAGTAGAGCCGAAGAATGACTCCTCGCGTCTTGCTCACAGCACTCCTGTTCATGCAGCCCAGAATCATGTTTGCTTTTTTTGCGACAGTGTCACAACTGTTAACTCACATTTAGCTTGTGGTCCACTCTGACCCATAGATCCTCTTCTGCCGTACTCCTTCCTAGACAGTTGCTTCCCATTCTGTATGTGTGAAATGGATTGGTCCTTCCTAAGTGGAGCACTTTGCATTTGTCCTTATTAAACTTCATCTTATTGACCTCAGACCATTTCTCCAGTTTGTCCAGATCATTTTGAATTATGACCCCATCCTCCAAAGCACTTGCAACCTCTCCCAGCTTGGTATCATCTGCAAAGTTAATAAGCGTCCTCTCTATGCCAATACTGAAATCGTTGATGAAGATATTGAACAGAAGTGGTCCCAAAACAGAACCCTGTGGAACCCCTCTTGTTATGCCCTTCCAGCATGACTGTGAACCATTAATAACTACTCTCTGAGAATGGTTATCCAGCCAGTTATGCCATATAGCAGCCCAATCTAGGTTGTATTTCCCAAGCGTATTGATAAGAAGGTCATGCGAGACTGTATCAAATGCCTTGCTAAAGTCTAGGTATTCCATGTCAACGACTTCTCCCTTATCCACAAGACTTGTTATTCTACTAAAGAAAGTTATCAGATTGGTTTGACATGATTATCTGGCTGTTACCTCTCCTTATTATCTTTCCGATGTTTGCAGATGAATTCCTTAATTACTTGCTCCATTATCTTTCCTGGCACAGAAGTTAAGGTGACTGGTCTGTAGTTTCCTGGGTTGTTCTTATTTCCCCTTTTATAGATGAGCACTGTATTTGCCCTTTTCCAGTCTTCTGGAATCTCTCCCGACTACCATGGGGGGGAGGTGGGGAGACATGATACAGGTCTATAAAATCATGACAGGTGGGGAGAAAATAAATAAAGAAAAGTTATGTACTTGTTCCCATAACAAAAGAACTGGGAGTCACCAAATAAAATTAATAGGTTGCAGGTTTAAAACAAATAAAAAAAAGTATTTCTTCATATGATGCACAATAAATCTGTGTCACTCCTTGCCCAAGGATGTTATGAAATGATGTTGAGAGGTTTGGAACGGGTCCCATATGAAGAGAGATTAAAAAGACTGGGACTTCTCAGCTTAGAAAAGGGGGGATACTATAGAGGTATATAAAATCATGACTGATATGGAAAAAGTGAATAAGGAAAAATTATTTACTTATTCCCACAATATAAGAACTAGGGATCACCAAATGAAATTAATAGGCAGCAGGTTTAAAGTAAACAAAAGGAAGTTTTTCTTTACTCAGCACATGGTCAACCTGTGGAACTCCTTGCCAGAGGATATGGTGAAGACCAGGACTTTAACAGGGTTCAAAAAAGAGCTAGACAGATTCATGGAGGTTAGGTCCATCAATAGCTATTAGCTAGGATGGGTAGGAATGGTGTCCCTAGCCTCTGTTTGTCTGGAAGTGGGTGACACGAGCGGGATCATGTGAAGATTACCTATTGTTCCCACCCTCTGGGGCATCCTGTATTGGCCACTGTCAGCAGTCAGGACGCTGGGCTAGATGGACGTTTGGTCTGACCCAGTGTGGCCGTTCTGATGTTCTGATGAAATCCAAGACTATAAAAAGGTTCAAAGAAGACCCAGATATATTAATGGAGAATAAGTCCATTGATGGCTTTTAGCCAAGATGGGCTGGAGTAGTATCCCTAACCTCTGTTTGTCAGAGGCTGGGAATGGGCGAGACAGGGGATGAATCAGCTGATGATTCCCTGTTCTGTTAATTCCCTGTAGGGCACCTCGCATTAGCGAGTCAGAAGAGAGGATACTTGGCTAGATCATGGACCCGCGGACTCCTTGTAGTTTATACAGACTAACACAGCTACCCCTCTGATACTTGCTCCTATTAATAAGGCCCGATATGCCCTAAGCCTACTTGGCTACAAGGGCACACTGTTGACTCAAATCCACTGTAATCCCCAGGTCCCTTTCTGCAGAATTGCTGCTTAGCCAGTCAGTCCCCATCCTGTAACAATGCTTGGGATTCTTCCATCCATCGGGACTCTGCACTTCTCCATGTTGAACCTCATCAGATTTCTTTTGACCCAATCCTCCAAATTGTCTAGGTCATTCCAGACCCTGTCCTCATAGCTATCCTCCAGCGTATCTACCTCTTCCCCTGGCTCAGTGTCATCCGCAAACTTTAATGGTCACCAGGGGACACAGCAGAGATGGGGTCCACCCTCTGAGTTTACTTCGCACCACACACAAGGTACCAGTGTGGGACTGAAAGGCTTGTGTGCGCCCCCGCGGCCCCAGTATAGAAAGGATGTGGATGCATTGGAGAGGATCCAGCAGAGGGCAACCAAAATGATGAGGGGGCTGGAGCGCATGACCTATGAGGAGAGGCTGAGCGAATTTGGGCTTGTTTAGTCTGCAGAAGAGAAGAGTGAGGGGGGATTTGATAGCAGCCTTCAACTTCCTGAAGGGAGGTTCTAAAGAGAATGGAGAGAGGCTGTTCACAGTAGTGATGGATGGCACAACAAGGAGCGATGGTCTCAAATTACAGTGCGGGATATTAGGAAAAACTATTTCCCTAGGAGGTTGGGGAAGCACTGGAATGAGTTACCTACGGAGGGGGTGGAATCTCCAGCCCTAGAGGTTTTTAAGTCCCAGCTTGACAAAGCCCTGGCTAGCTTGATTGAGTCGGGATTGGTCCTGCTCTGGGCAGGGGGCTGGACTTGATGACTCCTGAGGTCTCTGCCAGCCCTGGAAGCCAAAGATTCTATGAAATTGGACACTTAAATGAGTTAGAAAGTGTTCATCTGTAAAGCTAGGTGATGGGGACATTGTGTTATTGCTGGGAAGGGAGGCACGGGGGGAACGGAGGAAGATGTGCAAACCAAAAAGACTTAATCCCAGCAGAATTATCCTTTGATCTCAGATTACAGCCAAAAGGAGCTGTGCATTGAACAGAGAATCTGGCCATGTGACTTGTGTGTGAGCCTAAACTTTCAAAATTCAGTCAAAACCCCTTGCATCTAGTTTCATGCCAGCCTGCTCTCCCCCCACAGCAAAACTGAATTTCATGCAAACCCATAAACTATCAAAGGTTCCATCGCAAGATTGGTGAACTTTAGCAAAGCCTTTGATGAAAATGGACTGAGATTCATGTGTGTAATGAAACCTCAAATCAGTCAAGTTTCAGATGGGTGAAAATATGCCTCACATCTCTGATCAAAGGTATATTCAACAAGAATGCTGCTTTGATTCTGCACTATACCACACTCCCTGAAATTTTCAAAGTGAAGCCCAGGGATTTAGCTGAGAACGTTGTGTTAGGAGTGATGCAACTAAATTTAGCAGTGCTTGGGGGGAAATGGCACAAAGATGTCATATTTTCAGACCAAGCTGCATTTCTCCAGGGATAATTTTTTAATTCTACTGCCCTCCCATCAAAATTCAAAAAGAACGTGAACCTGAATGCATGATGGTAGTGAATAGCTGTCTGTTACGTAACAATTTCAAGAATTCTTTTCTGTGATTTCACTCAATAGGCAGGTATCAGCAGAATTATTGCTTTTCCTAAGTCCTTCTGAGAAAAAGGAGGAAAGGTTGAGGAAGGAAAGGTTTTAATACCGTGCAGTTGGTTGTTGACCCACATTTCAGCTGCCAGATGCAAGTGCAACTGTAGCAGCTTCTACTGTCTGATTCCAAAGGTTATTTCTACAACAGACTTACAGCTGAACTAATCCAGAGGATGGCCGTCCCTGAAACACCAGACTCGGTGGCTAACACCCATTCCCCAAGGACCAAATACTGAATGTCATTTTTTTTTCTTTTCTCTCCTCCCCATAATCATAATGCTGATTTTGTGACATGTAGATTTCCCCAGCAACAGACTGTGAGATCTTTATTGGGATTGTGACTGTTACTTTCTATTCTGTGTAGGTTCTTGCCCTAGAACTTTGGCTCCTCTTAAGGAACAAGAAGAAGCAGAGCATACACAAGGCTTAATGCCTGCGTTGAGACACTGTCAAAAAGAACAAGGAAATGCTGTGTTTTTCTTCAACGTTCACTAAGGCTATGTCTACACAACAGAGTTTTTCCGAAAAAATGTCAATTACGTCCACACTGCAATCATGTTCTTCCGAAAGAAAATCGAAAGAACAGAGAGGTTTTTCTGACATTGGTAATCCTCATTCTACAAGGAAGAAGCCTTTTTGTGAAAGAGCTCTTTCGGAAAAAGGCGTGTGTGGATGGGGAAGAGGGAGTTCTTTCGAAGAAGAGAAAAGAGGAAAAAGCACAGGTGTTCTGGGGGCCACTCCGTCCATAATAATCACAGCTGAAATGCGAGATAGTGTCTACACTGAATGGATGCTATCTTTCGAAAAAGCAGATCACTTTTTCAATGCACTTTTGCAGTGTGGCTTCTGAAAGAAGCCTGCAGTCTAGACATAGCCTAAATGTCAAAGATCGTGAAGGGGCTTTTGCCTTACATGGGGAGAAAGCATTGGCTAGTGGCAGATCGTGTACTGGGTTGGAACTCAAGAGACATGGATTCAATTTCACAATTTACGTTGTGGGCTATAGGTGATGACAGGTGGAATTCTGTTGTTTTCTCTTCTTGGCCTGACTTGAAGTAGTTCATGTCTGGGTACTCTTCTGGATCTGTCCATCTGGTTCTTCACTTCTCCGGGTAGGTATTTCAGTTTTAAGAATGCTCTGTAAAGGTCCTGTAGGTCAGGGGTGGCCAACCCAAAGCGAGCCAAAACAGCGGCGGAAAAAATGCAAAGAGCTGCACCAGAATTGTCAAGCAAAAAGAAAAAAAAGAAAAAAAAAAACGCTGTCCCAGAACAGAATTGTCGAGCAAAAATAAAAAAATTAAAAAATATATTTTTTTAAAAGGAGGCTGCCCCTTTAACACGGCTGCCATCTTGGGTGCCATTTTTAAAACCCGCAGCTCCGACTTGGTAAGCACAAGGAAGCCGGGGGTTGGAGAGAGCCAGCTGGGGCCGTTGGGGGGGGGCACAGGAGCGGCTTCGCGAGCCGCACTTTTGGGGGACAAGAGCCGTGTGCGGCTCGCGAGACACGGGTTGGCCACGGCTGCTGTAGGTGTTTGTCTCTGTCTGTGGGACTGGAGCAAATCCAGGCTTGGCTGTAAACAATAGATTGAGAAATGTGTCTCGGATGCAAGCTAGAGGCATAAAGGTAAGTGTCGCTGTCAGTAGGTTTCTGGTACAAGGTGGTGGAAATGTGTCTGTCATGTAATTGTACTGTAGTGTCAAGAAGTGGATCTCTCATGTAGACTAATCCAGGCTGAGGTTGATGGTGGGGTGGAAGTTTTTGAAATCCTGTGAAATTCTTCAAGGGTCTCTTTCCCATGGGTCCATATGATGAAGATGTCATCAATGTAGTAGAGTGAGGGCAAGCGCTTGGATCTCAAAGCCACCCTGTTGTTTCAGGCCAATTCCACAAGCCAAATACACAGGGAAGGGTTGGAACTTAACTTCATTCACAAGTTTGATTCCTGTCATAAAGGTATGACTAAAGACATTGTCTGGCTAGCACGCTACCTTCCACAGCCTAATGACTTATCCAACTAAACAATGGGATCTTAGAGAAGGTGCAAATTGTTCTTATCAGCTTCTTGTAACTTGAACACTCTAATTCACTCCTCCCCGACCCCGCTCCCCTCTCTTCCCCCCGCCCTTTCCCATATTTATTCTTGTATCTGGACTTTTAATGCTCCATTCATCTGTAGAAATGGGTTGTACCCATGAAAGAAAGCTCATGATGCCATCTATGTGTTTTGTTAGTTTTTAAGGTGCTGCTAGACTATTTCTTGTTGTTTAAGTTTTTCCAGTTACCGACTAACTCGGCTACCTCTCTGAAGCAAATAATAAAATAAGTCATTTTCACATCCAGCGTCCTATCAGTGCAAATAATGTATGCACATGACGGAGATCGACCCAGTCAACAAAGGAACAAATGCTGTTTGGTTAAAGATTTGGGGGAGCGGAAGGCTGTCAACGAGTTTTAGAAAATTACCTACTTTTCTGTATGTGGAGCATCACTTTCATGAGGATTTTATAATATTTGTACCAAAAGCTTATAGTAAGTGGCTTAGGAACACTTCTTGTGAAGGCAACAGTTATAGCAGCTCACTGCTCCTTAACTGCAAAACTAGCACCTTGTGCCTGTTATATTTCATTTCTGTATTGCTAGGTGCTCTCATGCAGAAAGGCCTTCATGTCAAACACCGGCCCAGGACTTCAAAGGCCACACTTTGAAAAGCCATGCCATTGCCAGGGGAACCCACAGGATCATCAGAGCAGTACTGAGCCTTTTCATCTGTATGCTAGGGCTGTGAGCATAATACTACTAATTAATAAATCATGAATGTGGCAAAGAGCTGATTTTCAAGCAGACAGGAGGACGCTTTCTAATGGGTCCTAACTACTCCTGGAGCCCTTCTTCTGGGGATCCTGTAGGAGAGATAACACAGACAGGGGACAGAGCCAAAATAGCTGCTTTTTGTCTCCCGGATGTTGAGAGCCTGTGACAATGGCTCACCCACTCCATGTCCTTTGTAAGTCTGTCTGTTTGGACCAGATCTGGAGATCAGTGGTGAAGACGGGGGGATTACAGTTAACCAGGGATTCAACTTGTCAGCTGGGGACTGTTCAGGGGGAAGAGAGGAAAGTTGGAAGAAGGACAAATACGTTCAGGATTGGAGATCTCTTGCCTCCTTTCTCCTCTGTGCCTGGCAAGTAGGTTGAAGCTTGGGGCATGGTGGTGGGACATGAAGCTGTGTAACACTCTGTAAATAAAGAGAACTATGGTGAACTAACAAAAGTGTGAAGGCAATGAGCAATGAGAAACCCAGGGTAAGGGATCCCCCTCTGGCAGGACTTAATCCCAGGTATTTTTCAAGGCAAAAAGCTTCTCTTCTCTCTCCAGGGTTTTTGTGAGCATGCGCTGAAGTATCTAGGCCTATCCTTGTTCTACCTTCATTGAAAAACGATCTCCATTTGGCCTTGTCTTTTTTCAGCTTGTAGAGAGGTTCTAATTACTACAGACAAGGAGGTAAATTTTGAAAAGCAGTCTGACCTGAAGGGTAGAACATTTGATTGGGATTCAGGAGACTTGGCTTCTATCCCTGGCTCCGAAACTGGTCTGCACTGTGACCTTGGGGAAGTCCCTTAACTTATGTGCCTCAGTTTTCCCATCTCTAAACTGGAGCTAATGGTACAGACCTCCTTTGTATTCACGTTCAAGGTCGGCTCCTGGACTTCTGTGCTAAGTGACGCAAGATGGGATGAAGATTGACAGCCCGTGGTGGGTAAAGAACAGGTTAGGAACTATTTAGAAAAGCTAAACGTACACAAATACATGGGTCCGGACTTAATGCATCCGAGGGTACTGAGGGAGTTGGCAAATGTCATTGAGGAGCCTTTGGTCATTATCTTTGAAAAGTCGTGGCAGTTGGGAGACATCCCAGATGATTGGAAAAAGGCAAATGTAGTGCCCGTCTTCAAAAAAGGGAAGAAGGATGATCCAGGGAACTATAGGCTGGTCAGTCTTACCTCGGTTCCTGGAAAAATCATGGAAGGGATTCTTAAGGAATCCATTTTGAGGCACTTGGAAGAGAGGAAAGTGATTAGGAATAGTCAGCATGGATTCACAAAGGGCAAATCATGCCTGACCAATGTGATTAGCTTCTATGATGAGGTAACTGGCTCTGTGGACGTGGGAAGTCAGTGGATGTGATATACCTTGATTTTAGCAAAGCTTTTGATACGGTCTCCCACAATATTCTTGCCAGCAAGTTAAGGAAATGTGGAAAGGATAAATGGACAGTAAGATGGATAGAAAGCTGGCTAGAAGGCCGGGCCCAGCAGGTAGTGATCAACGGCTCGATTTCAGGTTGGCGGTCGGTTTCTAGTGGAGTGCCCCAAGTTTCAGTTCTAGGACCGATTTTGTTCAATATCTTTATTAATGACCTGGATGAAGGGATG
>JANRFK010002932.1:3170684-3180948 GCA_030068395.1 Apalone spinifera | reverse complement strand
GACCAAGCCCTGGCTGGGTTGATTTAGTTGGGATTGGTCCTGCCAAGAGCAGGGTGCTGGACTTGATGACTTTCTGAGGTCTCTTCCAGCTCTATGGTTCCATGATTCTATGATCAGTGCTTTGAGGTCTGCTGATGAAAAGCATTACATAAAAGCTAAATGTTCTTTTCCAATGCCGAAAACTCTGTAGTGCCGTTTTCAAAAGTGAATCATCGCTTCCATGTAAAATGTAGATAACTTTTACATATCAGAGGGGTAGCCGTGTTAGTCTGGATCTGCAAAAGCAACAAGGAGTCCTGGGGCACCTTATAGACTAAGAGATGTATTGGAGCATAGGCTTTCGTGGGCAAAGACTCACTTCGTCAGATGCATGTTGTGGAAATTTCCAGAGGCAGGTATAAATATGCAGGCTAGAGATAACGAGGTGAATTCAGTCAGAGAGGGGGAGGCCCACTTCTAGCAGCTGATGTGGTGGTGTGAACACCAAGAGAGGCTAGCCATTCAGAGTCTTTGTTTAATCCTGAACTGTTGGTGTCAAATTTGCAGATGAACTGTAGCTCAGCAGTTTCTCTGTGAAGTCTGGTCTTGAAGTTTTTTTGCTGCAGGATGGCTACCTTTAAATCTGCAATTGTGTGTCCAGGGAGATTGAAGTGTTCCCCTACAGGTTTTTGTATATTGCCATTCCTAATATCTGATTTGTGTTCATTTATTCTGGACAGTCTGGACCTTTATATAGAATGCTTCCGCCGATGTGCACAGGCAGAAATTGTGGAAAAAGAGCATCGTTTGCCTCATAACCTCAGTCGTGCAGAACGCAATGCCATCCACAGCCTCAGAAACAACTCTGACATTATAATCAAAGAGGCTGATAAAGGAGGTGCTGTTGTCATCATGAACAGGTCTGACTACCGAAAGGAAACTGCCAGACAACTCCTATACATGTTAGTCTATAAGGGGCCACAGGACTCCTTGTCGTGATAACTTTTATGTTGGTCTGGCAGGCGAAAAATCCATCTGCCGGGTGACGCAGCTGTGCTGACCCACCCCATTTGAATGCAGCTAGTTCAAAGAAAGAATGTTCTTTCAATGTAGCTTCAGTCATTCAGGGAGCTGGTCTTCCCACGGCGTCAGAGAGCCTCTTCCGTTGGCATGGGCTGTGTGTACACTAGGCAGGCCGGCTGGCATTGGAACAGAGCCGTGCCAAGACAGTGCCCAGAAGGTAGATGTGCTCGTGAGCTCTTACCTCAGAGTCTGTCTACACGAGAGTGGCTAGGAGTGCGCTTCCCAACCCAGACAGCCATTGGCTGCATTGGAATGAGCATGCCCAATGTGGCAGTACAGCTGTGGGCAGCAGGTCTGGCTAGCCTAGGCTATGGCTTAGCCTCACTGGCGGCGGGACAATGGGGGCAATTGCTCTGGGGCCCAGGTCTCCGGACACTACTGTGGCAGCGACCGAGCCCTTTAAATTGCCACCAGAGCACCTCCCTGGCGCTCCGTGTGGCTCCGAGTTCCGCCTGAGGAGGTGGGGGCGCCGCGCAGTGTGCTCAAAACAGCACCGGGTGGGGATTGCTGCGCTCTGGGTGGTGCTGAGGGACAACTGCGCATGGCCATGCCCCTTCTGCCCTCAGCTCCGCTCCTTCCGAGAGCGTGGTGCCAGGGTCTCCTCCTCGCCTGGCACGGCTGTCGGTTCCTCTACATATCCCAGGAATTGGGTGGGTTTGTACAAAGGTGACTGGCCCGAGCTGCAGCCTGTGCTACCCCACGCTACTGTGGCCCAGGTCACAGGCCTTGCTGGGATTCGGGACACCCTGATTCATAGCCCCATTCTGGGAGCAGGCCCGGTGGATGTCCAAACCAGTAGCTCTCAGGCCCTGCTCTAGAGGCTGCTCCCTTTCTATACACTAGTAAATAGCGCTTGGAAGAGGGACTTGAATGTAGGTCACCAAAATCTGAGCTGAGAGGCCTAAGCCAGGAGGTTTCAACCTTTTCTTCTCATGATCCAGTTGAAGAAAATTATTGATTCCACGACCTGACACAATTTGATTAGTGTGTGGGCTCCTCCTGCCCCAGCTGGGGGTGGGTTGGAGCAGGAGGGGTTTACCTCAAGTAGTTCCCAGTCAGCAGTGCAGTGGGGGGGCTAAGGCAGTTTCCTGCCTTGCCTAACCCCGCTGACCAGGCTGCACCCCAGAAGCCGTCAGCAGCAGGTTCCCAGCCCATGGGAGTACGGAGCTAGTGCTCGAGGCAGAGGCAGTGCAGGGAGCCCTGTCCACTGTTCTGCCCCCTCCCCCAGAAGCCGGGCCTGCTGCCGGCTGCTTCTGGGGTGCAGCGCAGTCTGCGATGCTGGGACAGGCAGGGAGCTGCATTAGCACCCCGCTGCTCATCTCATCACCTTGCAGCCACGAGCCCCAACGCCCAACATCCCACCACCCAGTCCTGGGGCACGAACCACAGTTTGAAAGCCACTAGCCTAAGTGTTGATCTGTAGAGTCATTCTGGCTAGCGCTGTTGCTCCGGCCCAGTGACAATGTAAGAACACAGCTCCTCACCGCTTTGCACCTCGCGGGATCCAGCTTTGTTTTCCTCATTGGAGGAAGTAGTCAAAATTCTGCCTCTTCTGTGGTAACTGAATATTTTCTGTCCCTTTAAGGAAACGAGTGGTTAATTATTTACAAGTCTGTCCATGCTACTCTGTTTTACATGCTAGATTTACTTGATTTAT
The DNA here is from genome assembly GCA_030068395.1 of Apalone spinifera. Classification (NCBI taxonomy): domain Eukaryota; kingdom Metazoa; phylum Chordata; order Testudines; family Trionychidae; genus Apalone; species Apalone spinifera. The sequence continues at coordinate 3,178,229 of JANRFK010002932.1, read as the reverse complement.
TAACTGATGTGGCATTAAAAAAAACCCCAAACCCTCTGTCATGATCTGTCAGGGGAACAGAAAAGCTTTTCCTAGCAAAAGAAAAATACTTAAACACTTTAAAAAATGCTGAAGATCCCCAAATCAGCAATGTCTGCCTTTGTGTACTGCCTTTTATCCACTTAGATAAATCATCTGCCTGCCTTTCACTCCAAGGGTTTTGTGGTGGAGGCTGAGTAACTGACTCACCTTTCACCAGGGACGAATTTGGCTCTTTGGAAACTATTTTCCCTTCGACTGTGGCGTTTTAAGGGACTGACTGGAAGCAGTCAAGGGGCTTTCAGATACTGTCCCTTAGCCAGTGGTCTACAAAGCAGCTCACAGGGAACAGGCTATGTGACTCCCAAGTTCATGGCTCTCGGTCTTTCTCCTGTATCCTAGCAAGCACGTCTGTATCAAAAAATGTGCCTATTGGACCTCCTGGATTTTGACCCTCTACAGTTCAGAGCACCCCCTGCACCCTCATCCTACTTCCATCGAAATCCATGGGAGCTTGGCCACTTTCTTCTATGGGAGGAGACTTAGGCGACCTGGTAGGTGTTGAATATACTCGTTGTCCAAGCATGAGGAGTGAGCCAGGCAGTGCAACCGTCAGCCTTTACTCCTTTCTTCACTTAGCCTGCAACAACCACTTCCTGGAAGGAGAATTGTTTAACTTCCTGGACATGGCAGCACGTCGTTGCTAAGCATGCTGTCGTCATACAGTAGCTCCCATACATCAACGGTGCCACACGATCCCTTTTGTCGCATATATTTGAGATGACATTAACCCTAAATAACCTGCTTCCTTGCTGAATGTTCTTTTTCATTCCCTAACAGGCTACGTTATCTGTATAACAATAGCTGCTCATTTTTGTTTAAATTAAGTATTAACTTGGTTGGGAACACAAATATTTTCCTCTGGGGTTGCCACCATCACTTCTGCTCCAGGGACCCACGTAACTCCTAGGACCACGGTGTCCACCTCATGACACAGTCCTTCGGCTTTGCCACACTTTGTGTGTCTTTCCCCACCCCCCTCCTGGGGGAGGGGCAGCATCACAGTCCAGCATCCTCAGTCCAGCAAGTTTCTCGTGGCCAGTGAGAAAAGGGGGACCCAGGCTGGGTTCTGGGATCTCCAGCTAAGGATTTGGATGCGTTGGTGGCCCAGTCTGTGAGGGAGGCTCTCTCTGCTCTTGTCCCTCTGACACCTACGCCATGAAGGAGCAGACATTGATAATGCCAATCTTCATGGCTGCCCGTCTGAGCGTTGACCAGGAGCTGATCAGCCTGGCCTAGTGGTCACAGCAGGAGTTGGAGAGTAGGCAGTCGGAGTCAGACTGTGCCAGAGGGCAGACCCCCTGCCAGGAGACAGACCCGTTATCAGGAGATCAGTCAGAGAGCAGGGCAGGTAATGCAAGAGAAGCGATGCCACGGCGGGAACACCCAGATTCACGATCCACTTGCTCTGCTCCTAGTTTGGTTTAAATGCAAGGGGGGAACCATCAGGCCCCCTAGTGTTCTGCCAATCAGATCCCAAGGCTGGTGTCTTCTGCTGGAGTTGTGCTTCACTGACAACCGAGAGCCGGTGGTAAGTTCCTGGACCTCACTGGCTCCTGATTTCCCAGTGGGCCAGGATGCAAAACCCACAATCCCCGATACACTGACACTAAATTCACTTCAGAATATGCCAGCTGCTCCTTTCAGCCAGTCAGGAACCACATCGCCAGTGTGTTCTCTCCTCAGGGCTCTCACTGGTACAGTGTCCGGGCAATAGCGACACCATGGTCATGTTCACTCCCCAGCGCTAGCTGGCTCCCCTGGCTTTCTTCCCACTCAGCGGGTTTTGTTGTTTGCAAAGAAGCAGGAGCCTCCACGGAACAGATATAGGAGATAGCATGGCAGCCAGATACACGGACTGGTCCTGTTTTCTCCACAGCTGTAGAGTCCCTCACACTAACCAGCAGGCAGGTTCAAAAGACAGACAGGTGTGGCAGTCGAAATAGTGTCACAAATACGTCCCCTCAGATGAGGGAACATTCACAACTCAGGTTGGATGAATGACAATCTAATGGTGAATGAATCTCCTCCCATTAACCAGCACGCACATCTGTTCCAGCATAGTGGAAAGTGAAGTCCATTTTTATTCCATTCCCAAGAGTTCATTCTCCTCTCACTCCCATCAGTGTGCACTGGGAGCAACTCCAGTGAAGTCACAGTTGTGCGAGACTGGTGTTAATCTGGTTGAAGTCAGGGGGGAATCAGGTTCCGAGCCTTTGCAAAGATGGACTGCTCACGCCTTCATCCTAACCTAGGGTTGGCTTCTCTTTCGTCTCTCTATGGGTGTGGAAATGAAGCCAATTCAAGCCTTTGTTTTCATTCCCAAATCTGCCAAACTCTTTGGTACCTTTCCCATGATATATAGAATTATGTCCCTTACATCCCTAGGGTGATCTAGGCCTAGGAGGGCATATTAGGAAAAAACTGTTTTGCTAGGAGAGCGGGGAAGGACTGGAATGGGTTCTCTAGGGGGTGGGGGATCTCCATCCCTAGAGGTGTTTAAGTCCCGGCTTGACCAAGCCCTGTCTGGGATGGTTTAGTTGGGGTTAGTCCAGCTTTGGACAGGGGGTTGGACTCAATGACTCCTGAGGTTTCTGCCAGCCCTAAGAGTCTGTGATCTTACACAGAGTCTGCTGCCACTGTCCCGTCGTTAGTTTCAAAGTGGGATTATACAAAACATCCAAAGTCAGAAAGAGAAAAAGAGAAAGAAAGTGCTGGCCTCTGCAGGTGAAATCAATTTCTGTTAGTATTCAGTGCAATGGGATAGAGGCAATTCCATATACTCTGTTTTAAATGCCATTGGATGTCACCCTCTGCAGAAACTGATTGTTCCATTTTCAACCTATTGATTTCCCATTAAATCAATTGTTTAGGGTGAAGTCTCCTGTCCAGCCATAGATCTTAGTATGATGGATACAGCAGTTCCCTGCATATCCTTTGGACACCTTACTGAATTAAGTATCTCTGAGACCATTGTATTAAATGCAAAGTTCATATTTTATTTTGGGCAGGAATTGTACACAGCCTGTCTGGGAGGGAGATGTGACAGGTGTAAGACCTGGAAGTTCAAAGGCACCATATTAAAAATGATCCAGCCGAGAAGAGATTTTTGGGATAATGAGTGTTAAGTGGAGTTCCCGGGGAACGCCTAGGGCAAGGTTAATATAAATGCCCACCTCTGGTTTGGCAAATGCCTTCCCTGAGAGAAGAGTGACTATGGAATAGCTTCTTAGCTTTTGTTTTGCTTCTAAAAGATCTTGTAACTTCGGGGGAAACTCGGTTGTGGCTTCTGAAGGGTCAACTTTGGCCAGAGCCCGAGTTGGGGTTGGGGTGATCTCTAGGAAGCCTCTAAACCGGTGTAGGCTCTTGTAGTCCCTAAAGTTTTCTTCATAGGACCAGCAAAGTGCAGATGCTGGCCGGGTTAAGCAGCCTGGCTTGCTGGGGATCTCTTGGTGTAGGCAGGCACTGTACATTCTGGACAGACTCTGCCCGGGAGTGAGTGATACAGAGGTCTCTGCCCAAGTGAGATGATGACAGGAAGCCAGAAACCTTTCAATGGGTGCCCTCATGGACCAACAGATGGGGAATACAGGCACAGTTACTTGACGCTGCATCACTATTGGACCTCCCAGTCAAAGATCACAAAGTAAAACCTTACTAGTGACACCTACAGGAGTCATGTCAGTCATCCGCACAGCCACCTCTGCAGTGGAACAGAGATAGCAGGTCAACCCAAGAGGTGACTACAGATGAATCAGAATATTATAGCCAATCTAAATTACAGGGGGATTTTGGGGTAGGGAGGGTAGAGTTCCCTAAACTGGAATCTGGCCAGGACCTCCAGGCTCCACTGATAATGTCATGGGATTTTCAAACCCCACCTCCACACAGGACATCCATTGTATGCCTCCATTGGAGGATGACTGTAGCAGTCCTGTGGGTGCCAACACCGTGCTCGCACAGTGGTGTGGTCAGTCTGAATTCCGAGAGAAGAGCACCCCCTGCTGAATCGCTAATGCCACGTCATGCAACGCCAACGTTTTCCCTTCCTGACCCATTCTAGAGTAGCTTAAATCTTGAGATCTGGAGGAAGTATCATCTACCATCTGCGGTGATGCTAAGGTCTGGTGTCTTCTGGCTAATGCACCTCACCACTTGCTTAATGAGAGTAAATTCAGGTGAGCAAATGATTCCAGCCTTTCAGCAGAAACAGATGTGGAGCCAGGGAATGGTCTAGCTCACATATCTTAATATTTATACAGCATCTACTAATGTAACCCCATTGATTTCAATGGACACACTGACAGCTACTTATAAAATACCACATAAAAGAGCATGACATTTTAACAAGCCAGGCAGTCTGGCCAGGCAGTCACAGCAGTACAGAAGCAGATAGACGAGGAGGAGAAAAGTGTGGGGCTCTTTTCCCTTGACAATTGTCATACTCAGTGATCACTCAGGGTATGTCTACACTAGCCCCTTAGATCGATCTAGGAAGGCTAATAAGGGTGACCAGAATTGCAAATGAAGCGCAGGATTTAAATATCCCGTGCTTGATTTGCATGTTCCCGGCCGGTCACCATTTTGGAAATTGACTAGACCGAAGTAACTGCCCGCGTCTACACACGACAGTGAAACAAGATTCCAAATTAAAGCCCTAAATCAAATTAGCTGGTAAACCTCATTGCAGGAGGAATAACAGCTAATTCGAGTTAGGGTTTTAAATCGGAATCCCGTTTCACTGCTGTGTGTAGACACAGGCAGTTACTTCGGTCTAGTCAATTTCTAAAATGGCGACCGGCTGGGAACATGCAAATCAAGCACGGGATATTTAAATCCTGCGCTTCATTTGCAATTTTGGTCACCCTCATTAGCCTCCTTAGATCAATCTGGGGGCTAGTGTAGACATACCCTCAGTGCTTAAGGTGCTTGCAAGAGATCTGATGTATTAGGTGTCTGGTTCCAGCTGGCTGTCCATAAACAGGAGCTTCACAGCACCCCACACAGACTCTCTGGGAAGCTCATGCCTTAAAGCCACACTCATCCATAGCACAACAATTATGGCTGTGTGGACTATCCCTTATGAGGTAGTTGGGACATCAGCCACAGAGATTGTGTACTAGCACAATGGAGGAATGGGAGACAAAACCCTTTTGCAAAACTCCTCTAGCATTTAAGGAGGAATGAGAACTTTTCTGTGTCCTTGACCCAGCCAATAGAATTCCATGGAGAATAAAGTCCCTGCTATATGATGCTGTAGGATCATTCAGAAAGCAGAGAGAAAGGTGCTTATTCGCCAATAAGCTCTAAAGGTTTTTAGAGTAAATTCTACAGAACCCAGGCGTTCTTAAAGTTTTCACAGACTAAGCCCAAAAGGGACCATCATGAACATCTAGTTCTGACCTCCTGCTCATCGCAGGCCCAGAACCTCACCTTTAGACCTGGAATAGGCACCTAACCTTTAAATCCTCATTTAAAGACTTCCAGTTATAGAGAATCCACCATTTGCTCTAGTTGAAAGCGGCAAGTGACCTGGGCCAGAAGCTACATCCTTATGAAAGGGTCCTGTCCACCTTAAGAAGAGGTAGTTACAGGAAAGTCGTGGTGATTAGTCAATAGAGACATGAGTTTACAAAGTCTCTGTGATGTGTGTCTGAGAGAGAGGTTGCATCTTGAGCTTCCAGAGCCACAGGATAATGGCCTGGCTTTCCTTTTCCCCACTGGCTGGGTGGCAGGTGGGCGTGGCTGGAAAGAGAAGCGGGCGGAGGAATGGGAAGCAGCGGGGGGGAAGAGAACAAGCACTGTTGTGTGAAGACTTTGGCCTGATTGCATTTGAAGGGGGTTGTTTTTCGGACAACGTGGTTTTGCCTTTTGAAGCATCTGATGCGACGACGTGCTGCACTTCTCATGCGCAGCTGACAAGTTTTCCTGTATGGTGCCCATCACTTCATTTCCTCAAAGCACCTTTCATTTTCTAACCGCTGTCTGTCAGCGAGGCTTTGCCAGCTTGCTGCAAACGTGGACTTCCCTTCTGAAAACCATTGGGCTAAAAGGAGCGGGCAAGTCATCTTCTTTACGCCCTGCCAAGATGCTGGGCTAGTGTCTAAACCAGTGTTTCCCCAATTTTTTTGGCCAAGGAACCCCTTTAGAATTTCGAGGAACCCCAGCCAGGAAAATTGGCCGAGCAAAAAACCAAACCAAACCCAAGAGCTGTCTTTTTAATGGGGCGGGGGGGAGGTTTCCAATTTCTTGCAGAACCCTTACTTTCGCTTTGCGGAACCCCAGGGTTCTGCGGAGCACCATTTGGGAAACACTGGTCTAAACCATCCAAGAAAGATGGCAATTCAGGCTCCTTTTGAATGCAATTCTACAACCTCCCTTGGTGTCTGTTCCAGTGTCCTATTGTTTTTAGAGGTAGGAGGCTTTTCCTGGGACCTAGATCTGCTGAGCTGTAGTTTAAACCCACTGCCTTGTGTCCTGCCCTCTGTGGCATGAAAGAACAATCACAATCTCTCTCTCTCTCTCTCGTTTAAGGCAGCCTATCAAGTATTTGAAGACCAATATCATGTCCCCTCTTGATCGCCTCTTTTTCAAACTAAACAGACCCAGTTCATGAGCAGAAGCTGAAGGTGGTGGATGTTCCATCTCTCTGATTCCCTTTATCACTTTTCTCTGGGTCCTTTTGGATTTCTCAACCTCATTTCTCTATAGTGGTGACCACAGTGGGACCCAGCACACCAGCTGAGCTCTGCCCAGCACCAGGGGAGGAGGAGGAGGGTGGAGTGGTCTCCATGCTGCATTTTGGGCACACTTTGAGCCCCCTATGCTGGATTGAATGTCCTGTGGCCAGTGATGTTGCCCCAGCCATGAAAAGCAGGCACCATGACCCTACCCCAGGCCTTGGTGAAGTGTCCATGTTCTGGCTATGCCATTCCTCACCTGCCTGCATTATTTCAAAGTTTTGGGTGAATAATCTCAGGGGATAATTTCTAGCTCATGGCTAATATGAATATTCCAAAGTTTTGATTGGCTGTATAGGGTCATGTGCTACTGTTTCTGATCCATGATTGGCTAGGTATTTCTCAGAGTCAGGTATTTCCAGAGCAAATGCTATAAAGGTTGTGTGTTCAACATTTGTTTTCTGCCAATATTTGTGGATAATTAATTAATTCCCACCTGTTCTTTCCTCCAAAGCAGAAAAGTGAGCAAAAATAGCCCTTGTGAAACCAACATTTGTGAAATGTCTTTTAAAAATTTGCCCAATGGAATCCCCATTTAGCAACTAGTTTCTCTGTCCCACTAAGAAATAACAGAAATACCTGTGTGTCATAGAATCATAGGACTGGAAGGAAACTTTGAAAGATCATCAAGTCCAGTCCCCTGCCTTCACGGTAGAACCAAGCACCATAGATCATCCCTTACACTTCCTTGTTTAACCTGCTCTTAAATTATGGCTGACCTAGAACA